>CM052720.1:2205954-2272670 GCA_028551405.1 Uromys caudimaculatus | reverse complement strand
CTGCTGTCACCTGAGTTTTTGATCTTAGCCATTCTGACTGGTGTGAGGTGGAATCTCAGACTTGTTTTGATTTGCATTTCCCTGATGACTAAGGATGTTGAACATTTCTTTAGGTGCTTCTCAGCCCTATGAGTTTCCTCAGTTGAGAATTCTCTGTTTAGCTCTGTTCCCCATTTTTTGATGGGGTTATTTGGTTTTCTGGAGTCTAACTTCTTTAGTTCGTTGTATATGTTGGATATTAGCCTTCTATCGGACGTAGGATTGGTTAAGATCTTTTTCCAATCTGTTGGTTGCCATTTTGTCCTATTGACAGTGTCCTTTGCCTTATAGAAGCTTTGCAATTTAATGAGGTCCCATTTGTCGATTCTTGATCTTAGAGCATAAGCCATTGGTGTTCTGTTCAGGAACTTTTCCCCTGTACCCATGTGTTCAAGAGCAGCCATATTTATAATAGCCAGAAGCTGGAAACAACCCAGATGTCCCTCAATCGAAGAATAGATATAGAAAATATGGAACATTTGTACAATGGAGTACTACTCAGCTATTAAAAACAATGATTTCATGAAATTGGCAGGCAAATGGATGGAACTAGAAAACATCATCCTGAGTGAGGTAACCCATACACAAAAGAAAACAGATAATGGATATTAGCCAAAAAGCTCAGAATACCCACAATGCAACTCATAGAGTATATGAAGCTTAATAAGAGGGAAGACCAAAGTGTGAATACTTTAATCCTACTATAGAATGGTGAACAAAATATTCATGAGAGGTAAATGGAGGGAGGGACCTGAGAGGGAGAGAAGAGAAGGAGAGAAAAATAGGTGCAGGATCAGGAATGTAGCAGTGGGAGATGAAGAACTAGAGGTAGCCCCTAGAAAGTCCCAGATCCCAACGAGGATGATATTAGGTGAAATAACCAACAAAGGGGAGATAGATCCAATAGAGGCCATTTCCAATAGATAGGCACAGCCCACAGTTGAGGGATGGGGCCATCCACCCATCTCAAAAATTTAACCCATAATTGTTCCTATCTAAAGGAAGTGCAGGGGCAAAAAATGGAACAGAATCTGAAGGAAAGGCCATTCATAGACCCTACCTAGGGATACATCCCATCTGCAGTCACAAAACCCAGATACTATTGCTGATGCCAAGAAGTACTTGCTGACAGGAGTATGGTATGGCTATTCACTGAGATATTCTACCAGCACTTGACCAGTACAGATACAGATATTCACAGTCAACCATCAAGTTGAGCCTGGCGAAGAGTTACGGGAAGGAATGAAGGAGCTGAAGGGTATTGCAACTCCACTGGAAGAACAATATCAACTAACCAGACCACCCAGAGCTCCCAGAGACTAAACCACCAACCAAAGAGTATGGAGGGATCCACGGCTCCAGATACATATGTAGCAGTGGATTGCCTTATCTGGCTTCAATGGATGGGGAGGTGCTTGGTCCTGTGCAGGCTCTGTGAGTCAGGCATACCTGGCTGTTGCCAGGTAACTGTGAGGCAGAACGTAGATAAAATGCTAACAGATAACAACGTTGAAAAGATTTTGCATGATAGATTACATATAGTAAAATAGAAGAAATATTTCAATGTGCAAAAACTGAGAGGACCAGTTAAGGTAAAAAAAAAAAATTGCAGAAGAGAACACACCATGTGTGGAGAAGGATGAGATTTTTAGAGCTTTTACTGTGAGAGAAAAGAAGGTAAAAATTCAAAAGAAGATGTGGACAATTTTTACACTGTGGTAAAATCTTGAAAATAAAGGTAGGGAAATGGCTCAAGGGAAATGCTTGCCACATAATTTTGAGGACAAAACTTTTAATCCCTTGAGCTCTTATTTTGCAATATGTGGTGCTGCACATTTGTTTATAGTATTCTTGTGAGGTAGATAAAAAAATACACAGGAAAATCTCTGGAAGCTTTTAGGTCAGCTATCATCATTCAGACTGTCCAATAAGAAAGAGGGCCTGGACCAAATGTGGCTTGTACTGGCTAGTTTTGTGTCAAATTCATAGAAGCTACAGTCATCAGAAAGGAAGGAGCCTCAGTTGAGAAAATGTCTTCATACGATCATGCTGTAGGCAAGATTGTAGAAGAGATTTTAAAATAAGTGATTGATGGGGAAAGCCCAGTCCATTGTAGGTGATACCATCCCTGTGCTGGTGGACCTGGGTTTTATGATTTTATGATAAAGCAGACTGGGCAAGCCTTTTGAAAAAGTCAGTAAGTAGCATTCCTCCTGGCATCAGCTCTATGTCTCTCCTCTGTTTGAGTTTCTGTCCTGCGTTCCATTAATGATGATGAGCTGTGATATGGAAGCTTAAGCCTAACAAACCCATTCCTTCCCAAGTTTCTCTGGTTCATGGTGTTTTATGACAGAAATAGTGACTCTAACCAAGACATGGAGGAAATTGAACACTGACAATATAGGTTGTTCACTGAGCTCCACCTGTGCACTATGAAATACATATTCCTTCATACAAGTGAACAAATGTCTACATATCCATACACATGTATTATTAAATCTATCATATCTTATCATTATGTTTATTGTTTCCGCTTGTATAATAGTAATGTAGATATGGTTTGAAGTATTGGCAGAGTTCAGGCTATTGAAATTTGGTCTACAGAGTACAATATTTGGAGATAATGAGAAACCTTCACTTTTGACCTGACTTCTAATTTTCCTAGTGTTTGAATTTCTTACTACTCTTGACACCTTGTCAGTATTGGTACACTACCAACTAAAGCACTGGCCTTACTTGCATAATTTCATTTACTCATATGTAATTTGTATTACCTAGCTGGGAAGATGAAATTAAGAATAGCATAGTCCATTTCAAAAGCGATAGAGGTAAGCAGTTAAAAATGAAATTATCTCCAGTACAAAGGTATTTTTTAATATCAACTCAAAGTTATAAAAAGTGTTATATACTGGTGTAATTTTGCCAAATGTTTCATGAAATCTTTTCCCATAATCAATTTATGGATAACAACATATTTTAAGGTACTTGGGATAGGAGTCAGTCAATAAAGTGCTTGTTTCTCACCACACATGTAAGAAGCCTGACATGATGTCTGCAACATTAGCAATGAAGGTACAAAGACAGATGTTTTTGTACAACTTGCAAAGCAGACATTCTAGCCAATTGTGAGCTCTGGTTAGGCGAGAAACCCTGTCTCAAACAATAAAGTCAAGAGCTATGGAGGAAGACATGCCACCATTGAAGTCTGACCCCCACATGTACACACATACATGTGTACATTCACTTGCATGAACCCACATACCACAAAAATGTATATGTGGGTTTATTTTAAAATCACTTTTAATATTTCAACATTTAAAAGTTGACTATGAAATAGAAAATACTGATCTTTTTGATTCTCATATTCTCATATTTTTATAACTGCATACCATTCACTTACTTCCTAGTCAACATTGTATATTATTTTTCATTTAGTTATAAAAAATGAAAACACATACTCTAAGAAGAGTATATATATATATATATATATATATATATATATATATATATATATACATACCATATTTTAATAATGTAATTAGTCAATGCAAAGTAAGTATATTGAATATTTTGGCATATGAAAAGTATAGATGAGGTAATTTTTCTCAGATAAACCAGACTATAAAAGGTTATTTGATTGCCTGTATCTCTTAAAGAAGCACATAATTTTCCTCTGAGATATGTCTTACTTTGTTACTGATCACCTCTCTTTCATTTAACCCTAGAATTCAAACCATTATTAAAATATTTAGTAACTCACCAAATAGATTATTACAATGTACATATCAGCACTTCTAAAGGCCCCTTCAGACTCTGATGTCACAACATACAACCTATGTCATTAATAATGTATTTTTAAGTCTTTTTCCTTGGACAAGTAGAGACACTTCAAGTCATAACTACAATAATAGTGGGCATAAATCTATGTTCTACCTCTGTACCTATGGATTTACCTAAGCACAGATCAAAATTTACTTAAATGTCTATATTCTTATTTTGAAAATGTAAAATTTGATTAGTACATGTTCTCAATCCACATTCCCAGAGGGATTTGTTGGTGTGCCTCATCTGACTCATGAACAGTCACTATCACCACTCACCTTGAGGTCTTTTTTATGTATAGCATAGTTGAACCTCTGACAGACATATCAGTATTGAATACAAATGATGACTTTTTTGTTGTCATTCCCTAAGTGACCATAGAATTATAACCTTTAAAAGACACTTACTTTGCTCTATCATATTGGAGAAGAAAGTCAAACAGGCTGGACACTGTACACTATATAATAACCTTAAGACATCTTAGAAATGGGATTGAGGGTTTATGTTAGTCTTGTAATCAATGTGGCATCTTTTTGACTCTATGTATCTATGAAGATCTTTGTATATACAGAGGTAACTATACAGTTTTCTACAACCATCCCAATTTCATTTTTAGATAAAATTTGTTAGGAGTGCAGGTTTATGTTAAGGATTATCAGAAATAGAATTTTTCACTTTTAATATTTTTGTAAATGTTATTATAGTTAATTTATCAACCACATGTATCTTACTATGTTCATAGTTATTTTAAGTGGTACTACATACTGATGTTATCCTCATAAAACAAAGCTCTATTCTGCTAATCTAACAATTAAGACAAATAGCAAGTAAGCAGTTTATTCATGGTTATGCAACTGATATTCAGAAATGACTTGAGAAGTTAAAAGACAAAATACTTTATAGGAAATGTGCCATACCTTGCATTGTTATAATTATTATGTGTTTTCTTATTGACTGATAAATATATATATATACATATAAATAAATAAATAAATAAATATATACCTCCAACATAATTGAGACCAAAAAAATTTAAAAAAATCAATTTCCCTTCCTAAAAGCATCATAAAATTTACACACAAAATGATAACCATTCAGTTTCTATACAACTTTCTGAGATAACATACAATATAAAAAATGAATGCATTTAGTTCTAAAACATAACATACATGAAACAACTGATTGTAATAAGCCACCTGACATGTTTTGTTCCTTTTTATTTTGGGAAGTTTTCATACTTTCAGTTTCATTCTCAAATAATTTTTTAGTATATAATAGTGTTGTGGACTATAGGCACACTATTGCACAGAGAATTTCTTGAATTTACTCACCTTTAAGGATTAACTTATTTATTTTTATATTGGGTATTTTATTTACTTATATTTCAAATGTTATTCTCTTTCCTGGTTTCCCCTTCGGAAATCCCCTATCCCATCCCCCCTCCCCCGACATCAATGAGGGTGCTCCACCACCCACTTACCCACTACCACATCCACACCATGGCATTCCCCTACGCTGGGGTATCAAGCTTTCAGAGGACCAAAGGCCTCTCCTATCATTGATGCCTGACAAGTTTGCTACATATGTGACTAGAGCCATGGGTCACCCCATGTGCATTTTTTGGTTGGTGATTTAGTGCCTGGGAGCTCTTCCAGGTCTGGTATTATTCATATGGGGTTGAAAACCCCTTCAGCTCCTTCAGTCCTTTCTCTAACTCCTTTATTGGGGACCCCATGCTCAGTCCAAGGGTTTGCTGCAAGCATCTGCCTCTGTTTGTCAGGCTCTGGCAGAGCCTCTCAGGAGACAGTTGTATCAGGCTCCTGTCAGCAAGCACTTCTTGGCAACCGCAATAGTGTCTGAGTTTGGTCTCTGTATACGATATGGATCCCAAGGTGGGGCAGTCACGGGATGGCCTTTTCTTCAGACTCTGCTCCACCCTTTGTCTACATGTTTCCTCCCATGAGTATTTTGTTCCTCCTTCTGAGGACTGAAGCATCCACACTTTGGTCTTTCTTCTTGTTGAGCTTCTTGTAGTCTATGAATTGTATGTTAGGTATTCTGAACTTTTGGAATAATATCTACTTATTAGTGTGTGCATACCATGTGTGTTCTTTTGTGATTGAGTTACTTCACTCAGGATGATATTTTCTAGTTTCATCCATTTGCCTAAGAATTTCATGAAGTCGTTGTTTTTAATAGCTAAATAGTACTCCATTGTATAAAAGCACCACATTTTCTGTATCCATTCCTCTGTTGAGAGACATCTGAGTTCTTTCCAGTTCTAGCTATTATTAATAAGGCTGCTATGAACATAGTAGAGCATGTGTTCTTGTTAAATGTTGGAGCATCTTTTAGGTTTATATCCAAGAGTAGTATAGCTGGGTCCTCAGCTTGTACTCTGTCCAATTTGCTGAGAAAGCACCAAACTGAATTCCAGAGTGGTTGTACCAGCATACAATCCTACCAACAATAGAGGAGTGTTCCTCTTTCCTTGCCAGCATCTGCTGTCATCTGAGTTTTTGATTTTAGCCATTCTGAACGATGTGAGGTAGAATCTTAGGGTCATTTTGATCTGCGTTTCCCTCATGACTAAGGATATTGGACATTTCTTCAGGTGATTCTCGGCCATTTGATATTCCTCAGTTAAGAATTCTTTGTTTAGTGATGTATCCCATTTCTAATAGAGCTATTTGATTCTCTGTAGTCCAACTTCTTGAGATCTTTGTATATATTGGACATTAGCCCTCTGTCAAATGTAGGATTGTTAAAGATCTTTTCCCAATCTGTTGGTTACCATTTTGTCCTAGTGACAGTTTCCTTTGTCTTAAAGAATCTTTGCAATTTTACGAAGTTAAACTTGACGATTGTCGATCTTAGAGCATAAGCCATTGGTATTCTGTTCAGGAAATTTTCCACTGTGCGATGTGTTTGAGGCTCTTTCCCACTCTCTCTTCTATTATTTTTAGTACATTTGTTTTTATGTGGAGGTTCTTGGTGGACTTGGACTTGAGCTTGGTACAAGACAATAAAAATGCATCAATTTGCATTCTTCTACATGCTGACCACCAGTTGAAACAGCACCATTTGTTTAAAGTGCTGTCTTTTTTCCCAGTGGATGGTTTTAGCTCCTTTGTCAAAGATCAATTGCCCAGAGATTTGTGGGTTCATTTCTTCAATTCTATTCTTCAAGTCTTCTATTCTATTCATTGATCTTTCTGCCTGTCTCTGTACCAATATCATGCAGTTTTTATCACTACTGCTCTATAATACAGCTTGACATCAGGGATGGTGATTCATGGAGAAGTTCTTATAGAGAATATCCTGGGTTTTTTCATTATTCCAAATGATTTTGCAAATTTCTCTTTCTAACTCTATGAAGAATTGAGTTGGAATTTCAATGGAGATTGCATTGAATGTGTAGATTGCTTTTGGCAAGATGGCCATTTTTACTAAATTAATCCTGTCAATCCATGAGCTTGGAGGATCTTTCCACCTTCTGAGATCTTCTTTGTTCTCTTTCTTCAGAGGCTTGAAGTTCTTGTCATACAGATCTTTTACTTGCTTTGTTAGAGTCACACCAAGCTATGTAATATTATTTGTGACTATTGTGAAGGGCGTTGTTTCCCTAATTACTTTCTCAGCCTGTTTGTCCTTTGAGTAAAGGAAGGTTACTGATTTGTTTGGGTTAGTTTTATATCCAGCCACTTTGCTTTGTGTTTCAGGTTTAGGAATTCTCTGGTGGAATTTTTGGGATCACTTAAGTATACTATCATATCATATGCAAATATTGATATTTTGACTTCTTCCTGTCCAATTTGTATCCCTTTGACATCCTTTTGTTGTCTAATTGCTCTGGATAGGACTTTGAGTACTATAATGAATAGGTAGGGAGAGAGTGGGCAGCTTTGTATAGTCCCTGATTTTTGTGGGATTCCTTAAAGTTTCTCTCCATTTAGTTTGATGTTGGCTACTGGCTGGCTCTACATTGCTTTTACTATGTTTAGGTATGGGACTTGATTTCCTGATGTTAACAAGTCTTTTAACATGAAGGGGTGTTGAATTTTGTCAAATGCTTTCTCAGCATGTAATGAGATGATCATGTGTTTTTTTTCTTTGAGTTTGTTTATATAGTGGATCACATTGATGGATATCTGTATATATTGAATCATATCTGCATTCCTGAGATGGAGCCTACTGGATCATGATGGATGATAGTATTGATATGTTCTTGGATTCAATTTGTGAGAATTTTATTGAGTATTTTTGCATCGATATTCATAAGTGAAATTGGTCTGAAGTTCTCGTTCTATGTTGGGTCTTTGAGTGGTTTAGGTATAAGTGTAAATGTGGCTTAATAGAACAAATTTGGTAGTGTTCCTTCCATTTCTATTTTCAGGAATAGTTTGAAGAGTATTGGTATTAGGTCTTCCATGAAGGTCTAATAGAATTCTGTACTAAATCCATCTGGTGCTTGGCTTTTTTTTTTTAGTTGGGAGACTTTTAATGGCTGCTTCTATTTCTTTAGGAGTTATGGGTCTGTTTAGATGGTTTATCTGATCCTGATTTAACTTTAATACCTGGTATCTGACTAGAAAATTGTCCATTTCATCCAGATTTTCCAGTTTTGTTGAGTATAGGCTTTTGTAGTAAGATCTGATTTTTTTTTTAATTTCCTCAGATTCTGTTGCTATGTCTCCCTTTTCATTTCTGATTTTGTTAATTTGGATACTGTCTCTGTGACCTCTGGTTAGCCTGGCTAAGGGTTTATCTATTTGTTGATTTTCTCAAAGAATTAGCTCCCGGTTCTGTTGATTCTTTGTATAGTTCTTTTTGTTTCTACTTGGTTGGTTTCAGTCCTGAGTTTGATTATTTCCTGCCTCTACTCCTCTTGGATGTATTTGCTTTTTGTTCTAAAGCTTTCAGGTGTGCTATCAAGCTGCTAATATATGTTCTCTCCAGTTTCTTTTTGGAGACACTCAGAGCTATGAGTTTTCCTCTTAGCACTACTTTGATTATGTTGTCTAAGTTTGTGTATGCTGTGCCTTCACTTTTATTAAATTCTAAAAAGTCTTTAATTTCTTTCTTTATTTCATTATTGACCAAGTTATTATTGAGTTATATCTTTGTTCAGCTTTCATATGTATGTGGGCTTTCTGTTGTTTTTGTTGTTGTTGAAGAACAGCCTTAATCTGTGGTTTAGGATGCATGGGATTCTTTCAATCTTCATGTATCTGTTGAGGCCTGCTTTTTGAACAATTATATGGTTAATTTTGGAGAAAGTACCATGAGCTTCTGAGAAGAAGGTATATTCTTTTATTTTAGGATGAAATGCTCTATAGATATGTGTTAAATCCATTTGGTTCATAACTTCTGTTAGTTTCACTGTGTCTCCTTTTAGTTTCTGTTTTCATAATCTGTCCCTTGATGAGAGTGGAGTGTTGAAGTCTCCCACTATTATTGTGTGAGGTACAATGTGTGCTTTGAGCTTTAGTACGTTTCTTTTATGAATGTTGTGCCCTTGCATTTGGAGATAGTTGTTCAGAATTGAGAATCCATCTCAGTAGGTTTTTCCTATGATGAGTATGAGGTGTCTTTCCTTATCTTTTTTGATAACTTTTGGTTGGAAGCTTTTCCATGTTTTCCTTAAAGGTATTAGTTTGTAAAACTTAGAATCTAGTTAAGAAAATAAAAATTACAACTTTTACTCTAAAAGTTTGTATTAGTATTATGGTTATACTATTCTTTTTTATAATTTGTGACATTAACATAAGAAAGGAAAACATACACCTTCAGGTTTAATATATATTCAAGTTGAACTCATGAAATGGTTTAGTAGACAAAGGTACTTGCATATTTTTAAGCAATTTATACCTGTTGTAGATTTTATTTAAAAGTAATTCAATGTATAATTACTGAGCATTAACCTACTTTAAGAATAATAGATAAATATAAGTACCTGAATATTACATGGTATCCATGCAACAATGTTCCAAATAATATCTCTCAGTTCCATTTGCTTTTAGTCTGTTCAAGCTAAAAACAAGTCTATAATTTATTAAAAGGATAGGAGCACAACCTTCCAGAACTCTTTAGAAGATAAAAGCATCAACACAGTAAGGTAAACATATTGCCTTTAAGCATAGACACTTGTCAGCATTATCAATGTTTTAAATGGACATTTTACAATTATTGGACCAATACAAAATGTGTTACTGTTTCTCTTTGGATTATTGCCAGTACATTAAATCTGCCTCATACTTTGACTTTCACACTTCCAAAGTACTTAATAATCTTTGTTAATAAAGTGAAGAAAAGGAAAATAATCCATATTGATAAATTTGCTATTTTAACATTATGGATGACATTTAATATTATATAATCATAAATCATTTTGATTTATTTTTACTGGAAGCTGCTACTTAGTCACACATTTTGATATATATCCATTTGGTCTAGGAGCCATCACAGGAAAAACTCCCATTGAAACTATTATTTAATGACTAGATAGGAAACTGTAGATTTGCAGAAACTGAAGAAAGATTTTCTTCTTTCATGTAATTACATAAAATTAAGGGAAGAAATGTTTTATACCATTAAATAACATTCTAATATGGCTGTGCCTTACATATACATACATATACAGTATTTTCTTCAATTACTTTAAAGTTAACAATAAGCATTAGTATCATCCTTATTTAGTGCGCATTTCAGGAATCTTATTGGTGAGACTATATGTATGTCTGATATTACTAGGAAACACAATTTGACATCAAACCCTGTGCTTATGTGCCCCTCTACCATGATATTCACTGAGCCTTAGGTGTTGGAGTGTTTGTAGATCGAACCTTTGGCCCTATGCTCCCCACAACTGCAATTTGATTGTTTGTGGTTTTCTGTAGTCATATGTGCCCATTACAAAAAGAAGTTTCCTTGATGAGGAGTGAAGACTGCAATTACTTCTGGTTATAAAAACAAATGTTCATATGTGACTGTTAGACATTATGCTAGTTTAGTAATTTGCAGGCTGTACATTAACCCCCAACAACCACACTAGCTCTAAGTAGTTAACTAGGTTCCAGTACAGGCATCCTGTGGTGGGAGAAGTCCACAATACCACAACTCCACAAATAGAGTTATAGACAACTAAGAAAATCAGTAAGCTGAAGAGGTGGTCTTCACAAGAATGAGGGCTCTAATTTGCTGTCCAGTATCAAAGGGTAATTCCCGACAACTTATATATAACATTATATGGACCAAACAAGTTCTATCTAAGAATATATATGCATATATATATATGTGTGTGTGTGTGTGTGTGTGTGTATATATATATATATATATATATATATATATGCAAAAACAATTATTAAAAGAAGAGACTAGGAATTTGAAAGAGCATGGGAGAAGTATGAGAGGGTTTAGAGAGAGAAAAGGAAAAATGGAATTATAATCACAAAATAAAAAATAAAAAGAAATTAATCATAATATCATAAAAGACATTATTTTGTGGTCTAACTATACAAGTAATGATTATAAATATTTACACACAAATCAAATCTTAATTTTTTTCTCCATATTTTATTATATTTTAATAGTATTGTTTTCAATAAGTAAAATTAATAGTATAAATACAGTTTTTTGCCTTTTTTGATACTTTATTTACATTTCAAATGTTTTCCCCTTTCCAGGTGTCCCCTCCAACCCTCCCCTGCCTCTGTGAGGGTATTCCACCACCCACCTACCCACTCCTGTCTTCCCTCCCTAGCATTTCCTTATACTGGGGCATCTAACACCCTCCGGCCCAAGGGCCTCTCCTCCCCCTGATGGACAATGAGAACCTCCTCTGCCACATATGAGGCCCAAACCATGGGTCCCCCCACGTGTATTCTTTGGTTGGTGGTCCAGTCTCTGAGAGAATCAGGAGGTCAGGCCAATTGACACTGTTGCTCCTTCCATGGGGCTGCAAACTACCTCAACTCCTTCAGTCCCTTCTCCAACTCCTCTATCTGGGACCTCACACTCAGTCCAAAGGTTGTTGTGAAATGAATCTTGGATATTCCGAAATTTTGGGCTGATATCCACTTACCAGTGAGTACAGACCTTGTTCATTCTTTTGTGACTGAGTTACCTAACTCAGGATGATATATTCAAGTTTCATCCATTGGCCTGCGAATTTCATGAAATCATTGTTTTTGATAGCTGAGTAGTATTCCATTGTGTAAATGTACCACATTTTCTGTATCCATTCCTCAGTTGACAGACATCTGGGTTGTTTCCAGCTTCTGGCTATTATAAATATGGCTGCTATGAACATAGTGGAGCATGTGTCCTTATTATATGTTGGAGCATCTTCTGGGTATAGGGCCAGGAGTGGTATAGCCAGGTCCTCAGGTAGTATTATGTCCATTTTTATGAGAGTCCACAAAACTGATTTCTAGAGTGGTTTTACCAGCTTGCAATCTCGCCAGTAACGGAGGAGTGGTCCTCTTTCTCCACATCCTCACCAGCATCTGTTGTCACCTGAGTTTTTGATCTTAGCCATTCTGACTGGTGTGAGGTGGAATCTCAAACTTGTTTTGATTCGCATTTCCCTGATCACTAAGGATGTTGAACATTTCTTTAGGTGCTTCTCAGCCCTATGAGTTTCCTCAGTTGAGAATTCTCTGTTTAGCTCGGTTCCCCATTTTTTCATAGGATTATTTGGTTCTCTGGAGTTGAACTACTTTTGTTCTTTGTATATATTGGATATTAGCCCTCTATAAGACATAGGATTGGTAAAGATCTTTTCCCAATCTGTTTTGTCCTATTGACAGTGTCCTTTGCCTTACAGAAACTTTGCAATTTCATGATGACCCATTTGTCAATTCTTGATCTTAGCGCATAAGCCACTGGTATTCTCTTCAGGAACTTTTCCCCTGTGTCCCCCCTTTCTCTTCTATTAGATTCAGTGTATCTGGTTTTATGTGGAGGTCCTTGATCCACTTGGACTTGAGCTTTGTACAGGGAGATAGGAATGGATCAATTTACACTCTTCTGCATGTAGACTGCCAGTTGAACCAGCACCATTTGTTGAAAATGCTGTCTTTTTTTCCATTGGATGGTTTTAGCTCCTTTGTCAAAGATCAAGTGACCATAAGTGTGTGGGCTAATTTCTGGGTCTTCAATTCTATTCCACTGATCTACCTGCCTGTCACTGTACCAATACCATGCAGTTTTTCTCACTACTGCTCTGTAGTACAGTTTGAGGTCAAGGATGCAGATTCCTCCAGAAGTTCTTTTGTTGTTGAGAATAGATTTTGCTATTCTGGGTTTTGTTATTTCATATGAATTTGGGAATTGCTCTTTCTAAGTCTATGAAGAATTGAGTTGGAATTTTGATGGGATTGCACAGAATCTGTAGTTTGCTCTCGGCAAATGGCCATTTTTACTATATTAATCCTGCATGTCTATGTGCATGGGAGATATTTCCCTCTTCTTAGGTCTTCTTCAATGTCTTTCTTTAGAGTCTTGAAGTTCTTGTCATACAGATCTTTCACTTGTTTGATTAGAGTCATCACATCAAGACACTTTATATTGTTTGTGACTATTGTGAAGGGTGTCATTTCCCTAATTTCTTTCTCAGCCTATTTATCCTTCGAGTATAGGAAGACTACTGATTTGTTTGAGTTAATTTTATATCCAGCCACTTTGTTGAAGTTGTTTATCAGCTACAACAGTTCTCTGGTGGAGTTTTTCAGATCACTTAAGTATACAATCATATCATCTGCAAATAGTGATATTTTGATTTCTTTCTTTCCAATTTGTATCCCTTTGACCTCCTTTTGTTGTCTAATTGCTCTAGCTAGAAATTCCAATACTATATCTAATAGATAGGAAGAGAGTGGGCAGCCTAGTCTAGTCCCTGATTTTAGTGGGATTGCTTCAAGTTTCTCTCCATTCAGTATGATGTTGGCTACTGGTTTGCTGTATATTGCTTTTACTATGTTTAGGTATGGTCCTTGAATTCCTGATCTTTCCAAGACTTTTATCATGAAGGTATGTTGAATTTTGTGAAATGCTTTTTCAGCATCTATTGAAATAACCGGATGGCTTTTTTCTTTGAGTTTGTTTATGTAGTGGATTACATTGATGGATTTACAGGTATCCAACCATTCCTGCATCCCAGTGATGGAACCTACTTGATCGTGGTGAATGATCATTTCGATGTGTTCTTGGATTTGATTTGCGAGAAATTTATTGAGTATTTTTGCATCAATATTCATAAGGGAAATTGGTCTGAATTTTTCTTTTTTTGTTGGGTCTGTGTGAGGTTTTGGTATTAATGTAACTATAGCCTCATAGTCTAAATAGAGTATTGGTATTAGGTCTTCTTTGAAGGTCTGATAGAATTCTGCACTGAACCCATCTTGTCCTGGGCTTTTTTTGGTTGGGAGACTTTTAATGATTGTGTCTATTTCTTTAGGCGTCATGGAACTATTTAGATGGTTTATCTGATCCTGACTTAACTTTGGCATATGATATCTGTCTAGAAACTTGTCCATTTCATCCAGATTTTCCAATTTTATTGAGTATAGGCTTTTGTAGTATAATCTGATGATTTTTTGAATTTCCTCAGAATCTGTTGTTATATCTCCCTTTTCATTTCTAATTTTGTTAATTTGGATACTGTCTCTGTGCCCTTTGGTTAGTCTGGCTAAGGGTTTATCTATCTTGTTGATTTTCTCAAAGAACCAGCTCCTGGTTTTGTTGATTCTTTGTATAGTTCTTTTTGTTTCTACTTTGTCTATTTTGGCCCTTAATTTGATTACTTCCTGTCTTCTACTCCTCTTGGGTGTATTAGCTTCTTTTTGTTCTAGAGCTTCCAGGTGTGCTGATAAGCTGATAGTATATGCTCTTCAAGTTTCTTTTTGGAAACACTCAAAGCTATGAGTTTTCCTCTTAACACTGCTTTCATGGTGTCCCATAGGTTTGGGTATGTTGTACTTTCATTTTCCTTAAATCCTAGGAAGTCTTTAATTTCTTTATTTCTTCCTTGACCAAGTTATCATTGAGTAGAGCTTTGTTCAGTTTCCATGGCTTTCTGTTGTTGTTGTTGCCATTGAAGACCAGCCTTAATCCATAGTGTTCTGATAGGAGGCATGGGATTATTTCAGATTTTTTTAGTGATCGATTATATGATCAGTTTTGGAGAAGGTACCATGAGGTGCTGAGAAGAAGGTATATTCTTTTGATTTAGGATGAAATGGTCTGTAGATATCTGTTAAATCCATTTGGTTCATAATATCTGTTAGTTTCACTTTGTATCTGTTTAGTTTGTGTTTCCAAGATCTGTCCATTGATGATAGTGGGGTGTTGAAATCTCCCACTATTATTGTCTGAGGTGCAATGTGTGCTTTGAGCTTTAGTAAAGTTTCTTTTATGAATGTGGGTGTCCTTGCATTTGGAGCATAGATGTTCAGAATTAAGAGTTCTTGGTAGATTTTTCCTTTCAGGAGTATGAAGTGTCCTTCCTTATCTTTTTTTATGACTTCTGGTTGAAAGTCGATTTTATATGATATTAGAATGGCTACTTGAGCCTGTTTCTTGGGACCATTTGCCTGGAAAATTGTTTTCCAGCCCTTTACTCTGAGGTGGTGTTTGTCTTTAACATGGAGGCACATTTCCTAAATGCAGCAAAATGCTGGGTTCTGTTTATGTATCCAGTCTGTCAGTCTATGTCTTTTTATTGGGTAATTGAGTCCATTGATGTTTAGAGATATTAAAGATTAGTGATTGTTGCTTCCTGTTATTTTCGATGTTATTTTTATGTTTGTGTGGCGATCTTTATTTGAGTTTTTTGAAAGATTACTTTCTTGCTTTTTCTAGAGTGTAGTTTCCCTCCTTGAGTTGGCGTTTTCCATCTATAATCCTTTGTAGGGCTGGATTTGTGAAAATATACTGTGTAAATTTGGTTTTGTCATAGAATATTTTGGTTTCACCATCAATGGTAATTGAGAGTTTTGCTGGATATAGCAGCCTGGGCTGGCGTTTGTATTCTCTTGGGGTCTGTATGAGCTCTGCAAGGCATCGTCTAACTTTCATATTTTCTGGTGAGAAATCTGGTGTAATACTGATAGGTCTGCCTTTATACGTTACTTGACCATTTTCTCTTACTGCTTTTAATAATTTTTCCTTGTTTTGTGCATTCGGTGTTTTGACTATAATGTAATGGGAGGAATTTCTTTTCTGGTCCAATCTATTTGGAGTTTGGTAGGCTTCTTGAATGTTTATGTTCTTCTCTTTCTTTAGGTTAGAGAAGTTTTCTTCTGTAATTTTGTTGAAGATATTTACTGGTCCTTTAAGTTGAAAATCTTCACTCTCTTCTATACCTATTATCCTTAGGTTTGGTCTACTCATTGTGTCCTGGTTTCCCAGATGTTTTGTGTTAGGAGCTTTACACATTTTGCATTTTCTTTGACCATTGTGTCAATGTTTTCTATGATATCTAGCGCACCTGAGATTCTCTCTTCTATCTCTTGTATTCTGTTGGTGATGCTTGCATCTATAACTCTTGATCTATTTCCTAGATTTTCTAACTCCTGGATTTTCTCCTTTTGTGATTTCTTTATTGTTTTTATTTCCATTTTTAGTTCCTCGACGGTTTTGTTCATTTCCTTCACCTGTTTGTGTTTTCCTGTAATTCCACCTGTTTGATTGTGTTTTCCTGTAATTCCACCTGTTTGATTGTGTTTTCCTGTAATTCCACCTGTTTGATTATGTTTTCCTGTAATTCTTTAAGAGATTTTTGTATTTCCTCTTTAAGGGCTTCTAGTTGTTTACTTGTGTTCTCTTATATTTCTTTAAGGAGTTATTTATTTCCTTCTTACAATCTTCTATCATCATCATGAGATGTTATTTTAAATCTGAGTCTTGCTTTTCTGGTGTGTTGCAGGGATTGCTGTGGTGGGAGAACTGGGTTCTGATGATGCCAAATAGCCTTGGTTTCTGTTCCTTATGTTCTTACCCTTGCCTTTTGCCATCTGGTTGTCTCTCGAGTTAGCTGGTCTTACTTTCTTTGACTGTGGCTTGTCCCTCCTGCAAGCCTCTGTGTCAATACTCCTTGAAGACCAGCTCTCTCTGAGACGAATTTGGGTTTGGAGAGCTGTGGTACAGGGTCAGCTCTGGGGTGCAGACAGAAACCAAAAGGATCTTGTCCCCAGCTGTCCCTTAGTTCCTGTGTCCTGATAGCTCTGCAAGGATCCTTCTTGATCCAGTGAATTTGAACAGAAGTGGTGGTCTTGCTTGTGCTCAAAGGTGTGTTGGCACTCCTGGGAGATCAGATCTCTCCTGGCACTATTTGAGTATGGAGTCCTGTGTCACTGGATCAGCTCCCTGGCCACTGAAAGAAACCAGAAGTCAACTCCTCAGTCCCTGTGTTCTGTGGATTCCGGGTGTGTTCCTCTGAGCAGACAGGCTTGTCCACACTCCTGGGAGTCTAGCTTTCTCCTGGAGCAATTTGGTTTGGAATCCTAGTGGCTCAGGCAGAGGTCCCCAACCACAGATGGAGACCAGAAGGCTCCTGTCCCTGGCTGTTCAAATTTTAATTTTAAACATCTGTCAATATATCTTACTTTCTGAAAAGTTGTTGGTCTGTAAAAGGCCACCTTTCCTGAATTATAAAAAATTGAATAAAACCTAAATTTATGTTAGAGCATTTTGTGGTAAAGACTGTAGGATTATCTGTTGATGCTACAAGTCCTTGGCTCACACTATGCCCTCGGTCTCTAATCAAAACATGAGTACAGCCATTCAGAGATGCCCATGTCGGGGCTAGGAAAAAAGTTCCTCCACAGAGGTGGTTATTATACACTTAGACTCTAGTGTGTGTCTTATGTGTGTGACACACATTGTTTTTCCATAATCCTCTATACCAAATTACCTGTAAATAGAACTTATTATATGTTTATTTTAAATGTTTTTGTATAAATTGTAATAATTTTGTCATATAACCTAAATAACATTGAGTCAAAATTATTTGTACTACCTGTACATTGTAACATATATTGAACATTACCTGTAGATATTTAAAGGTTGGACAAATAAATATTACTTCATTTTAGACAAGATAATTTACTATTAGCAGATTTGCACATCTGTGTGGTTCCCAGAATCAATCCATTATGAGTTAAAAGAATTTATAAATTATTATATTAGAGATATTAGGCTTGACTTTTAGAGCATTTTTTTCACTTAGCAACTGTGATTGTATTAATGTTCTCCAGGGAAACAAAATCAGTCATTAACATAGAAGATGGTGTTTAAAAGAGCAATTTGTGCTCTTTGGTTGTCTGCATGCTGCAGAACTATGAAATCTGAGGTTTGTAAGCTTAGATTTTTTTAAAACCTGCTTTTAATAAGGGTTTTCAAATGCTTTAACCCCCCCCTTCCAGTCCACCATCCAAAAGTAGGGGACAAAATATGGTAAATAGGATGAGGGGATGTGGACTTGTTTAGATGTAGTTCTTTGAAGCAATTCCAATCCCTGTTTGGCAAGATACTAGCAGTCAAGTTCAGTAGTGTCTGGATACCAAACGTGAATCAGCAATGATGGCACAATCTAGTACAAAGAGTCAGACCTTGGCTGAATAGGCAGGAGTCAGGGGAAGGGTCCAGGACCAGCCAGCATGCCAAGAGAAGATTTCTGCCATGTTTTTGTTAATGAAGGGAAGATCAATGAAGATGCACGACCAACAAAATATTGCAAAGCTAGCTAGGCAAATGCCCCATCACTGTCCATTGAGTCCCATTTATATTCTCTCCAAATATCACATGTCCTCCCACAGGTCTTCGCTCAGCCAAACACCACTGTGAGTCTGCATCACATGACACAACCTGAATCCTTACACTTGAGAGGTTGTTCAAGGAAATGTGGCATCTCAGAAAAGTACAACAAAAGATATGGACCCAGTGTATAGCTGAAGGCCTGTAAGCATCTTGGAGATGCACCAGTACAAGTCAAAAGATGAACTTTGACTACTGGAGGTGACTATATATTTTTTGTATTTTTGCTAGCCTATTGGAATGGTGCTACCTATATCCAGAGAAAGTTCTTCCTGTTAAATGTTCTGACCACCACACTATCCAATAATTTCTGAAACATTCTCTTTGATAAATATATATATATATATATATATATATATATGGTATGTGTGTGTGTATTTAATGGGATGAACCTAAGAATTTGTGATGTATAAGAATTTAGATATCAATACCAATGCCTTATACCTTCTGTTTTAAGATGTTCTCAATAATAAAAAAATCATATAAGAACAAATAATGAAAAATAGGACATAAATTTAATATTTCTAGACAAACAGAGAAGGGTACATCTGAGAATGTGGAGAGCAGAATGAGTATGAGAAATTTCTTCATTAGACTACAATCTATAAAGGGCTTTTAAAATGTTGGAGCCTATCTAATTTAAAGCATTGATTTTCTTTATTATATAAAATTGTTGACCTGTTAAAAGATATTAATATTCACTCATACTACTTCTTTTATTTTAATTATTTTAAAAAGCACATTTTACTAAAATTATTTTTGAGTTTATTAATTATTCTTCCTTGAAACAATAATTGCTTTTGTTATTTATAACAAAGAATTAAAATAAGCTTATCACTCTTTCTTAAAATTCAAATATCCATATTAGTTTGTAAGAAAAAAAATAAAGATACTTTAAAATGGAAATTAATAAGTCTGTCAGGAGAAAAAAGTCCTAACAGTTATTTTTTTAAAGTTTAAGAATTGACAAGATAGTTATGAAATTAGATAGTCATATCTGTCTGTTCAAAGCAGTTTACATAAAGTTCAACTTCCATTTATCATAGTGTGAAATGATTTCCTTTGCTATTTTAATTAAACTATATGTTGTATGCTTTAAAATAATAAACACATATGGATATTTGTTAGAATACAAAGTCAATAAATTTTGTTTTAGCTACATCAAAATCCTTGCATTTACTCATGTGTATCCATATTATTTTGTTGGTCACTTCAAATATTCACCATTTTCTACTTAATAAGTCAAAAATATTATATTTTTCATTGAAGCATCCCACTACATATAGCACTAATACTTTCTAGAAATTACTTATTCTATTTCACAGAAGTATTACTAAGTCATGAACAAAAATGATACATTGCCCCAAATTTTCTCGTATACAGTACTGCAAGTCATGCTTCCCCACCTATCTTCATTAGTCTCACCAAGGTTTCCTGCTCTTTTAAATAACAGAAAAATTGAATTTCAAACCTATGAGAAAAATGGCTAAAATTACAAATTTAAACACAAGGAAACTCTTGGTTTTTTATGAAAAATATTGAAAGAGTCAAAAAATATTTCTGAGGAATTTAAGATAATTTGTGTAATAGAAGATAAAAGAAATGAATGCTTTATTGGTAAAGAAAACGTCATTTTCAAAGTATAATCAACAAGAAAAAACAGCATTGTATTAGTCAGGGTTCTCTAGAGTCACAGAACTTATGGGAAGTCTCAATATAGTCAGGGAATTTGTTGTTGACTTACAGTCTGTGTTCCAACTCCCCAAGAATGATCAGGAACAGCTGTCAGTGGGAGTTTCAGGATCTAGCAGTAGTTCAATTCCACAAGGCAAGCAGGCAGAGAGGCTCTTCCTTCTTCCAATGTCCTTATGTAGGTCTCCAGCAGAAGGTGTGGCCCAGATTAAAGGTGAGTACTACCATGCCTGGATCTGGGACTTGCTTTGTCCCAGATGACCTTGAATTCAGAGATCTCCTTGTCTTAGTCTCCAGGGATTCAAAGCTATTATGCCTCAAGGTCTCCATGCCAAGATCCAGGTCAGAAACTTGTATTTCCCAGCCTCAAGATCAGGATCAAAGGTGAGCCTTCCAATTCTGGATTGTAGTTCATTCCAGATATAGTCAAGTTGACAATAGCCACTACAAACATGTCTATGAACAAAGCCTTCAATATTTTTTCCACACATACAAAAGCAGTAGTTGTCTGGATTTGGTAATCAAAAAAAAAAAAAGTAAAACATATAATCTTGTGAGATTTTTATCATATTAATGCATTGTTTATCTAAATATTTTATAAAGAATGAATTTATGAAAAGTAAAATATCTCATATACATCCATGTGATTAAACATATTTCACAGAATTCAAGTGTAAAATCTTTGAATTTTGAGCAAACTTGGATAGAGTTTGAAATAAATGCTAAAAAATTTCCCCAAAATTGTAAAAAGTAAGAACATTAAATGAGAGAGTGAGCAAGAGAGGAAAGACTACAGAAGATACTTTGTAGAATCATGAGGTTGTATTGAAAAACTTAAACACAGTCTGCATATTCTTTATTGAACTGAGGTACAAAACCTCCTAGGAAAGCAAATGCTATGTTCTAAGTTCCTACTCAAATTGCCTCCAATTCTTTGGCTGCCTGCAGTTTGCTATGAATGCAGCCAGGTTCCCATGATGAAGAGCTAGTACCATGATTTTGAGAGGTTCTGAAAAGATTGGAAGGTTAGGCAAATATGATGGAAGTGTTCACCAATCGTTCATTATTTTAAAGAATCTTATCCCTGGCCTCTTTCTGTTTCAACTGCTCACAGGTGAGCCACCCATACCACCGCCATTTTCTGCTAGAAAGTCCAGGCTTACCCTAGGCCAAGCAATCACATATTGAAACCTGCAAACTATGAATAACACAAATGATTTAGATGTTATGTGACTGCCTCTACTAAATAAGCAAAGTGTTAAGAAACAGAAAATATCCAATCAAAAACAAAAAAAAATAAGAAACAGAAATTTCAATGAAAAATGATAAATTCAAGTGAAGAACAGTGTATTAAAGTTCTATCTAACTTAATGACACTTATCCTTACTAGTACACATAAACATGTAGAAGGAAGCACAAACATCTTTATTATTAAAACAATTATTATTCATTTCAGTCAATTTTCAAAATAATTCCAAATTGATTGGGTTAAAAGAACAACCACCTATTCCCTATTCCTACTTATCCACTATTTGTTAAATTGCTGAGCCATCAACAACAGTCTTAAAAAAGTCATGTAACCATGGGCAAAAATCACAGGAACATTTTGACTGTGTACCATAAAGCACAGTAAATATGAATACGAGATGACACAACAAAGAGAAACCCTAAATTTAAAATAGGAGAAGTCAAGTACAGTAACAAGATGTGCTGAACTGACAGAATATTTAATTCAGGATAAGTGACAAGTGAAAAGATAAAAAATAATTCAATGATAAAAATATAAATGAAACTAGAAGACAGATGGGGAAATTACATGAATAAAAAGATGGTTATGCTGTCATTTTTAATTAAAATTTTTAATTAAAACTAATACTAGAAATTAAAGGTGAAGGGAAATGAATTTGAATGTTCAGAGTATCTAAGATACAAAAAAATGGAGTGCCCACGAAAAAGCTTGCAATAATGAGAAAAATTACTAATCACTTATTCTACTGATTAAACAAACCATGCCATTAATTTATTCTTAATTCACAATAATGAAAGTTTATTGAAAATTTCTATCTATAGATGTTTCTTAAAATGTACTGAGGAAACCTGTTTAGTTTTGATATATTAGATATTAGCTTATGAAAATTTAATACTTTAAGTTAGTAAAGTAAAATTCATTGTGTTTCCAAGTGACATGAACTATAAACATCAGTATTATTTCAAGATGTATATATAGAACCATTTTGGAAGATATTCAAAAGTCTTCAATATACTATATGAATGATGGTTTATAACCATAAGAGCTGGTTACAGAATAGATTTCATGACTTTTCCTAGAAGAAGGATCTATTTGCATTCACTCTAGATACAGAAAACAGTGTCAGAACAAAGTAACAGTATAAGCCACCCAGGCACTGTTTTTGAATCAGTGAGTTTATTGGGGAGCATAGGAGCATAGATGACTTAATGGTAGCTAAAATTAGGAAAGAGTCAATATAAGCATGGATAATGACTCAAGAAAGCTATATCTCCCAACTTCCATTATAGGAGTTACTTGCACTACTACCTGCAAGTTCCCTGTGTAGCCTCCTTACTTGGATTAGTCTCCCAGTGCTTGGCTGTGGTTTTTTCTCTATAGCCTACAATATTGAAAACACCCTGTTATGCTGAGTTCTGCAAAAGGGCAGATGGAGTTTAAACTTGTTTTTCCTAAGCAGGTGAGCCAGGTCCTCATTAGTATAGTGGTGAAGTATCCCCACCTGTGGTCAACGCCATGGACCGCAATTTCCTTGAGTGCCAACACTTGTTTTGTGTTTTCTGGGTTGTTTTGTTCACTGTATTTAAGAGCTGAGGTTTTGAAGTAAAGTTGTTGCTTCAGAAGATTCTTCTCACACAACCTTCTTTATGTGTGTTTGTCTTTTTAAATTAATCCACAGGTCCTCGCCGTTGCTCGGGTGGGTTGGTTATGCAGGCATGGCCAACATCCCTGTGATTGTTTCAATGAGAAATGGTCCCCATTTATGGGGCTATTTGAGAATCATTAGCTAATGTGGCCATGTTGGAGAAAGATGTCCCTGGAGATCAACTTTGAGAGCTTAAGGCTTTGCCTTACTCTCAGTTCATATGCTGCTTCATGCATGTAAACTGTTGCTCTAATTGTCACACCTGTTTCAGAAAGACATGCCTCTGTTCTGCCATCTTGGACTCATCTCTCTAGAATCTTATGCACTTATAAATTCTTCCTCCTTTCACTTGCTTATGTACAATAATACAAAGTAATTAATTGTCTTAGTGACTGATTTATTGTTAATGAACAGACCATGATCAACACCTCTCATAAAAGAAAGTATTTAATTGGGGTTTTGTTTACATTATCAAAGGTTTAGTCAAACTATCTTTATTGTAGGAAGCATGGCGGTTTGCAGAAGCTGAGGCAAGGCAATAGCCAAGGACTAGCAGCCAATAGAAAGAGATGCAGCCTCTCCAAGCATTAGGATGGCACTTGGGGAGTCTTATGCAAGAGTTGGGGGAACAACTGAGGGACCTAAATAGAAAAGGGACTCCATAGGAAGACCAACAGAGTCAACTAACTTGGATGCTTGGGGGCTCCCAGAGACTGAACCTCCGACCAAAGAGTGTGCAGGGGCTGAACCTAAGCCCCCTGGGCATATGTAACATATGTGCAGCTTGATCTTCATGTGGATCTCCCAACAACTGGAATGTCCCCGAATCTGTTGCCTATATGCAGGAGCCTAGCATAACTGTCCTCTGAGAGGTTCCACCCAGTAGCCAATGAAAAGAGATGATGAGACCACAGTCAAACAAACAAAATTGATTGAATACAATCAAAACCCTTAGGGCCATCTACCTGAGCCGCTTCTAGAAAAAAAACTGACTGTCACCTCTAACTTTCAACTGGGAAAAGTCCTCAGTTAGTGGTGAGACTTTACTGGAATTTTGATTTGCTTGATTTTGTACAAGTATTTTGCAGGCAACCATTCACAGCACCTAAAATTCATGAATGTGTTAGCTTTCATATGCCAAAAGCACACTTTGAACAACAGATCTCCCCACTTCTGTCTCTGGAAATATTTCGTCTCTCTTTTGCAACAATCTATGGGAATTTTAAGAGAGTATGTGTTATAGACATCTCATCTAGGTCTGGGAATACCATAGTTATCTACTAAACAAACAAGCTTCACAGCAGTTTCAGAAATTTCAGAACACATCTAACATAGAAATTTAAAAGCTAAACAATGAAAACTATAAAACACCAAGAATGAGGTTGAAAAATATACAAGAGATGCTCTCATGAATAGGTAGGATTAGTACAATGAAAATATTGACATTATCAAAAGCAATCTACATATTCAATGAAATAGCCACCAAAATTCCTAATTGAGTTTGACAGAAATTTTAAAAATACAATTTATACAGAAATAAAAACAGCCCAGATAAGCAAAAAATCTCTAATGATAAAGAATGCTGGAGATATCACTATGCCTAATATTAATTTTTAATGCAGAAAACTGATAATGAAAACAGCAGAGTATGATCATAAAAACAAATAAGTTGATGAATGGAATATAATCAAGGACTCACACGTAAGCCCACATTCCAACCACATTTTAGATAAAAATGCCAAAAAATTCACATTTGAGAAAAATCTAGTATATTCAATTATTGTTCTTAGAAACCTAGGTTATCCATACATAGAAAATAAAATTAGGTCTTTCAATCTGCATAAAACTTGACTCCAATTGAATCAAGAACCTTAACTTGAGACCACAAACATGAAAAACTAGGATGAATAGTGAACTCATAGGCAAAGGTAAGGACATTATAATCAGGACCTCAGTAGCTCAGGAAATAAAACCAACAATGGGCAAACAGAACCTCATAAAAATGAAAGGCTTCCTTTCAACATGGTAATCCACTAATCATGTGGCGGGGAGGTTGACAGAATGAGACAATTATTTGCCCAGTAAACATCTAACAGAAAAATAGTATCTATAATAAAGAAACAACAACAACATTCACCAAGAAAACACTCACTCCAGAGATAAAGTGGGATATATCTCTGAACAAAGTTCTTAAAACAAATGGGTAAGAAATATTTTTAAAATTACTTTGAAATTCCAATTCTAGTTGGACCCCACTCAGAATGGCCAAAATCAAGAACACAAGCAATTGCTAGTGGAGATGTAGGGAAACAGCTACATTTTGGATTCTTCTTTCTACAATAATAACTGATTATGTGAACTGAAGTGTGTATGACATTTGACATCAGAAAATATTGTCTACTTACCAAAAGAACAGAAATACATGTAAAACATATGTAAGATATGTTTTGAAGACACTCAAATGTGCAACATCTTATTCTACTGAGCAGTCAGAAGGACAATGCTGATATCTGGTACACATAAATAAACCAAACATAAATGATGCATTAGTGATTTGCAAAGCCACAAGAATCTTATCTGATAGTATTCATGATTATTATTACAACAGCTTCTTGTTCTGAAAACACATCATTTAAGGAAACAAATTAAAAGCTAAATTCCCCACCCAGTTAATGGAGTATGCTCTTTCTACTGAAAGTTCATAAAATAATTAATGTAGAAAGGACAATTTGTAATATTTCACATTCAATCTCTGAAAATTATAATATGAAAGTATTATTCAAATAGTGCGAAAGTGACACCCAATAATTTTTATATTCACAAGGTAAAATGTGTCCTTTTCCACAGATATGTTTGTCAGCATCTTACCCAAGTACAATGAATATTAACAATAGATGTTGTAAAGACGTAGTCTTTCTTCATGGCATATACTTGGGAAAGAGACAAGCAATGACAGTGGATTTGAACATCCTAGAGTTATAGCATACTCTTTCATGAAGAAGCAAAAGTCATCTGTGTCTAGAAAGAAGGGTGTAAACAAATTCTCATTGAACAATGTGCATACACTATGAAAGTTAAAACAGAACATTTATATTATTATGAAAAATGTAATAAACATTAGTTACTTCTAGTTTTAACAATATTCTAATAATTATCTTTAGTTAAGTAGTGCAGTATTTTTAGGGTTTTAATTTTAGAAGCACACTGAATTGTTCCTTCATGTTTATCTCTGACACGAAATGTGACAATATACAGATATCTGAATCGAGTTGATGTCTAGATGTTCGTTGAACTAATCACTCAAATTCTGTCTTTGTTTAGGTTTTATTGCTGTGAAAAGAAACTATATCCAAGGCAACTCTTACAAGGTTCAACATTTAAATAAATGTAATTTAATTACAGTTTTATAAGTTCAGTCCCTTATCATCATGGTAGAGAGCATGGCAGCAGCTAGGCAGACATGGTGCTGGAGAAGGAGCCAAGAGTTCAGAGATATTGTAATAAAAGCTAGATTTAGTCAAAGTATGTAACCATCCAGGCTAAATTTAAATATCTTATTTTCTTAAAAGCTTTATTTAAGTCCGTATAACCTATAGTTTCATTTTAGTGATGTCATGCATGTGTATATGGTATACAATGTGCATATGTGTATGAATGGAACATGATATGTGGTGTGGAATATACATATATATGTGTGTGTATACTTACTACTTACATAATTGTCTTAACATCATTGCACAACTACTCTTTTTTTTAATTTTGTATAAGAATTTTAATCTAGCAACATGGCTGTTCTAGCTGAAATACAGCCACAACCTTAGTATGCACCTTTAATCCCAAACAATGTAGATATGGTTAATTAGAGAAAAAGGAGATGCATGTTTGAAAGTGATGTCTAATTGAGGGGAGACAAAGTGATGAATCAGAGAAAGATTTGGCAGAATGAGCCAGAGATATTATATGCCTAACTTGCATACGCACAAGAAAGGGAGGCTATTTTAAGTGCAGTGCAAGAAGAGATTGGGGAGTTGGAAGTCAGTTCAGTTTATTTCAGTCCAGTCAGTTGGGATTCAGTGAAGTTAGGACAGTGCAGTGTAGTTGCGTTCTTTCTTTCTTTCTTGTTTATTTATTTACATTTCAAATCTTATTCTCCACATCAGTTTCCCCTCCGCAAACCCCTGATCCTGTCCCCCCTCCCCCTTGCTTCCATGAGGGTGCTTCCCCACGCACCCACCTTTTCCCCCCTCAGTTCCCTAGCATTCCCCTATGCTGGGGCATCCAGCCTCCACAGGACCAAGGGCCTCCCCTCCCATTGATGCCAGACAAGGCCATCCTCTGCTACATATGAGGCTGGAGCCATGGGGCCCTCCATGTGTACTCTTTGGTTAGTAGTTTAGTCCCTGGGAGCTCTCATGAGTTTATGCAATTCAGTGCAGGTCAGCAAAGGCAGTTGAAGTCAGAAAATAAGAAGCCAGAAGGTTAGAACAAATTGCCAAGGTTGGGTTAAGGCCATGCAGAACAATTCAGTGAGAAGCTGAGAGAAGCCAGATTGAATAAGTCAGCTTGGAGACGAGTTTGGGCCAGAACAGCTGAGTTTAACAAGCTTTTCAGAGTTCAGAAAGAACTAGAGAAGGTGAGTCTCCAATAAGTAAATGTCCAAAAATGACATTTACATCAGGCAAACAAAAGATAATTATACAAATTTAGTTTTATAACCATTGTTAAAAATTGTTTTTAATCCTAGTATTTTCTGAAATTAAATTATTGATATATATTTACATTGTTTTCAATATTTCATGTCTATAATAAACAAGGTTAAAGAAAATTAACAATTTATATATGTAATATGTATTCTTCAACATTGTTGAAAAACTAACATATAAGTATATTATTTCATTGTAAAGTCAATCCAAACGTTTTCTTAAATGTTTTAGCTTTATTATTTGAACATCAATAAAAATTAAAATAGTAATAAATTACATATTATATTAATAGATTTTCTCAAGTGTTAAATGTTATTTTCATACTATATACTGAAAATAAGAGATTTTAGGATTCTCCCCCCACTCTGTCAATTGACAAAGAGACACATTTTTAGTGGTGGTGTTCTTATATCAGTCAGGGAAAGAACAGATGGCAGTCCTTTGTTCATTCTAGCTTGATGCTTGGCTTGGTGGCCAAAACTATCTTATGACTAGGACACATAAAAATCACATCAAATCAAATTAAATCCAGGAAGTACAGCACAAGAATTGGAAGACAGACCAAGATCTGTCCTCTGCCCTACAGCAAGGGTAGGCCATAAACTCACAGATCCTCATCTACTACTATGTAGCACAGCACTGGGGAGCAAAACAGACCTTCAAATTGCCTTGACACCTAGTGACCCACTCTCCATCACATGCCCTCTATCTCTAGCAGGATGATATCACCCTGTAGCCTGCCAGCCACTTGACCAGCCTGTATTGGGTGGTACCACAATGTGTAAATATGTGGTGGACATATGGGAAAAAAAGGAAAGTAGAATAGCTTGAGCATTATAAAGAGATGGAACTGAAGAGTTGAGGTTGCAAAGGACTAGCCTGTTATAAGTGGCCAGGCCTGTCAGCTAGAGCCATAGTGAGGTTCCATCACAAGCTGCCATTGAAGGCCATGTCTGAGTTCATGGTTATGTAGCAGCAGGGGTTGTTACCGCTAAAGAACACGGTGACATCCCTGGTCAGGGAAGCCTCCAAGGACCACATGGATATCCAGAGGCTGTACAGAACTAGCCTTGCCCCTCACTGGTTGTTGTGCTCTGGAGACCTGACCCCACCTTTTGTCAATGACAGTGTTCAGGAAAATGGAACCTGTATTTTATTCAGACAGCACAGTAGAGCTAACCCTGGTGACAAAGGTGTCAGTGAACTGGTCAAAGGTATGAGAATGGGAGAGCTCTCCCCACGAAGTATCTGCTGTACAGTGCCATGGGTAAGGAGTTGAGGCCCTACACCATTACCCATGACCACCTGTGGTAGTTGGGAGAACTGGCTCCAACACTGTGAGAGCAGAGCTCGCTCTGGAAGAGTCAGCCACAAGGACATAAGGGTGGGAGAGCTAACCATGTGTCCTGCCAATGGTAGCAATGAGTGGCCTAGCCAGCATGTTGACCAGAGCAGCTATCACCCAGGCCTAGATCTAGGGCTCTGAATTGGCACACCAAAAACTTAATATTATCTGCAAACACATAGGACATGAGAAAGGGTCAGTCCTGCTGATGAGGAATTGTAGGATCTCTATGACAAGGGCAATGATGGGATAATTGGAAGAATTCTCAGTAGCGTTTCTGATACTGATGGTGTAAAAAAAAAAAAAAAAAGAACCAAAGATCCTGAATCAGAGCAAAAACTCATTGCAAAAAACATTTGGAAGTGGAGATATGTGGACAGAGGTATATACTGTGGGGACAAATTGTGATATGCTATAGCTTCCATGATGAGATTGTTTTCTAGGTTTTTTTTTTTTTTTTGGTTTGGTTTAGGGTGTGTATGTGTGCCTGTGTGTGTGTCTGTGTATGTGTGTTTGTGTGTGAGTGTGTGTCTGTCTGTGTGTGTGTGTTATTTTGAGGGAAGATTGCAAGTGTGAAGGGTGTATATGAGTGGGGGATTTAGGTCTGGTACTGAATTTAGGTCTTCCTTTCAAACTCATGCTCACAAAAATCAGATGTACACTCAAAATTTATTTATAAATACCTTAGCCATAATGCTGACACTATTCTTACTAGATCATAACTAATATAACCAAATTATTTCTACCTACATTTTGCCACATGGCTAATTAACTGTGCTCAGGTACCATGCATCTGTCTTTTCTCATTTTCTGGAGGCAGATCTCTCACCCAACTCAATCCCTGAATTTTCTCTCTTCCTAGATGTTCGGCTTCCTATTTCCTGCCTAAGCCTTAGGTCATCAGATTTATTAGTGGCAAGTTCCGTATCGATACACACATGTTTTCTCTACACATGAGGGGATGAGGAGATGAGAGAGAGTGTGGTTCAAGATGTGAAATTCAGAAAATCATCAGTAAAACATTTTAAAGAAGTAGAAGAGGAAGAGGAAAAGGAAAAGGAGGAAGAGGAAGAAGAATAGGAGGAAGAGGGAGTAGGAGGAGGGCAACATCACTGAGCATCAATGAGGTGAAATCTTCTGGGAAATTTCTATTAAATCTTTCCTAATAGCACAGAAAATTTATATTCCAGGGGCAAACAGGGAGTTGGTTTTGAAGGCCTGAATGGAGTCATGGAGATCAGCTGGGGCTTGGCACTATGATAGGCAAGAAACCCCATTGGTGAAGATGCAGCCTCAGTGCCACTTGATGGTCCAGAAATGAAGGTGTCATACAATGATTAGAAGCTTAGCACCAGAGAGTATTGATAAAAGGGAGACCCTGTTGCATCAAGGGACTCTAGTGATTTTGGAGATGCCAGTACAAAACCACCAAGGCAGAGGAGTGGAGCCAACCATAGCCTAGAAGGCAAACTATGTGTATGCTACAGCAAACACAGCTGGAGAAGTGACCCAAGCCCTTTGAAAAAGTCCAGATGATAGTGAGTAGATGCAAGACATTGGACAGTTTGAGTTTGATTTTGCTTGGTTCAGTTTGTGACTGTGCCTCAACTATTCCCTCTTGAAGAAAGAAAGTATTTGTTTTATTTTTTTATTTTACTGGAGTCCAAAAATGAAAGACTTTGAATTTGAAAAGAGTTTTGGCCTTAAAAGAGATTGGCTATTTTTAAAGGACTGAAATTTTAATAAGTTTGTATTTGTAAGGATATAGATCTTTAAAACGTTACAAATGTTTTTAATGTGAAATCTTGGTAATGAATAAGAAAGGAAAGGTTAGTCTTAATAGTGATGTGTTTGTGTGTCAAGGTGACAAGGGGTTGGGTGTACTGGCTGGGTTTTGTATCAACTTGACCCAGTCTAGAGGTATAAGAGAGGAAGGAGCCTAAGGTGAGGAAATATCTCCAGGAGATCCAGCTGTAAGGCATTTTCTCAATTAGTGATCAGTTGGGGAGGGTCTAGCCCATTCTCTGTAGTGCTTTCCTTGGGATGGTAGTTCTGGGTTCTAAAAGAAAGCAGGCTGAGAAAACCAGGGGAAGCAAGCCAGTATGAACTACCTCTCCACAGCTCCTATATCAGCAACTGTATCCAGGATCCTGCTGTGTTTGAATTTCTGTCCAGACTGTCTTCAGCAATGGACTAAAATGTGGAAGGAGAAGTTAAATAAGCACTTTCCTCCACAACTTCCTCTCGGTTATGGTGGTTCATCATAGCAACAGCAACCCTAAGGCCTCATGGGTTTCTTCCCAAGAAGATTGTCATGTTCCTTGGAGTCTTCCTTGTTCAGCTGACATTTTGGTGGCCATATTGGTAAGGCTTCATGAGTATAGCTTCTGATGTTACTAGGACACACAATATTTTAACAAGTTCTCTGACCTTCTGGATCCTGTCATCTTTCCACCCCTTATTCCAAACTGTTCCCTGAGCCTTATGTGTGGAAGTGTTTTGGGACTGAGCTCTACAGCTCTCCATACTTGTTGGTTGTGCTTTTCTGTAGTGGTCTCTATTGGATGACAGTAAAAAGTTCTTCAATGAGGGGTAAAGATTTAAAAAAGAGTTTTATGATTCAATATATTAGTAGAAATATCTGAATTCAATTCAGTACCTAATATCAAAATACTCAAACTATATATTTTGAGAAAATGTAAAGATATGTTTAGCTTTCTAGTTTTGAAAACCTTACAACATAGTGATGTTTATGCAAAGAAACTAATATCTCAAACATATTTATTAAAGATTTGCTGTCCTCACTAAGCACTTTCAATATGCTTTGTTTGAGGTGTGAAATAATGTCCATCAATAGCAGAAGGAAATTCTGCAAATCCATGCTTTTTTAATATGGTATGTCTGAGGGTCATTGATTCTTTCCTATTTGTTTCATTAGTTGTTACCATTACCAGAATTCTTACACTAGACTTGTAAGCCAATTCTATAGCGAGGGGTTTGTGTTTAATTAGCTTTCATAGATTTTAGGGTTTAGATGACAAATCAATTCCCTTAATATACAGAAGTAAAATTAAAGAAAAAAACACACACAACACCTCATTTAGTCTATTGATTTCTTTTAAGTTTTCACTGTTTTATGTTTGTTTAATTTTTATTATATCTTTACTGTCATGCTTGGATTACAGCTTAAGCTTGCAGCCACAGTTTCTTCAGTCTAGCCCTAAAAGTGAAAGGAAAGAAGTACTTTCCTCTTGCTGACCTTTCTGGCCTTAGCTAGAAGTAAACAACTTCTTTCCTCTCTTACACCAATAACCTAGCTGCTCCCATCTTGAAAAGCCAGTGCATCCATATGTATTAGACAGAGCATGGAGCACAGGCTGCTCTGTAATGCTTTTCAAGCCTACAGTGCTTGCTCACTGTTTATATCTAAACTCACAAAAGAAACAAAAGGCTTAAGACAGCTTCCATTTGTTCTGAGGTCTTAGACTATTTTTCCAAGTAGAACTACAAGCAGATTTATATTTCTGTATCTCTTTTGATGGTAAGTCCACAAAGGAAATAAATTATAATGTTTCACTCCTGATATACTGCCTCTTACCCAAAGAAATATGCTTAAAATTTAGATACTATGAGATTAAACAAACATTCGAATACACTCCCAGTCTCTAGTCACTCCTTTATAGAATAGCTATCAGGATTTCATGATTGCTCACCATAAATAAATATTACTTTCCAAATGGAGACTGAAACAAATGAGAATGCAGCCAGGCATTTCCCTCTTGTCAGACCTCATTATTCCAAGACTGAGGAACAGCAGCAGAGCTAGGCTGTCACAACCTCATGGAGTCAAATTCAATAACAACAATAAAGCTGTGACCTTTGCTATATTCTTTCACTTTGAGCTAGTATAAAAAAGATCCGGTGATATATATACATATTTCATTTTATATTTGCTAAGACTAGTACTGAGAAATATCTTGGGTCAAGTAATTTCTTCATTTTAAAGAAACCATTAATGAAATGATTATGGATTCATATTCCAAATATACATTTCTAGAAACCATACTGGTTACCATTTTAGATTTTAAAGCTGGATATTTTGAACTCTCTCCCCCCCAGAGTGTACTATATTTTCTTGTTTTCAAATTTGATCAATTAACATCTGTGCAAATTTCACCACTTATTTCAACCTCTGTGCTTCGGTTTCCTCATAGACTTATTTGTGATTTGCACAGATCATAACTAGAAACTTCTACACGATATATCATGTGCTAGGTATAATGAACACTTGCTATGCATGTCTGTGTGTGTATATGTGGTGCTGTGTGTTTTCTTACCTATGTGTGTAAGTGCCTCTGTGTGTGTGCTTGCATACATGTACACAAACTTTTATTAGATTTTGTGTATTTAGGTTTGTTTTTTGTCTCTTATTTTCTTTATTTCTCAACACTGCTTGGAACTGCTCCACAGAGACCACTGGACAGAACTGGCTTTCTTCTACATCCTACCAGGCATTTGGGTTGATTCAACACAGGCATATTGGCCAGTATTTGGCCAGAAGCAGTGAGAAGACAGCATGATTTTACTTATGTTCACTGTCCATGTGAACTGGAAATAGAAACCTGTCATTTATTAAGTACACTTTACTCAGACAAAGTACTTCATATAAGTCATCTTTAATTTCCAATATTTGAGTAAAACAACAACAAAAATAATAAAATAGAAATATAGACTAGGATTTTCTTCTCTTACATTTGTGTGTAAAGTATAAATAGATACTTTTATTATGCATCAAAATGTACATATAAATAAATTTAAGTGATAATTTAGATTACCCTAAACCTTATTAAAGTTCTCTATGCAAACTAGAAAGGGATACTCATCATCAAAATTCACACATGACAGTTACATTATGATGAAGGTGTACACTTCTTCTTTCCTCCAACCATTTTTTTAAGTTCTTTTCATCATTTACTTGTGCCATTTAGGTGCTACACGACGACTTATTCAAAGCACATATAAAGTTTTCTAGAGTAATTTCAATTAGAGGATTCTTACAGCTTCACTACATTACAGCAACAATCTCCTTAGAACAAAAATCTCAAAAAAAAATTTATTCTTATAATTGTTTAATAGGTCAAAGATTGAATAGGTACAACAAGTTTTTGATTCAGAAACTCTTACTTACAGTTTCATGTCATTTGGGGTTTTAATCATCTAAAGACTCCTCTGGCCTGGATTACTATGATGAGTTGCTCATATGAGCAGTAGAATATGAACAGAAAGCTAATCTGTGGTTGTTAACTATGATGGTTTATATATACTCAACCAAAGGAGTGCTACTATTAGAAGGTTTGGCCCTGTTGGGGTAGGTGTGACTTGTTGGAGTAGGTGTGTCACTGTGGGTGTGGGCTTTAAGACCCTTATCCTAGCTGCCTGGGAGTGAGTATTCTGATAGCAGCCATCAGATAAAGATGTAGACCTCTCAGGTCCTCTTGTACCATGACTGCCTGGATGCTGCCATGTTCCTGCCTTGATGATAATGGAGTGAACCTCTGAACACGTAAGCCAGCCCCAATTAAATGTTGTCCTTATAAAAGTTGCCTTGGTCATGGTGTCTGTCCATAACAGTAAAACCTAACTCAGACATTAGCCAATAGCAACCAAATGTTACCTCTTGTCAGAGTTTGAGCATAACCTCTGAGATACAGCTAGTGAACAAGGTGCAAACTGCAATGCACCTTAGAAATTGCAAGTGAAATTTATTTATGTTTCAGATGTCATACATGTGTGACAACTTTTCCAACATGCAAAGAAGAAAATATGTTTGCCTTTGCAAATGGAAAAGTAAGAATGTCAAACTATGAAATAATGCATAGAGGCGTTGTGGTAGTTTGTATATGTTTGGCCATGAGAAGTGGCACTATTAGGAGGTGTGGCCTTGTTGGAATCCTGTGTGGTTTAGTTGGAGGAAGTAAGTCACTGTTAAGGCAGGCTTTGGGATCTTCTACTGCTCAGTCTCCACCCAGTGCAGAAAGGACACTCCTGGCTGTCTTTGCCCAAGTTCTTGTCTCTACTTACAATTCCAGATCTGTACTCCGTTCCCAGGGTCACAGCTCTGCCTGGATCCCTGGAGGCCTGCTGCCACCCAGGACAACTGGAGGTCTCCTATCATTAATAAATACCAGACTAGTCAACACCAGGGACATCCAGATGGTTAAAGGCCAGTTTAAGAACTCAATCAGCAAAAGCTAGTACAATATGGTACTACTAGATGCCAGCTATCCTACAAAAGCAAGCCCTAGCTACCATAACACCCCTGCAGGGCAAGATTCTGACCTAAAATCTCATATCATGAAGATGATAGAGACCTTAAAGGAGGAAATAAATAACTCCAATAAAAAAATACAGGAAAAACAATCAAATAGATAGAGGTCTTTGAAGAGGAAATAAATAAATAAAAAGAAATATAAGAGAATACAATCAAACAGGTAAAGCAAATGAATAAAACTGTTCAAGACCTGAAAATATAAATAGAAGTAATAATGAAAACACAAACTGAACCAACACTGGTGATGGAAAATCTAGGAAAGAAAATTGAAACTACAGACACAAGCATCACCAACAAAATACAAGTGATAGAAGAGAGAAGTATAGGCATAGAAGATAAGATAGAAGAAACTGATATATCAGTCAAAATACTAAATCTAAAACATTCACAACACAAAACATCCAGGAAATTTGAGACACTATGAAACTAATAATAGAAGACAGAGAAGATTTCAAGATCAAACACCCAAAAAAATCTTCTACAAAATCATAACAGAAAATTATCCTACCTTAAATAAACAGATGTATATAAATATACAAGAAGTTTACAGAACGCCAAATAGAATGGGCCAAAAAAGAAAACTCTCCTGCCACATAATAATCAAAATATTAAACATACAGAACAAAGAATATTAAAAAGCTGCAAGGGGGTAAAGGCCAAGTAACATAGAAATGCAGACCAAACATAATTACACCTCACTTCCCAACAGAGACTGTAAAAGACAGAAGGTACTGTAGAGATAACTTGCAAACCCCAAAACAGCACAGATGTCAGTCCAGACTACTATACCTGGCAAAACTTCAATCACTATAGATAGAGAAAACAAAATATTCCATTACAAAACCATATTTGAACAATATCTTTCCACTAATCCAGCCCTACAGGGAATACTAGAAGGAAAACTCCAAGACAATGAGGGTAACTACACTGAAGAAACTCAAGAAATTAATTTCACACCAGCAAAAACAAAAAAGAGGAATCAATCTCTCTCTCTCTCTCTCTCTCTCTCTCTCTCTCTCTCTCTCACACACACACACACACAAACACACACACACACACACACACACACACACACTAACATTACCAACACCAAAATAGCAAGAACTGACAACCATTGTTCATTAATATCTTTCAATATCAATGGACTCAATTCACTAATAAAAAAACACAGGCTAACCTACTGGATGGATAAACAGAATCCAACATTCTTCTACATACACTAAACATACTTCATCAACAGAGATAGTAACTACTTCAGAAAAAAAGTTTAAATAAAGGATTTCCCAATAAATAGATCCAAGAAGCAATGTGAAGTAGCTTGTCTATATCTAATAAAATACACTTCCACCTATAAGACATGGGGAAGGTCATTGCATACTTATCCCAGGAAAAATCAACCAAGATGACATCTCAATTCAAAACATCTATGCCCCAAATTCAAGGGTATCCACATTCATAAAAGAAATATTACTAAAGTTTAAACCACAAATCGAACCCCACACATTAATAATGGGAAGCTTCAACATCCCACTCCCACCAATAGACAGAACATTGAAACGGAAACTAAACAGAGAAATGATAGAACTAACAGATGTTATGGATCAAATGGACCTAACTAATATCTACAGAACACAAAAACAAAATAAATATACTTTATTCTTAGAATCTGACAGAACTTGCTCCAAAACTGACCATATAATCAGGCTGAAAGCAAGCCTCAACAGATGCAAGAAGATTAAAATAAACCATTGCATCTTATCAGATCACCATGGATTAAAGCTGGACTTCAACAACAACAAAGTGGCTCGATACAAAATTAACTCAAAAAAATAAGTAACCCTGCTTTATTCAAACTCTAAACAGGCTGAGAAAGCAATCAGTGAAATAATAGCCTTCACAACAGCTACATGTAATATAAAATATCTTAACTTAACTCTAAAGAAGTAAGTGAAAGACCGTTATGACTAGAACTTCATGTCTCCGAAGAAAGAAACTGAAACAGATACTAAAAGTTGAAAAGATCCCCAATGCTTCCAGATGTATAGAATTAACTCAGGGAAAATGGCCATCTTCCCAAAAGAAAGTTGCTAGTTCAATCAATTCCCATGAAAATTCTAGCATGTTTTTTATAGACTTCAAAACAACAATCCTCAGCTTCATGTGGAAAAACAAAAAGCTAAAACAATTTATACAATAAAAGATCTTCATGTATCACCATCCCAGATTCATGTTGTACTACAGAGCAACAGTACTAAAAATTGCATAGTATTGTTATAGAAACAGTCAGGTTGATCAAGAGAATTGAGTTGAAGACCTAAAAATAAGCCCACATACCTAAGGACACTTGATGTTTTACAAAAAAAGGTAAAACAATACAATGGGGAAAAAAAGCATCTTCAACATATGGTGTTGGTCTAACTGAATGTCTGCATGAAAAAGAATGCAAATAGACCCATATTTATCACCTTGCACAAAACTCAAATCCAAGTGGATTAAAGACCACAACATAAAGCTAGATTCACTAAAACTCACAGAACAGAATAAACACATTAGTACAGGAGACAATTTCCTGAACAAAACTCCAATATTTCAGGCTCTAATATCAAGAGTTAATAAATGGAATCTCTTGAAACTGAAAAGCTTGTTTAAGGCAAAGGATACCATCAATAAGACAAAATGGCAACCTACAGAATGGGTAAACATATTCACTAACATCTAACAGAGGGCTAATATCCAACTGTATAGAGAATTCAAGAATTTAGATAACCCAAAATAACCCAATCATAAAACGGGGTACAGCACTAAACAGAGAATTCTCAACAGAGGCATCTCTAATGGTCTAGAAACATTTTAAAATGTTCATCATTCTTAGTCATAAGGGTAATGCAAAAATAAATGACATATAGATTCTACCTCACACCCATCAGAATGACTAAGATCAAAAACTCAAGTTACAGTATATGCTGGTGGGGATCTGGAGCAAGGGACACACTCCTTCATTGCTGGTGGGAGTGCAAAATTGAACAACAACTCTGGATATCAATCTTGTGGTTTCTCAGAAAATTGGGAATAATCCTACCTCATGATCCAGCTATACTACTTCTGGGCATATAATCAAAAAATGCTCCACATTACCAGAACGTTCGACTGTGTTCATAGCAGCAATTATTGTAATAGCCAGAAACTGGAAACAACCCAGATGTTACTCAACCAAAGAATGGATAATGAAAATGTGGTTTAATTACACAATGGAATACTACTCAGCTATTTAAAACAAGTACACCAGGAAATTTACAGGCAAACTGATAGGACTAGAAAATATCCTGAGGGAGATAACCCAGACACAAAAAGACATGCATGGAATGTACTCACTTATAAATGGATATTAGCCATAAAGTGCAGGATAACCATGCTACAATCCATAGAGCAAATGATGCCAAATAACAAGGAAAGCCCAAACCAGGATGCTTGATTCTCACTCATAAGGCGAAATAAAATAGTCATTGGAGTCAGAAGGAAGGAGAGAACTAGGTGGGAGAGAGAATGTGATATTGGAGAGTAATGGAGGAATGGGATCAGATGTGGGGAGAGAAAGAAGATAGGACCTGGAGGTGAATGGAAATCATCAGCTGGCTGGAGGGGGTTGGGAACAGATTTTTTAGGACATGCCAAAGACCTGGAATGAGGGAGGCTCCTGGGGTCTATGGGGGTGACTCTAGTTTTGACCACTAGCAGTGTGGAATGTGGAACCTGAATTGGCCAACCCTGTACTAGGCAGAATTCCCAGTGGAGGGATAAGGACACCAATCTACCCACAAAAATCTTCAACCTTCTAATTATAAGAAGTGCAGAGACAAAGATGGAGCAGTGATTGAGGGAATGACCAACCAATGACCAACCCAACTTGAGACCCATCCCATGGGCAAGGAACAATACCTGATACTATTAATGATACACTGTTATGCTGACAGACAGGAGCCTGGCATAACTATCCTCTGAGAGGCTCCACTCAGCAGTTGACTGAAACAGATGCAGAGACCCACAGCCAAATATTGTTCGGAGCTACAGAAGTCTTGTGGAAGAATTGTGAGAAGAATTGAGGGACCCAGAGGGGACATGAGCTCTATAGGAAGACCAACTCAGTCAATTAGTCTGTATCCATGCAGGCTCCCAGAGACTGTACTACAAACCAAACAGTATCCATGCGATGAACCTAGGCCACTGGTATATATGTAGCAGATGTGCAGCTTAGTTTTTATGAAGGTCCTCCAACAACTGAAGTGGGGGCTGTCCCTAAATTTGATGACTACCTGGGGAATCCTGTTCCCCTTTTCTGCCCTCAGTATGAGAGGGCCTAATCCTGCAGTGACTTGATGTGCCAGAAAGAGTGATACCTGGGAGGAGGGTCTCTGCCTTCTCAGAGGAGAAATGGAGGAGGGGGTGGTACTGTAAGGGAGTCTGAAGGGGGTCCTGTGTGGGGAATTAGGAAGAACAGTGAATTAATAAATAAATTAATGAAAAAAAAACTAACAACAAAACCCCAGGATAGGTTAAAAACAATCCTGTATAAAACAAGAACATCTTAAGGTACAACCATCCCTGACTTCAAACTGTCATAATAAAAACTGTATGGTTTGGCGTAAAAATAGAAAGGATGATCAATGTAACTGATTAGGAGATCTAGACATAAATCCACACATCCATGAACATATGATTTTCATTTTATAAAGAAGCCAGAAATAAATAGTAGAAAAAAAGAGTATTTTCAACAAATGGTGCTAGCCAATTAAAAATGGTGTACAGTTAGTCCTAAACAGCAACGTGGGTCCCAGATGGAGGAATTGGAGAAGGGACTGAAGGAGCTGAGGGGGTTTGTAGCCCCATGGAGGGAGCAACACTGTCAGCTGGACAGACCCCCCCAGAGCTCCTGGGGACTGCAACCAAACCAAGAATACACCAACCAAAGAATACACATGGAGGGACCCATGGTGCTGGCCACAAATGTGGCAGAGGATGACCTTGTTGGACATCAGTGGGAGGAGAGGTCCTTGGACCTGAGGGTGTTCAATGCCCCAGTGTAGGGGAATGCCAGGGAGGGAAGATAAAAGTGGGTGGGTGGGTGGGTGGGGGACTACCCTCATAGAGGCAGGTGGAAGGGGTATGGGATAGGGGGTTTCTAAAGGGGAGGCCTGGAAAATTAAGTTTTAAAAAAATAAAATGAATTTAAAAAATGGTGTACAGTTAGTTCTAAACAGCAAATTCTCAACAGAGGAATCTACAATGGAATGAATACTGGGTTGCCACAGAGAAAGTTTAGCAGAGCTCCTAGGGGCAAATGTAATTACTTTAATCCACAGGTGAGGAAGACTGTTGAATGAAAGTGAAGGAGAGGTAACAACCGATGTGGTGGGGATTAGAATAGAGTAAAAGGGATAACTGAGATACAAGCTAGTGAGAAAGTGAGAATATGCCCAAGCTTGTGGCCTAGGCAATTATTCATTATTAATTAAGTCTCAGGAGTTGTTATTTCTAGAACTTGTGTGCAAGTGGAAAAGCCCACAATACAGCATCTAGTCTCCACTTCCTTGTGAGCCATGAGTCAAATATTACATTACTGTCCCAAAGAAAAGGACATTCCAAAAGAAGCCATTTATAACTTCTGTCAAAATGTCAGGTATTTGAAAAAGCTCTCTATCCCTTTCCATGTCCAAGAAGTTCCATCAGTGAGATAAAATTTACCACTCAGTAAGTTTGGTCTGTTTTAGCACAGATTGTTTACAAGTATAACTATTTCCAAAGCCACAATGACTAAAGAATATAGCTTAGATGCTCAATAAATCCTGAGTGGATACCTAATCTGATTATACATGAAATGTCTCTTATATAAATTGTGGTTTCAGTAAGAATTGTTTAACTGTGTCTTTCGACAATCCTTGATCTTAGTTTTCCCCCTCCTTAAATAGGAACTTTTAGACATGACTATGGGCAAAAATACAATAGATCAAAGTAATTACATTTCCCACTAGGAGTTCTGCTGTCCTTTCTCTGTTGCAGCCCAGTGTTCCATTCCATTGTAGATTCCACTGCCTGGTAAGAACATGAAACTTGTCTGTAATGATTCTTTAGTTTCAATTCTTTCCTATAGCATCAGTATCCCAAACTGTGGAAAATTTTACAAATGAAATAGCAAACAAGCAACAATATACCATTGCAATATTCACTAATTTTAGGAGGTTGAACAAGTATATTGATTCTATAACTCTGTAAACCTTTATCTTCATTTACTGTTACTTCGCTCTGAAGACAGAGAAGCTACTATAGATCATTTGACTCTGACATTTTCTTATTGTTAACAATGAATCACCCCTTAGTGGTTCTGATTTCACACTTTGGGCAGTGTAGTGCCCAGGAGTATTAGAATGGGAAAAACAAGTTTGTGTTGAAGCTCTGTGTCGTAGTCAAGGTTTCTATTCCTGCACAAACATCATAACCAAGATGCAAGTTGGGAAGGAAAGGGTTTATTGAGCTTACACTTCCATGCTGCCATTCATCACGAAAGGAAGGACTGGAACTCAAGCAGGTCAAGGAGCAGGAGCTGATGCAGAGGCCATGGAGGAATGCTGCTTACTGGCTTGTTTGCTTCTCCTGGCTTGCTCACCCTGCCTACAAGGAAGCATTTAGATTGCTTACTTTATTCATTTTCTTTCATTAACATATTTTTAAATGTTCATAATGTTTATGTTAAGTTTAATGTTTTTTAAAGAGATAGTATATATCTATACATTTATACACGTGAGTCAAAATGGGACTACCATCTATTTGACAATGAAGAAGACACCACAGTAAATCATTGTCCTGGCTATGCCAGGAAGCCTGATGTTTTATCCCTTTGCTGAGGAGAAACAAGTTCATCTGGACACCTAGTAACCTCAGGCTTTTCCAGCTGTGCATAGGTTCCCAAAATAATGACTCAGATTTAACTATATGTGAATAAATGCTTTGGCCATAAGCTTGTGCTGGTTTTGTGACTAGCTTGTAATTTAGTTCACACATTTATCCTATTTTATGACTGACATGTGGTTGGTTACCTCTCCTTAGTGTCATATGTCCATCTCCTCAGAGTTGAAGCAAGTCTCTTCCTGTGCCTGACTCTAAGCCACAATCTGCTCTCCTTACCTTCTACCTCCAATTTTCTATATGGAAGCTAAGGCACATAAATTTACAAAAATTATGTCCAAGACACTATGAAAGCACAGTCTTTTCAATTTTTCTTCATATTTTCCTATTTGAAGAAAATTAAAACCACCAAATCATTTAGATTTCTTAGCAAATCAAAGAATGAGATGATGTTTATATTAATAATCATGTTTCTTAAGCCTCAGTCCATTGGTCAATCAGCTTTTCATAGACAGGTGATGCTTCTATACAGTATATGCCATATTCTCTTTACAACAGCCATATCTAGTCTCTGAAGGTTGAGAAGTTTCAAAAAAGACTGAATCGATCTTAAGCTTACTCTTTTAGACAACAGTTTGGCCATGGAGGAAAACTCTCAATTATCATAGATGGTGAAACCAAAATATTCAATGACAAAACCAAATTTGCACAATATGTTTCCAAAAAACCAGCCCTACAAAGGATAATAGATGGAAAACAACAACTCAAGGAGGGAAACTACACCCTAGAAAAAGCAAGAAAGTAATCTTTTAACAAACTCAAAAGAAGATAGCCACACAAACATAAAAATAGCATAGAAAATCACAGGAAGCAACAATCATTATTCCTTAATATCTCTTAACATCAATGGACTCAATTCCCCAATAAATAGACATAGACTGAGAGACTGAATCCATAAACAGGACCCAGCGTTTTGCTGCATCCAGGAAACACATCTCCATGATAAAGACAAACACTACCTCAGAGTAAAGGGCTGGAAAACAAATTTCCAGGCAAATGGTCCCAAGAAACAGGCTGGAGTAACCATTCTAATATCCAATAAAATTGACTTTCACTCAAAAGTCATCAAAAAAGATAAGGAAGGACACTTCATACTCATCAAAGGAAAAATCTACCAAGAAAAACTCTCAATTCTGAACATCTATGCTCCAAATGCAAGAGCACACACATTCATAAAAGAAACTTTACTAAAGCCCAAAGCACACATTGCTAGTAGGAGCTTTCACACTCCATTATCATCAATGGACAGATCTTGGAATCACAAACTAAACAGAGACACAGTGAAACTAACAGATGTTATGAACCAAATGGATTTAACAGATATCTATAGAACATTTCATCCTAAATCAAAAGGATATACGTTCTTCTCAGCACCTCATGGTACCTTCTCCAAAATTGACCATATAATCGGTCACAAAACAAACCTCAACAGGTACAAGAAGATTGAAATAGTCCCATGCTTCCTATAAGATCACTACGGATTAATGCTGGTCCTCAATGTCAACAATAACAATAGAAAGCCCACATACACATGTAAGCTGAACAATTCTCTGCTCAATGACAACTTGGTCAAGGAAGAAATAAAGAAATAAATTAAAGACTTCCTAGAATTTAATGAAAATGAAAGTACAACATACCCAAACCTATGGGACACAATGAAATCAGTGTTAAGAGGAAAACTCATAGCTCTGAATGCCTCCAAAAAGAAATTGGCGAGAGCATATACTAGGAGCTTATCAGCACACCTGAAAGCTCTAGAACAAAAAGAAGCTAATTTATCCAAGAGGAGTAGAAGGCAGGAAATAATCAAATTAAGGGCCAAAATCAACCAAGTAGAAACTAAAATAACTATACAAAGAATCAACAAAACCAGGAGCTGGTTCTTTAAGAAAATCAACAAGATAGATAAACTCTTAGCCAGATTAACCAGAGGGCACAGAGACAGTATCCAAATTAACAAAATTAGAAGTGAAAAGGGAGATATAACAACAGATTCTGAAGTTCAAAAAATTATCAGATTCTACTACAAAAGCCTATACTCAACAAAATTGGAAAATCTGAATGAAATGGATAATTTTCTAGACAGATACTGTCTTAGTCAGGGTTTCTCTTCCTGCACAAACATCATGACCAAGATGCAAGTTGGGGAGGAAAGGGTTTATTGAGCTTACACTTCCATGCTGCTGTTCATCACCAAGGAAATTCAGGACTGGAACTCAAGCAGGGTAGGAAGCAGGAGCTGATGCGTAGGCCATGGAGGGATGTAACTTACTGGCTTGCTTGCTTCTTCTGGCTAGTTCAGCTGTCTTTCTTATAGAGCCCAAGACTACCAGCCCAAAGATGGTACCACTCACCAGGGGCCCTCCCTCCTTGATCACTAATTGAGTAATGTCTTACCGATGGATCTCATGGAGGCATTTTCTCAACTGAAACTCCGTACTTTGTGATAATTCCAGCTTCTGTCAAGTTGACACAAAACAAGCCAGTACAGATACCATATAGCAAAGTTAAGTCAGGATCAGATAAACCATCTAAACAGTCCCATAACTCCTAAAGAAATAGAAGCAGGCATTAACAGTCTGCCAACCAATAAAAGCACAGGACCAGATGGGTTCAGTGCAGAATTCTATCAGACCTTAAAAGAAGACCTAATACCAAGACTCTTAAACCTATTCCACAAAATAGAAACAGAAAGAACACTACCCAATTCATTCTATGTCGCCACAATTACACTGATACCAAAACCTCACGAAGACCCAAAAAAGAAAGAAAACTTCATACCAATTTCCCTTATGAATATCGATGCAAAAGTACTCAGTACAATTCTCACAAACCGAATCCAAGAACACATCAAAATAATCATTCACCACAATCAAATAGGCTTCATCCCAGGGATGCAGGATTGGTTTAATACCCAGAAATCCATCAATATAATCCACTACATAAACAAACTCAAAGAAAAATCCACATGGTCATTTCATTAGATGCTGAAAATTCATTTGACAAAATTCAATGTCCCTTCATGATAAAAGTCTTGGAAAGATCAGGAATTCAAGGACCATACCTAAACAGTAAAAGCAATATACAGCAAACCAGTAGCCAACATCAAACTAAAAGGAGAGAAACTTGAAAAAATCCCACTAAAATCAGGGACTAGAAAAGGCTGTTCACTCTTGCCCTATCTATTCAATATAGTTCTTGATGTTCTAGCTAGAACAATTAGACAACAAAAGGAGGTCAAAGGGATACAAATTGGAAAGGAAGAAATTAAAATATCACTATTTGCAGATGATATGACCATATACTTAAGTGACCCGAAAAACTCCACCAGAGAACTCCTACAGTTGATAAACAACTTCAGCAAAGTGGCCGGATACAAAATTAACTCAAACAAATCAGTAGCCTTCCTATACTCGAAGTGAAAAATCTGTATGACAAGAACTTCAAGTCTCTGAAGAAAGAAATAGAAGACCTAAGAAGATGGAAAGATCTCCCATGCTCATGGATTTGCAGGATTAATACAGTAAAAATGGACATCCTGCCAAAAGCAATCTACAGATTCAATGCAATCCCCATCAAAATTCCAAATCACTTCTTCATAGACTTAGAAAGAGCAATTCTCAAATTCATATGGAATAACAAAAAACCCAGGATAGCAAAAGCTATTCTCAACAATAAAAGAACTTCTGGGGGAATTAGCATCCCTGACCTCAAGCTGCTCTACAGAGCAGTAGTGAAAAAATCTGCATGTTATTGGTACAGTGACAGGAAGGTATATCAATGGAAAAGAATTGAAGACCCAGAAATGAATGCACACACTTATAGTCACTTGATCTTTGACAAAGGAGCTAAAAACATCCAGTAGAAAAAAGACAGTATTTTCAACAAATGGTGCTGGTTCAACTGGTGATCTACACGTAGAAGAATACAAATTGATCCATTCCTACCTCCCTGTACATAGCTCAAGTCCAAGAGGATCAAGGACCTCCACATAAAACCAGATACACTGAATCTAATAGAAGAGAAAGTGGGTAAAAGTCTCAAACACATGGGCACAGGGGAAAATTTCCTGAACAGAGCACCAATGGCTTATGCTCTAAGATCAAAAATTGACAAATTAGATCTCTTGAAATTACAAAGCTTCTGTAAGGCTAAGGACACTGTCAATAGGACAAAACCATAACCAACAGGTTGGGAAAAGATTTTTACCAATCGTAAGTCCGATAGAGGGCTAATATTCAATATATACAAAGAACTCAAGATGTTAGACTCCAGAGATCCAAATAACCCTATCAAAAAATGGGGAACAGAGCTAAACAGAGAATTCTCAACTGAGGAAACTCATAGGGCTGAGAAACACCTAAAGAATTGTTCAACATCCTTAGTCATCAGGGAAATGCAAATCAAAACAACCCTGAGATTCCACCTCACACCAGTCAGAATGGCTAAGATCAAAAACTCAGGTGACAGCAAATGCTGGCAAGGATGTGGAGAAAGAGGAACACTCCTCCATTGCTGGTGGGATTGCAACCACTCTGGAAATCAGTTTGGCAGACCCTCAGAAAAATGAACATAATACTACCTGAGGACCCAGCTCTTCCACCCTGGGCATATACCCAGAAGATGCTCCAACATGTAGTAAAGACACATGCTCCACTATGTTCATAGCAGCCATATTTATAATAGCCAGGAGTTGGAAACAACCCAAATGTCTCTTAACAGAGGAATGGATACAGAAAATGTGGTACATTTACACAATGGAATACTACTCAGCTATTAAAAACAATGACTTATGAAATTCACAGGCAAACGGATGGAACTTGGGCCTGAGGATGTTAGATGCCCCACTATAGGGGAATGCCAAGGGGGGAAGACAAAAGTGGGTGGGTGGGTAGGGGAATACCCTCACTGAGGCAGCGGGAAGGTTGGGGGAATAAGGGTGTTCCAAAGGGGAGACCTGAAAAGAAGGAAACTTTTGAAATGTAAATAAAAAAAAAAAAAAAAAAAGACTGAAGCGATCTTACGCTGGCTCTTTTAGCCATCAGTTTGGCCATGGAGAATAGAGACAGTAGTGTGACTCTCTCCGCCAGAACCTTGAGAGCACATTGCAATGGTCAAAAATTAGAGTTGTGACTATTTCATCCAGAGCCTAGATGGACTCTCACTATGGTGGATGAACAGAAATATTATTAGCTCAGCTAGATTCTTGGTGAGCACATCACTATGATAGAGGCAAACAGGAATAAGAGACACTGTCAGTGTTCACTACAACTGGACCCTGGATTTGGAATTGAACAGTTATTTGTGTACTTACCACCTATAAATTTCCTACAACATATCTGTTATGAATAGCTGCATTAAAAATAAAACATCAGTGCTACAGAAGTCATGAAAATGCATTTTTCTTAAATAATTCATTCTAAATCACCCAACATTTTTTTCTATCTTACTTATAAGACAATGTACAGTTATCATTTGAACAATAAGTACCTATGGAAAAATATTAATAGTATAACTTAAAATCCTTGTAAATTAGGGGTTACAGGAGAAGTACTGAGACAATCTTAATTATAGCCCTGGGGAAAGTAATGCTCTAATAGCTAAATAGTAGATTGTATTTCAAGTGAAGAAACAATAAAATCATCAGCCATGAAGTGCAAGTGGAGAAAGGAAACATATGTTTCATGCATTCAGCCTTGACTGTAGTGACAATTTTCAGACACTATTGGATTCTGAATCAAACAACCATAACAGGTACAGAAGCCAGTAAAACACAGCTTCAATGAAGTAAAAGAGACTCCTGCTTCTTTTCTAAGGGAAAGAGAAGGCACATGAGTTTTCAAACAGTATGACCATGACACTATGTGAGCAGTCTTTTTCATTTGTCTTTATAAGTTCATATTTGATGCAAATTATTTTGGATTGCTGTTTGTATTTTCTGTCTCTTCAAGAGGGGTACAATTGAGGTCTGGTGAAATCTTAATTGGTCAGATGAGGCTCAAGCCTGTGATTGGGCAGTGGAAGGAAATGGCAGAACTGAAAGTTTTAGAGAGGGGAAAGAGGAAGAAGAAACAAGTTGAAATGAGACAAAGGACAGAAGAAGAAGGAAGAAGAAGGAGATGAGCCAGAACCACGTGGCCCCTAGGAGCCATAAGTAACTAGGGATTTCATAGATGGGCAATAGAGTAATGTAAGGTACATTTATCCAATCTGGGTATTCAGCTTGTATTTATGTCAATTGTGTTTTGTGTTCTTTGCATGGGAATTTTGGGGCTAGAGATTTATCATTATAAGTCTGGCTGGTATATTACAAGTCTCTAGTGTGATCATTTTATGAGTCTAAGGGGATCTGAGCCAATAGTAGCTGGCTTTCTGCATGCTAGGCACAGGGTTGAATTGCCTGGTAAGACCCGAGCAGCTTGGCAACAGGCTGGCCTCAGGAACCAGGGACTGGCCATGGGGGTGGGCAAGACCGCTGATGTAGGTGTCTAGCCAGATTTAGCATGGATCATTTTTTAAAACTACATGCTACAGCAAATTACAAACACCAAAACATTTAGGCTTCTTAGAAATGAAAAAAATGAGATGATATTTATATTAATAATCATGTTTCTTAGGGAAGTAAGATACTAGATTTCTTAACAAGGCTGATTCAAATAATGAGTGAAGAATTTTTGAGTAATAGCTGAAGAAATAGACTTGTCTAGTGTAGGCCACTGTTGTCACATCTATGAAGAGCTAAAATAATGGCATAAATACATTTAATGTGTTTTGTCTATTGCCATGTCTTCCACAAGTAATAAAACAAAATGAAAGTTTAAGACACATTCCTTTGTCATAAAATGTTGTTTCCCCTTTGGAAATCAGCACTTTTATGTTATTGCACTTAAGATAGTTATGTAAAAATATAATTATGCTCACATATTAGAACTGGGAATCTGATCAAACAAAATATTCGACATCTAGTTCTCATGTCATTTAATGATCCCATTGAAAGAGAAAATTCTGGTTTTGTTATGAAGTCTTATGACCAAGATACCTATAACATGACATATACAACACAAAATAAATTAAATGCACAAAATTATGTAACATGCTGAATTCATTGCAATATATCTGCAGTAAGATTTACCCAAAGGGATACAAATATTGGATAAGGTGAAATGCTTACCACAATTTATTATAGTTTAGTTAAAGTACCACATAATTTCAGACATAGATTTATGTTTCTGGCATATGTTAACATATGTGATTTGTGATTTGTGGCTGAATTATAATATGCATGGGTATGGCACATTTGAATTATCCATTCCTTTGTTGCAAGACCATGCATTGTTTAACACCTTTTTTATTGCTTTTTTAATTTTTGGGGGGGTTGTATTATAATTGTATCATTTTCTTTTTCACTCTCCTTCCAATTCTATTTTTTTCTTCATCCTATACTCTTGGTTCATATTTGAAAATGAGTCTCTGAGATTTCATCTTTTATTTATATTTCCTTCTTCAGTCTGAGATATCATTTTGAAGTTAAATATTAACTCTTATTTAATACACTACGAGAATAAAAGAAGAAAATGAATGAATATGTATGTATAAAATTAATGCAAACATATGGACGTGAGTATATTTACAAACACTCTGTAAGTATGTATAGATAACACATGTATCACATACATAAAACATATTTTGTATGCACAACTATAGAATTCAAATAAATACATATACTTCATATATTACATATGTACACAAATCTTATTTACAAGTATATAAATGTAGACTATGTATCTGTGCTCATTAAACAATCATGAAAGATGGAAGGTAAAGAGCTTGGCTTAACTTCTGTTCACCATCAGGAAAGCTTTCTTTTGTTTCACAATATGATAGAGGGCATCACATGGTAAGACAAAGCAAAAACATACATCAAACTAAAGATAATTTTATTTATTTTTATTGACAGATAAGTACACACAGGCTTCAATATGTCTGTGGATGTCAAAAAAAAAAAACTTTGTGGTATCAGTGTCTCTCCTTCTGCTTTCTTTTCTTCTTCTTCATTTTTTTTAATTCCTTAAACATTTTTTATAGTCCAATCATTATCCCCCTCCTATTCCACCCTTTGACTGTTCCTCATCCCAATGCTCCTCCCCCATCTTCAAGAGGATGTCTTCACAACCCCCCAAACCTCACCAGATCTCCCCACCTCCCCATTCCCTGAGGTCTCAATTCTCTCGAGGATTAGGTGCTTCTTCTCTTACTAAGGCCAGACCAGGCACTCTTTTGCTGAATATGTTGTGTGTGTGTGTGTGTGTGTGTGTGTGTGTGTGTGTGTGTGTGTGTGTGTGTGTGTGTGTTGGGGGGGGTGTTCATATCAGCTAATGGATGATATCCCTGGTTGGTGGCTCAGTGTCTGAGAGATCTCAGGGGTCAAAGTTAGTTGAGACTGCTGGTCTTCCTATAGAGTCGCCCTCCTCCTCAGCTTCCTCCAGTGTTTCCCTAATTCAATCACAGGGATCAGCAGCTTTTGTCCATTGGTTAGGTGCTAGTATCTGTGTCTGAATCTTTCAGCTGTTTATTGAACCTCTCAGAGAGCAGCCATGCTAGGCTACTGTCTGCAAGCAACAACATAGCATCAGTGATAGTGTCACTCCTTGGAGACTCCCCTTGAGCTAGATCCAAATTTGGGCTGTTCACTGAACCTACTTGCCCTCAGTCTCTACTCCATTTTTGTACATGCAGTTCTTTTAGACAGGAACAATTCTCGGTCAGAGTTTTTGACTATGGGATAGCACCCCCAACCCTCCACTTGATGCCATGCCTTTCTACTGGAGGTAGACTATACATGTTCCCTCTCCCCACTGTTTGAGCATTTCATCTAAGGTCCCTCCCTGTGAGTCCTGAGAGTGTCTCACCACCCAAGTCTCTGGTACTTTCTAGAGGGTTCTGGCACCTCCTATCTCCCAAGGTTGCTTTTCCATTTTTTGTGCTGGCCTTTCACTCCTGTTTCCCCCCAATACCCGATCATATTCCTCTTTTCCCCTCTATGTCACCTTTCCCACCCAGTTTCCTCCCTCCCTCTGCCCACCATGATTGCTTTCTTCTACCTCCCAAGTGGGATTGAGGCATCCTCACTTGGGCCCTTCAGCTTGTTAGCCTTCCTGAGTCCTGTGGATTGTATCCTGGGTATTCTGTACTTTTTTGGCTAATATCCACTTATTATTGGGTACATAGCATACATGCCCCTTTGGGTCTGAGTTACCTCACTCAGGATGATATTTTCTAGTTCCATCCTTTTGCATGCAAAACCCATGATGTTCTTGTTTTTAATAGCTGAGTAGTATTCCATTGTGTAGATGAACCACATTTTCAGTATCCATTCTTCTCTCGTGGGACATCTGGGTTGTTTCCAGCTTTTGGATATCACAAACAAAGCCACTATATGAACATAGTTAAACACATGACACTGTGGCATGGTGGGGCAACTTTTGGGTACATATTCAAGAATGGTTTAGCTGGGTCTTCATTTAGATCTATTACCAATTTTCTGAGGAAACTTCAGATTGACTTCCAAAGTCTTGGTACTTGTTTGCAATCCCACCAGCAGTAGAGGAGTGTTCCTCTTTCTCCACATCCTCATTAGATGAAACATAAAATAGGTCTCTCAAATGGGAAAATCTATTTTATTAAAGGACAATGTATCACAAATAGATAGTATTTGTAAATGGGTACATTTTCCACTCATAAAGCCACTGAAATATTGATATATATTTTTCATAAAATATAAACATTTTAAATAAAAAGCAATCAAAGAAAGAATTCAAGATATAAAAATCAATATGAAAATTAATAGAAAACTTTAGCTTATTTGATTTTAAAGATGAAGAGAACATTCAGACAGAAAATAAGTAAGGAAATAGTGGAGATGAAACAATAAACTGAATGAACCTCATGATATATATAAAATATTTGTCACTAGAATTACCAAAATTGCTTTATACTTGAGTGCACATGGAATTTTCTCTAGGAAAAACAGTGTGTTATGTCACAAAACAATTCTCAAAACATTTAAGAAAATTGAAATCAACCCAAGTGTATTTTCAGCACAATAAACTGGAGCTCTATATCCATTACCCTCAGAAAATCCAGAGAGTTCAAAGTCAGTGCAAACTATATAATACATTCCCAAACACCAATTTCTCAAAGAAGAAATCAAAAGGAAAAAAGGAATAAATATCATTTACTAAAGAAGTCTTATAAAAAGATTAAATGTTATTATTTTGGATGTAATTCTCTATGAGTTCTACACCTCTGTAACCTACAGTTCATCTTACAAAGAATGTCAAACTTGGCCTTTGGAATGAATAATATCAGCCTGAACTGCAAAGGCATATTGCATTACATCTTCTCAAGTATATTACAGGCTGGAGAGATGGTTCATTGGTTAAGAACATTGTTGTTTTTCTAGAGCACCTTGGTTCAATTCACAGCACCACTATGATAGCTTTTCATGGTGCATAACCTCAGTCTAAGCAGGATCCAATTCCCTCTCTGGAATTTTAGTGAAGCAGGAATATAAGTGGTACAGACATATATGCAGACAAAACACACATATCCTAAAATAAAAATGAAAATATTATTAATTTTGATAGTCTGTCTAATATTTTAGGAGGAAATACTTTGCTTTCAGTACTTTCTCCATTACCAATGTTAACTCAAGAAAAAGGCACTGAAAATGTTTGATTTGTGGTCAAATATTCAAAAACAACAAATAGAAAAATGCAATATAATATAAATCTTTTAAAAATCACCCCTTTAATCTATTTTAACTTAATTTATAGTGTAAGTTAAGTTATAAAATAAAAGGTTCACATTCTTTTTTCACATTTTTTTACCCAGATGAACAGCAGACTATATCTTTTCTTTATCACCAAAAAAGGGGTTTGGGAAGGTTGGAATGAGTAGAAGAAACACTACTCTCAGACTAACATGAACTTTTTAACCACCTAATAATACTTAAATATAACTACAAATTTTAGAAGACATGTTTCAAAAGCTTCAAGCAGGATAGGAATAGGTTTCATAAGAGCATGGGGATTATAGAATCTCTTAAAGACTTCTGGTAATTGGCCATATGACATATGAATTTCTTCTTTTAGCTTTTTCCTGAGTATGCCAAAGTCAAATTGGAATCCAATAGTGCCAAAAAATGTCTCTTGGCCCAGCCCTTAGCATCATGCATATTAATAGTAAGTTAAAGTTAGTCACATACAACTGTATTTCTTTTTGTATTTCTATTACATGCCTTTCAACCATTCATTGTTACAAATTGTTTGGACTTTTTGTGAGAAAATGTGGACAAATGTGTCCTCACTCCAGATAAAGTACCAACAGTAGAAATAAAGGTCTAGTCACACAGGAGTACAGTTTGATAAAACAATAAGTTTAATTGGGGCTCTCTATAGGGCAACTTTGAATCAGCTACACCACTGAACAGAAATACCACTGATGGGCTATGATCATTATCTTGGTGATCCTCCAGAACTTGATTTAAAGTCACTATTGTTGAAGATATCATGATTTAACTCAAAAAATGGAGAAATTAAATTGGTACTTACCAGGAGATTTCATCCTTATTAACAGACTTTAAAGGTGCCATGCATACTACAGAAAAAAAAGTGATAATCAGTCTTACCAAACTGTGTTATTTGTGATCTACAGTAAATATTGGCCTGGTAAGCTCTGTCCATTGATACCATAGTGACATCAATATTATTGAAGTAACCAGCCACTTTCTGATAAATGCATGTCATTTATCACCGGGTGATGATATCCATAACTGGTAAGATTTCCAAGGTGAAATATCTGAGGATAGATAGGTTATGAGTCCCAGGGAAAACTACTACTATTATTATGCCAGATGAACATAGTATTAAACAGCTCCTAATAACTTATTGCTATACATAATCAGTGAATGTCTCAGCCCTCATCAGAAAAGTTTCTTCTTGCTATAGATGACAATTAACAGTGTACCCACAACTGCTCAACATACAGAGTAAGAGACTGTAGAGTATTCATCCCTAAATGAGATGTACATATCACACTCCTTCCACAAGGCTCAGGAAACTTCCTGAAAGAGGGAGTGAAAAGAATGTAAAAGCAGAGGTGGTGGATGAGTGCAAGGGAACTGTTTTCTGGGCACAAAAGATTAGTTGCACATAATAAATAAGGTTTTTTGACATCATGAATAAACTGTACAATTACAAGTAGACAAAACATCAGTATTGAATGGGTAACTGCGCATATAGTTCAACTTTTAATTGATGAGCTACTAGCAACTGATAGATGCTAGAAGAGGAATAATCAGTTTTTGTTATGCGTATGACTCTTGCTGTGTTAACAATGCTTCCAAGAGGAGTCCAGATTGTATTTGGTTAACACAACAGAAATCTGTGGGTTTAAAAAAAAACCCAAAGTTGTGTAGGTAAATAGTTGGAGGTTAATCCTGGAGCAGTTGAGGTTGTGAAGGCTATTAAAATCCACCATATAAAATTCTCAGGTAATAAATAAAGTAGTTTAAAAATTTTAATAACCTAAATGTCTCTAGTTGGTGACTGCTCAGCCATAAATACAGGTACATAACATTAAATGGATATATATATATATATATATATATATATATATATATATAATCACATATATATGTTAGTTAATCTATATATTATGTAGTGAATGTAATATATAAAATATATATAACATATTTATGTGTATAAATATATGCATGCATATGTGCACACAACAAGGAGTTGAAGAAAGGAGAGTAGGTGATAGTAACAATGTAAACACAGTACTTGTGTGAGATTCTCAAAAAGTAAAAGTTTAAATAAAAAAAAGAAAGATCTTCCAAACATGGCTGCTATATACTCATGGGAAGTACATGTTCTTTTGAGCTTCCCCCAAGCCCTACATAACAGGCAGTTCATTGGACCAATTTTGCACTGGTATCCTTAGGGTAACCAGCTACTTACAAACCTAAAGAGAAAAGGACATACTATGCCCTAAAGAGATAGTTCTACAGCACTACATTTCTCCAGACTATTCCTTCTCCTTGCTGCTTAGTGAGTGAGGGTGAATTCTTGGTTTCGGCTTAGTAATCATTAGATTCTCAACACTTTATATTTACGTGTGAATACATTGAGCATGATAAGTAAGTTGTCATTTAACTAGTGAATTGCAAGTAAAAGATGAGGTTATTCACATGCTAAACAAAGTCTTTAACAAAATAATTGATGGAAATACTTATGGAAAATAAAAAATGAGTTGATGAGTAGAGTCAGTAAAAAGATGACTACTAAGAAAGTATATATGTTCAAGACTTCTCATGACACTTGAATCCAAAGAAAGATCTGATCTGAGGTTAATTGATTTGCATACCACTAACGCTGGGGATGCCCAAACCGGAAAAATTACTTTGCAGGTGTAAGGGCTGAGTATATGTCTCAGTGAGAGTTTGCTTCATAGCCTTTATGAAGTTCGGGCTTCAAAAATCAGTGCCACACCGATTAATCAAATGAATGGGGAAAGTTTAATATAGTAGCATGACTGTAAGGGATTGTCATGAGTAATTTAATCAGGTAGGAAACCTATATAGTGTAGATAGCACCATTTCCTGGAAAGGAAATGAACTATATAAATGGAGAAAAGTAGTGGAGAAGCATCACACATTCAGTGTTCTCAGCCTCCTGACTGCGGGTGCTGTTTCCTGTTTCTGCACTCTTTATTTCCCTGCCATGGTGAACTGATGGACTGTAACCAAGAACTGTGGGCCTGAATAAACCATTTCTATCATACCTTTCTATTGTCAACATATTTTAACACAGCAACAGGAAGAGATGCTAAGACAGTAATGATTAGGAACATATAATTCTGATATCTGTTTTCAGATAACAGATAAATTACATCAGAAAAAGTCTAAAATGATGTAATGGGGGGTTTTTTTGTGAATGCTGAGAAATCTTCAAAAGCATACAACTTTTTTGAGTGTTCTATATCACTACTATACATATGTTTTCTGATGCTGTGCTGTATTATTTTATTATATCATTACTTAGGAGAGATATATGGGAGATCATGGGCTTTCCCTCATAGACCATATGTATTTAAAATTATAAAAGTAAGTTCTAGTAAGTATTAAAAATTTAATGTTCAAGTGAGTTTTAGTTTTACAATTAACATAGGTAAAGTACATCTTTTCATGAAGAATATATCATAGATATCCAGTATCCTAAATTAGAAACTTTCAACGTCCATGTCACTACAGACCAGTTGATAATGTAAGACTAAAGATGGAAACAGCCAACAGTGCTGACTACACACTATGAATGAGAATTAATTATGTTTTAAACATGTGACATTAACCTCATTCATGTCAGTTAGATCGTCAATACTGACAAAACCAATTCAGAGTTACCTTTCCTTCACCATTATCAAATGAAATTTACTTTCACTTTCATAGTGAGGTGCTAACCCTTTTATTATTCATATTTGTATGCTACTAGTTACTTTTGGCATTAAGTAAGATTCTATTACATGCATAGACACTACTTGTATTAGAAAAAATTGAAGGAGATTTAATCAAATAAACTTTTTCAATAAGTTAAAATAAAAATGTTAATATCTTCTTGGATCTAAGACAGCACTAACAACAGGGAAATTAACAACATAACAGATTATGAAGAGAGATAAATTGAGTAGATTTCTAGGGGTAGGATGAAAATCTGGTTATTATACAAATGAGTAAAACCATGTTTGGAATCATAAATAAGGAAAGTGGAAGACCACTGTTTTTTGTATGGAGTTTACAAAGGGGTTTTATATATAGTGTGAAGTGATCATAACTGTCATTTGGAGGAAGTGTTTTCTCCAAGCTGGTTTTGCCTATCCTAGGCACTTCAATATAGACATGTCAGGAGCATATTCCTTCATGCATTTATGTATGCCTCCCATTTGAAGAGAGGCAGATTACATGACATTTTCAATTTCAGAATGAAAGAACACTCTCCTTCAATATTTAGTCACACTTGGGAGGAGGAGGAGGAAAGAAAAGAAAATCAAATCTATGCATATTTTGCTATAATTTTAGCTAGCCAACAAAAAAAAAATCAGAATTTTAACAGACTTCTGAGAATAAAACACAGATGTATATCTTTCATCAGCAATATTCCAAAGAAATAAAGAAATTAATTGCTCAAAATTCTAAGAAAACATATCTTTGAATAATAAATCTGTAACTCATACATGAGAAACCATGGAAAAATACTATTTTATCACATTAATATCTAGAAAACATAAAATGTTGTTTAATATATGATAAATAAAAAAGAAACTCAGTTAATTTTTATTATCATCGATCTTTAGGTTTCTTGGTCAAATAGCATAATGTTAATGTATACAAATTTCCATAATATCAATATATAGCATGAAAGTATATACATACTCTCTCTTTATCTAGATGTTGTAACTATAAGATGAAATCTTAGACTAATTTCAAAATAACTACTGTTTATCTATGTAATCTTACAAAGACATTTCATAATCCTGAATAAAAAACATAATTCTTATCACATTGGCAAAATGATGAAGAATCATCATATTACTCTCAGTACAGTTAACCGTGAAACTAACGTGAATAGTAAACAAAGCTTGTCTGTTTTGTTATCTAAATCTGGGTGTAGTGAGGCTCCTACACAGTTTAAATTTTTATATCTATCTATATCACAAGTAAATAACTCATAAAATTCCACTCATATACAACAGATTCTACTATGGATTTGATCATTTTACTTTATATTTTATATTGTAAAGATGTTTTAAAGTGATAAAATATTATAAAAACAATAATTTAAAAGTTTTTTTGTTTGAATTTTTATTTTCAAAATAATTTGTCACCAGAAACCACAAGACCAAATATTTCACCTTGATAATTTAATGATATGAAAGAATATTTTCAAATATAAAAATGGAAGCATCAATTTACCAGGAAAATATTAGGTTTTGAAGCTTCCGAATGTAGATTTTTGCACTACCAAAAATATTGAATCAGATCATATGAAATATTGAAAATTATGTACTGGAGAATGGCTTGTTAGAAAATGACTATTTCTCATAGCAAACCACTAAGGCTTTCTTCATTTCTGCTCAGTTTAAATTAAGAACACTCAAGCAAACTCTCTCTATTCTCCACTCAGAACTTGAGAGCAAATATGACTGTTCAAGAATATTTTTGAATATCTGAGAAATTTGAAATCAGTTAATACTAAATTTATGCTACCTGTGTAGGAAGCATAATACGCAGAATTTTCTTTGCTTCTGTATTTTTCCTTTACCCTTTTGCATAAGTAGCTATGAATTAGAACCAACATAATCCTAGTCTATTGTTCCCTGAGTTCACATTTGCACAATTATGGAATTGGTTTGCAAAAATAGAAAATGAATTAGTTGATGTCCTATAAATAGAGAGTACAATAATTAATACAGAAAGTTATGGGTGGCAGAGTGCAATGTATAGAGATGTTGGTCAGTACATACAAGTTTTAAATGACATAGAATGAATAATCAGGGAATATTTGTCTTAAACCATGATTATAACTTATATGTTAGACTTTTATTAATGTGATAAAATATCTTATAGTAAACTTTTAAGAAATAATTTATTTTATTTGTTTCACATTTTCATAAAAGTTGGTATATTCATGGTCCTTGATTCCACTGATTCTGTGTCCATAGTTAGGCAACATATCATGGAAGTGTACCACATGACAGAGGTGTTGGCGTCTGGAAGACTGGAAGCAAAGGAAGAAACAAGGATTAAAATAAAGCCTGAGAAGTCATGGATGACCCCACTGACATGCTAACTAATTAGGGCCTGATTTCTAAATCATTCACTACTTTCCAAGACTTACAATTAGCATATAACCAGCAGTCAACCAATAACCTTGGGAAGGACATTTAGTATTCAAACCATAATAGTTAACAGTACATTGTGTTCTTAAAGGATGTTAAAGAGAAAGAGGATATTAAATGTGTTGACTTAAAATATAATGAATATAAAGTGGAATGCATGTGTCAATTAACTAGGTTTTATCACTCAGTAATGTTACACATTTCAAAATAGTATTATGTACTTGATAAATGCATATAATTTTAATCTGTCAAATTAAAGTAATTTCTAAGGAGACATGACTTCTAAATATAGTACTGTAATAGCTGTAATGCAATATTTTTAAAATATACACAACAACAAAATTCTGAATACAATATTCACATAATTACATCAATAACATTTGAAGGGCCTATAAATTTCTTTGTGAATTTGCCAATTGTTGCTTTGCATTTTATTCATTTTCTCTTGTGTATACCTTATTTTGCTGAAGAGCAGCTTTCACATACCAAAACACCATTCTTTATAAAGCCTTTAGCTGTATCTTCCCAATAGGATAATATCAGCTTTCTGGTCCCCGCTGTCTTTTATTATGGTCCATACAGACTTGAGTCGAAGTCCTTTTAGTTTTGTGCTTTTCAGATCCTCACACTGTGCTATCCCTGATTTACTTGATTGGCTTCTTAATACGATTGTGGTTTTTTTCTTCATTTTTCTCTTTAATCAAAAAACTCATCATATGTTTTTCTAAGCAGCTAAATCTCACTAATTTTTCAATAAGCAAGATTAATTTCTCACATTTTAGAAAAAAATTACTACATTAAAATAGGTTCTTTAGTACCAATATGTATCTTACCAATGTCTTTAAAATGAACTTTATAGCATGAAATCTAAATGATTTGGGATGTACTTATTAAAGATTGCAAAAGTGAATATATTAATATACTACTCTGATATTCTGCTGTAAGGAGTATAGAGGACACTAAATATGAGCCCTAAGAATTGGCTGGCAGTATTTGCAACAGAACCAAGTGAGTATCAGATTGTCTTTTGTGGGTGGTAGACAGAGAATACAAATGAATGCATAGGAATCTACTTGGGAGCAGTTTCTCACCATGTGAGATGAAACATATTGGCAAGAACCTCTAAGGATGATGTAAGGTGCTCAGTAGGATGCTTCTATCTTAGAAGCTCAAAAAGATTGATGATCAATGCTGAGCAAAATAGAAATGCAGCAGCTTCCTGGCAGATGGTACAAGATAAAATATAAGTAAGTGAAGATGCGATATAACCATTTTTTTTTATCATTCCAAAGACACAAGCAGGGGTGTCTTTCTCTGTAAGTTCAAAGAGGACATGTTACCCACAAAGAGCATCAGTAATATGCTAGAGTATATTCAATCAGAATCCATTAAAAATGTCACTGGTTCCTTCTATACTGCCAGATGAAGTAGTCACTAAACTGGTTTCTAAATGTACAAGTAGAAGACAATGGCCTGCTATGATAAAGTCTACATAACAGCATTTTATTCCCACACTCAGAAGCCTACAGCTACCTTAGTAAATGACAAGTTGAGAAGACCAAGTGAAATTAGCCTGGAAGAATTTCTGGGTGTGATTTATATAATTTTCTCCCCCTAATACATATTAGAAAGAATATCATAACCAAAAAAGTAAAAAAGTGGCTAGGACCAAGTCAACCCAGTAAAATTACATAAATGTTACCATCAGTGCCCAGACAAGAACTAACTTTTAGATTCAACATTAAAGAAAGAAATATATTATTTCTACTGAAAGAACAGAAATGTAAGCAAAATATAAGTCAAAAAGATAATTATTATTAAAAATATTACGCATCACCAGCCTTTTCCCAAAAGGTCATACTACAATAGATGATAGTGTACAATAAGACCGGAAAAGCGTACAGAGATTCTCTGAGGTTATTTAGATATTCTGCAAACAGTGTACCACCATGGTCTACTTCTTAGAATGTGTATGTATATGGACCAGATAATAGACATTTGCAAAAGTCTACTTCAAGGAGCCTTTGAATTCACTCTGTTATAATTTTCCCAGCAAAATTGAGAATAAAATTGGAAATTATGTGCTTTGCAGTCAAGTAACTACAGATTCTTTTCAGCGTATGTTATTACAATGAGAAAGGCACAGTAGAAACCCCAGAGACTAAATCAAAATCACTTACAATCCAGGGCTATGGAAGAAATCAGCAACATTATTAAACTTTTTAAAATGGAAGAGCAGAGGCTTGTGTCATAGCAATGTTCACTCATCAATCCTGGCCTTTACAGAAAGAGAATCAATGTCCTGGAGAAACATTGTTCTCTAAGACAAGATGAACCAAGTGGAAGCTTTAATTATTGTCACTGGACCACACACACTGTCATTGCTAGAAACAATTATTTATCAGATATAGAGTATGACATATATCATGGGCTTAATAAGTATTCTGTTTTCAATTTTACTTATGAAGACAACTATAGACACTTTTTTTCAATTTAGAGTGTCAAAATAATAGCCATTTACCATTTGTCTAAGAGGTTTCTTTAATTATCATGTATCAGAGCCCACATGTATTTTCATAGTGTATATATTGATCTAGTTATACTGATGGCAATGTTTTGATCCAATAGATCCTTTAAAAGGAGGCCAGTAAAATGAAGATCATTAAAAGAAATACATGATACATGACAAACCCTAAATACTTCATTGACATTTTAAGGCCTTGTACTTGGAACATGTGAAAACACCTTCATAAACCTGAAAAACAAAACCACACATACTTCATTATCTACTACAAAGAACCCAGCACTGTAGAAATGTCATGAAAATAAATGAGCTTTGTGAGACCATTAAGGTAGAAAGGGATATATATGTTCTGGATTCAAAAATTAGCAGTTCCATTCTGATTACTTTGGATTGTTGTGTTCAAACTATTAGCAAAGACATTAATTCTGAATCAATATTGGTAAAGTATTACTTGCTGAGACCACAGTATAGCTTGGGGCCAGGCAGTCTGTCTTGAGCCCCATCTTTCCTGGAATGGCCAATGTTTGTCTTTGCAAGATTATATAAATTCCCTGAGCATGCCTAGCTTTCCAGCCTTCAAAGCCTAAGGCAGAGCCATTATCTGGAAATGTTCATATTGCTTGATCCAAATAGGTACTCATGGCATCTTAACTGGCTACAGAATCTATAGTAAAGCGCATGTTCCTATGAGCTTTGACATTGTCAGTGGTTGCCATTCAAGTCTTTGGAATGACCCCCTCAAAGCATGTCTATAGTCACAATTTGGAAGTAATTTTTGAGAGTAAGATAAAACTGGCATATTTCCAGATGTTTGATATTCATCAAGTAAGAAATTTTATTAATGCCATATCACAAATGAGGATAAGACAATTGACAAAATTGAAAAGTTGAAATCAAACATGGTCCTAGTCCTACTTTTTCCAAGGAAATATATAGGAAATACTAACTTACTAGCACTGAGATCTACAGGTCTAGAAAGCCATCTACCTTGGCTTTCAGAATCTCCAATGTGGAACCAATGTGTTATACTGAATTATAAGCTATGGGATCCACCAGGATACTTTAGAATCTTCCACCCTAAAGTCATCAAAAGAAAAAGTTGTCATAGCTTAAGGTGTAATTTATTCTGATCACTTAAACTTCTTTTATACAATAGATGCAGAGAAAACAAATAGAAGAGAAAGATAGACATTTAGATGTTTTCTGGTAATATTAGCCTCAAATATCCATAAATGAACAGAACCTCACTTCCATCCTGTCAAAGGAAGGACTCATCTCAGACCCCCTGACCTTCTCAAATTCTTGATCAGGTGATAAATCAAGATAAGCCTTTGCTACTTTGAAAGACATGGTAAACCTATAAGCACTAGAGACTATCTGTCTAATTTGCTTCTGCACTGTTGCTAAGAGCCTGCTTCCTTCAACCTGCTGCTAACCACTACTTAAGCTAACAGAGTTCCTTCCTTTCCCTTTGGGGCATGGAATTTCTTTAATGGAAAGTTTGTTCACACAGCAAGAAATTGTCAATATATTTTATGCTATCAAAGAAATTAATATTACACTTGAAGAATAATTTCTTAGTGACTGTGTTACACATACTAATATCTTAGAATGGTACTATATTAGTATCTTAGAAAGAAACTAATTAGAATTCAAATTGTATAAAAATATCAAAATTATTCCAAAGTATCTGATGGGGCAAATAAATTTGGTCCCATAAATTAAAAGGGAATTAAGGTAATGTGTACCAGTGTATTTAATATAAGAATCATAGATATTGAGAAATATGTTATCCATTACCTTGATGATGTTTCCAAGTCATAAAATAAAGCTATACCTTAAGATAATATGATGGATATTATTATTGATAACAATAAATAAAAAAGTAGTGACAAAAATAGTAAGAAAACATAGTGAAAATAGAACAATGACATACATTTGAATAAAATGCGTAATAGCATCCCACAATAGATACATCTAACAGCCACATAGACAGAAATATTAAGAACACACAACAGTCGGTCATTTTCAAGTATTTTATTTAAGTGTTATCATTACTGAATTATTTGCAACAAAATACAAATACCACCTTTAAAAGGTGATCAAAATTTAAAAAGAAAAACTGATTCGCTGATCATAAAATGAATTAGGACTGTATAGTTTATGAATCTAAACTGCGGATTGTTCTGTTCTCTTTTTTCTAACAGCTCTACTATCTTTTATTAGACTCATACCACTTCACCATTTACCCCAATTCCAGTATTTCTACATTCTCTCTTTTATATGTATTATGTTTTCTCTAAAATCTTAAATGGAAAAATTGTTAGGTTTTTTTTGTTGTTGTTGTTTTTGTTGGGGTTTTTTGTTTGTTTTTTTAATTAATTAATTCATTTTTTTGATACTTTATTTACATTTCCAATGTTTCCCCTTTTCTAGGTCTCAGGTTATTCATGCTGAATTGAGATATGAGATTGGAGAGAGAGACAGAGAGACAGAGACAGAGACAGAGAGACAGAGAAACAAGGAAGCAGGGAAGCAGAGAGACAAAGAGACAGAGATGCAGAGACAGAGGCAGAGGGAGATAGACAGAAACAGAGAGAGAGAGAGAGAGGGGAGGGGGAGAGATGAAGAACTGCTATCGTTATAGAGTTATAGACACTTCAGGGTATGCACCTAATAATGTAACTTCTTCTCGCCTCCTAAATATTCCAGTCTACCAGGCTGTGCCCATGCAAACTGTAAAAGAATATATTGTAAAGAAAGACTTCTGAAATCTATTTAAAGAAAAAACAGTAGATTCTTGTAACAAATACAAATATATTTTTGAAACATCATTTTAATTATTTTTGTTTATATTATAATTTAATTATATCACTTCCCCTCCCCTGTTCATTTCAACCCTCCCTGCCCTCACATATAATGCCCATGTCTTTCTTTCAAATTCATGGACTCTTGCCTAATTAAGTGTGAGTGTGTGTCTTTGTGTCTTTTGTGTCTTTGTATATATTTATGTATTTAGGATATACATAAATTAGGATATATCCTAAATACATAAAATCATCCTGTTTAATCTATTTAATGTCATTTGTAACTTCAATGTTGAAAAACCAATTGGTGAGCTCTTCTCTGCGGAAGACCCTTTCTTCCACTTTCAGCATTGCTAGCGACCCACAGCCCTTTGTACAAGGATAAGGTCTCATGGGCTTACCTCCTTCAACTTTAGCATGCCAACTGCTGTTGTTCTTGTTCTGCTCTTGTTTCAGAAATCATACTGGTGAGACTTTACTAATGTAGCTCCTGACAATCTCACAGAAAACTCTCTAATCATCATTTTTAATCTCAAGAAATTTAACTTAAAGTAGATGGTCCAAAGTGTGAAGCAGAGCACACAGCAACAGGGAAGAGAAAAAAAAAAAAAATCAAGCAGAGAGCAAAAGAAAAGACAGAAAGACAAACAACCACGTATTCTCATATTTCAGTTGTTCATGGGGAAATGTATGATAAAATTATGCACATGTATTACGTTACATGGACCAAATGTGGTTTGAAATGTAACTTTGATGAAATAATCTACTTAAATGTTTTTGTGATGATTAATTTTAAGAACAAACTTTACTGGCACACAGAGCATGTGAACGTTTGGCTAAATCTTATTCTGGAAATGTCTATGAGGGTGATTCTAGATATTAACATCTGGGTTGATAGGAAAAAGAAAGGCTAGCTTTATTAAGGTGGGTATTCTTACTCAAACAATTCAAGGCACAAGTGGATCAAAGGAACTGACTCCCACTGACTGGAATTGAAACAGGAAAAACGCTTTCCTATTGTTACACCTGACTGTTCTTGGTTCATGTGCTCTCACTTTTCAGACTACAATACTCTTGGCTCTCAGATCTAGTCACACTCACTGTAGATCCTGGGAATTACTACACTCTATAATCTGGGGAGCAATTTCATTGTAATGAATGAAAAGATAAATATACTAATGGGTCCATTTTCCTAGAGAACCTCAAATAACACTGTGACTTCACTTAGGTACTAATTTTCTAGACACTCCAATATTTTCTTAAGTTTTTTATTTGTACAATGTGAATATAAACATCTTAAAACAACTATTGAGTATGGTTACAGTGACTAATTAGAAGGTTTTATAATTTTTACTGCTTTTTACTTATATAATTTTAAACAGAAAACCTTGGCTTCAGAGCTAGAAAGTACTTGCTACATAGCATAAGAACCGGATCCCTGATTCCATTTCCAAGGTAAAAGGTAGGGATATGCACACCTGTAACATCAGAACTCACAGAGGTATAAGACTATTGCTGGAACCTCCATGTTCAGTGAGAGATATCATCTCAAAGTGTAGAGAGCAGTTAGAGTATTCGCCATTACAAGATGGCGCTGACTTCCACTGTTGCTCTAAGGAAACTTATGGACAGCGCGGGGTGACTCACCCGAAGCGCTTGCGCATTAAGGGTGTACATGACTAATCACCGCCCACTCCCGGGGCGCGCCAATCAGTGGAGGACACGCTGCCTCAGGGCTATATAAGCAGCGCCATTCTGGGGCTCGGGGTCTTCCTCTTTTCATCATCATCAGCTTCAATAAACGCTTTGCTGCAGAAGGATCCGTGTGT
>CM052720.1:2138106-2205454 GCA_028551405.1 Uromys caudimaculatus | reverse complement strand
GCTGGTACAACCACTCTGGAAATCAGTTTGGCGGACCCTCAGAAAAATGGACATAATACTACCTGAGGACCCAGCTATACCACTCCTGGGCATATACCCAGAAGATGCTCCAACATGTAATAAAGACACATGCTCCACTATGTTCATAGCAGCCATATTTATAATAGCCAGAAGTTGGAAACAACCCAGATGTCCCTCATCAGAGGAATGGATACATAAAATGTGGTACATTTACACAATGGAGTACTACTCAGCTATTAAAAAAAATGACTTAATGAAATTTGCAGGCAAATGGATGGAACTTGAAAATATCATCCTGAGGGAGGTAACTCAGTCACAAAAGAACAAACATGATATGTACTCACTGATAAGTGGGTATTATCCCAAAAGTCCTGAACACTCAATTTTACTTTACAGTAACCGCTGGACTGAGAGTGAGGTCCCAGATGGAAGAGTGGGAGAAGGGACTGATGGAGCTGAGGGAATTTGCAGCCCCATGAAGGGAACAACAAGGTCAACTGGCCTGACCTTCCCGGTCCTCCTGGAGGCTGGACCACCAACCAAAGAATACACATTGAGGGACCCATGGTTCGGATCACATATGTGGCAGAGGAGGGCCTTGTTGGCCATCAGGGGGAGGAGAGGCCCTTGGGCCTGAGGGTGTTAGAGGTCCCAGTAAAAGGGAATGTCAAGGTAGGAATAAGGGAGTGGGTGGGTGGGTTGGTGGGAGGTGGAATACCCTCATAGAGGCGGGGAGTGAGAGGGGATAGGGGGTTTCCAAAGAGGAGTCTTAGAAAGGGGGAAACATTGGAAATGTAAATAAAGTATCAAAAAATAAAAAAAATTAAAAATGATGCTATTACCCTCTGTCATTTCATAAGATATACAAAGACAAATCAAATTCCTAAATATGGATTGAGTGGTTCCCTGAAGGTGTCCTATAAGAAAGCCAACCACAGGAAGAGATAAGAAGGAAAACCTGGTATGGCTTGACTTCATCAACCTCAGTCAGACTTCAGGGAGTTTAATAACAGGCACTTCTCACAGAGTCTGATTACCCTGTCAGTTACATTGATCTCCTTGATTCAAGTGCAGCTTGTCAGGAGTCATAGATAAAACAAGAGTGAGCCCAAAATCTTGAATGACGTCACACACATTCTTTTACTACCTAAATATGGAAATAGAAGCAATAAGAAAATGGAAACTGAGAGAATTCTGGGGATAAAATATTTAGGAATTTTCTTAGTCAGGGTTTCTTTTCCTGCACAAACATCATGACCAAGATGCAAGTTGGGGAGGTAAGAATTTATTAAGATTAAATTTCCCCATTGCTGTTTATCACTAAAGAAAGTCAGGACTGGAACTCAGCAGGTCAGGAAGCGGGGCTGATGCAGAGACCATGGAGGGATGTTCCTTACTGGCTTGCTTCCCCTACCTTGCTCAGCTTGCTTTCTTTTAGAACCCATGACTACCAGCCCAGGGATGGCACCACCCACAATGGGCCTGCCTCCCTTGATCACTAATTGAGAAAGTGACTTACAGCTGCAACTCATGGAGGCATTTTCTCAACTGAAGCTCCTTTCTCTGTGATAACTCCAGCTTGTGTCAAGTTGACACACAAAACCAACCAGTGCAATTGACCCCTTGTCAACTTGACACACAAACACATCACTATTAAGCTTCAACCCTTACTTTCTTATTCATCCCCAAGATCTAAATAACTTTGAAAGTCCCACAGTCTTTACATATTAAAAGTTCAATCCCTTTAAAATATCCAACATCTTTTCAAATTCCAAGTCTTTTAAAAATTCAAAGTCTCTTTACTGTGGGCTCCACTAAAATACCTTCTTCAAGAGGGAAAAATATCAGGGCACAGTCAGAATCAAAAGCAAAATCCAACTCCAACTATCCAATGTCTTCAAGGGCTTGGGTCACTTCTCCAGCTCTGCCCTTTGTAGCAAACACCTTGTCTTCTAGATTCCAGCTGCCTGTACTCCACTACTGCTGCTGTTCTTGGTGGTCATCTCATGGTACTGACATCTCCAAAACACTGCTGTCTTCTGCTGTAACTAGGCTTCACCAATAGACTCTCATGGGCTCTCTTCATAGTGCCAAGCCTCTACTCCTTTGCAGGATGTGAGTTCAGCCTGATGGTTAGGACTCCAAGTCTCCACCTATGCATTGGTCAGCTGCTGCCTGGACCTCCCCAGGAACTGCCACATGAGGGGGGGACCTGGGTGAGAGAAGTGACAGGGAGGGGGAACATGATCCGGAGTTAGGGGAGGGAGAACAGAACTGAAGCCACAAGTGCTAGCAGAAAGAATGGAAACAGGCAACCTCAAGAATTAGGAGGTATGGGAACTCTCTAGAATGTAGAGGGACTTGGAAGATGAGAAACTCTGAGGACTAAAGAGAGGGACCTTAGATGAAATACCCCACCGTGGGGAGAGGGTACTTACATACTGCCCGAAGTTCTGCCCACTATGAAGATTTTCCTTCACCTATATCTTTCAGGGTTGTCCCACAAAAGGATTGTAATGCTGCAATTGTCCACTTCTGGGTGGTGCCTGCCTAACATGCAGAGCCATCAGTAAACCAGGTCTTAGTCTTCTCTTCTTCAGTCAGCCAATCATAGGGAACACCCCATGAGGTTATAGGCACATGCTTGGCAGCAGATGGTATTGTTACAGGAGTAGAAACCATAGGCATTTGAGCAACTTCTTCATGTAACTTGCTTGTGCCTTCAGGACCTGCTTGGGCTCGATCACAGATGTACCACTTCCATTTGATAATAGACTGCTGCTGTGCACATCCTACTTTATGACTTGGAGGGTCTGATAACACACAGCTCATGATGGGCAGTTCAGGTCGCATGGTAATTTCGTGTCCTATTGTCAAATATTCAGTTTCCACTAAGGCCCAATAGCAGGACAAAAGCTGTTTTTCAAAGGGAGAATGGTTGTCTGCAGATGATGGTAGAGCTTTGCTCCAAAATCCCAAAGGTCTCTTCTGTGATTCACCTACAGGAGCCTGCCAGAGGCTCCAAACAGCATCTCTATCTGCCACCGACACCTCAAGTATGATCGGGTCTGCTGGATCATATGGTCCAAGTAGTAGAGCAGCCTGCACAGCAGCCTGGACCTGTTGAAGCACCTTCTCCTGTTCCAGGTCCCACACAAAGCTAGAAGCTTTCTGAGTCACTTGGTAAATGGACCTGAGGAACACACCCAAGTGAGGAAGCGCTGGCTAGTTTTGTGTGTCAACTTGACACAAGCTGGAGTTATCACAGAGAAAGGAGCTTCAGTTAAGAAAATACCTCGAGATACAGGTGTAAGGCATTTTCTCAATTAATGATCAAGGACGGAGGGTCCCTTGTTGGTGGTACCATCTGTGGACTGGTAGTCTTGGGTTCTATAGAAAGCAGGCTGAGCAAGCCAGGAGAAGCAAGCCAGCAAGTTACATCCCTCCATGGCCTCTGCATCAGCTCCTGCTTCCTGACCTGCTTGAGTTCCAGTCCTGACTTCCTTTCATGATGAACAGCAATTGGAAGTGTAAGCCGAGTAAACCCTTTCCTCCCAACTTGCTTCTTGGTCATGATGTTTGTGCAGGAATAGAAACCCTAAGACACCATCCCACAGTAAAAAACTCTGACCTAGAATTGTTCCTATCTAAAAGAACTGCGGGGACAAAAATAGAGAAGAGACTGAGGAAAAGGAGGATGAGTGACAAACCCAAATTGGGCTCTAGCTCCAGGAGACGCTCCAAGGCCTGACACTGTTACTGATGCTATGGTGTGCTTACAGACAGGAGCCTAGCATGGCTGAGCTCTGAGATACCCAACAAGCAACTGAAAGAGTAAGATACAGATACTTACATCCACCCAATGGAAAGAAGCTGAGGACCCCAGAAGTTGAATTATGGAAAAGCTGGAAGAAACTGAGGAGGAGGGTAACCCCATAGGAAGTCTAGCATTCTCAAGTAACCTGGATACACGAGATTTCTCAGACACTGGTCCACCAACTTGGCAGCATACACCAGTTGATATGAGTCCCCTGGCACATAAACAACAGAGAACTCTGATCTGGCCTCAGTGAGAGAATAAGCACCTATCCCTTGACAGACTTGAGGCTCCAGGGAGTGGACAGGTCTAGTAGAATGGGGTGAGGGTGTGGGGACATTGTCTTAGAGACTGGGGAGGAGGTATGGAATGAGGAACAGTCAGAGGGTGGACAGGGAGAAGGATAATGACTGAACCATAAAAAAATGATTAAATAATAATAATTAATAATAATAATATACTTTTAAAAGATGTAGCAAATAAAGTCATGTAGGCATGTAGGGAAGCTCAAAAAAGAAAAGATAAAAAAAGAAAGAAAGAAAGAAAGAAAGAAAGAAAGAAAGAAAGAAAGAAAGAAAGAAAGAAAGAAAGAAAGACAAAACCTAAGAAAAGGAAAAGAATTCCAAGTCAAAGGCCCAGAAATTATTTGAAGCAAAATTATTGGAGAAATAATTCCTAACATAAACAAGGAGATGCATGTAAAGGGCCAACAAGAATACAGAAAGCAAAGTACATCAAACCAAAAAAAAAAAAAAAAAAAAAAAAAAGAAGGTCTCTTGTCACATAATAAAAACACTAAAATACAGAATGAAGAAAGTCTATTAAAAGTAGAAAGGAAAAAAAGACCAAGTAATATATAAATGTAGACCTATTGGAATTACACATGAGTTCTCAATGAAGAACTTAAATGCCAGAAGAGCCTTACAGACTCTAAGAAATCACAGATATCAGTCCAGATTACTATACCCAGCCAAACTTTCAATCACCATAGATAAAAAAAAAAAAAGATACTCCATGATAAAATCAAATTTAAACAATATGTATCCAAGAGAAAGCCTCATAGAAGATACTAGAAAAAGCAAACAAAGAACAATACAAAATAAAAACAACACCACCAACAACAAACAGCATGAGGGGGTGAAAAGGCTATAAATAATATCACACATACAGAAGCAAAAGAGGGAAGCATACACACATCACTACAACCAAGAACAACAAAAACAGGAATTAAAAATCATTGGTTATTGATATCTCTCAATATGAATGGAATAAACTCAGAAAAAGGCATAGATTAACAAAATGGATCTTAAAATAGAATCCATCCTTCTGCTGCATACAAAAACCTCACTGCAACATCAAACCTAGACATTACCTCAGAATAAAAGGTTGGAAAACATTTTCTGAGTAAACCAACTGTCTTAGGATTTCTATTGCTGGGAAGAGACACCATGACCAAGGCAACTTTTATAAACGACATTTACTTGTGACTAGTTTACAGTAGTTCAGAAATTAGTCCATTATCATCAAGGCAAGAAGTATGACAATAACCTGGCTGATGCATTGCTGGAGAAGGAGCTGAGAGTTCTACATCTTAATTAGAAGGCAGTCAAGGGCAAATTGTCTCCCATGTGTTTATGATGAGGGTCTCAAAGCCCACCCCCACAGTGACACACTTCCTCTAACAAGACCTACCTACTCCAGCAAGGCCACCCCTCCTAATAGTGTCATTCCCTGGAGCCAAGCATATTCAAACCACCACATAGACATAAGAAGAATGCTGGTGTAGAGATTCTAATATCTAAGAAAATAGACTCTGAACAAAAATTATTCAAAAATGATCAGGAAATATATTTCATGCTCAAAGGAAATGAATATCCACCAAGGTGACATTGCAGTTCTTAATATCTATGTCCAGAGATAAAGGGCAAGCATGTTTGTAAAAGAAACATTACTGAAGCTTAAACCAAACATTAACACTCACATAACCTTGTAGGAAGTTTCAGTATTTCATTTTCACCAACGGACATCCAGACAAAAACTAAACAGATAAATACTAGAGTTAAAAGGTGTTATAAACAAAATTAGCATAATGTATACACAAACACACACACACACACACGCACATACACACACACACACACACACACACATAATTTTACCCAAACAATACATCTTCTTTTCAGTACCTCATGAATCTTTCTCAAAAATTGACTATATACTTCATCACAAAGTCTCAACAGATACAGAAAATTGAGATAACTCCTTTCATCCTATCAAAGCACCATGAATTAAGGCTAGATTTCAACAGCAGTAGAAACTACAAAAAGCATACAAAATCATGGAAACTAAGCTACTCTTTCCTGAATGGTTATTGGATCAAGACAGAAATAAGAAAAAATTAAAGACTTCCTAGAACTCAATGGAAATGAAAATACAACATACCTAAATTCACAGGTCACAATGAAAACTGATGTGGAAATTTCTGGTTTCTTTAACAACTCAGTTGTTTCACAGTATGATTTTCTGGAAGCTGTCTTCTGAAATGGCATGTGCTGTTTTCCAGAAAACTGACAAGTGAAAGGGTGTATGATGTTTACAAAGAATATAAATGGTACCCCACAAACTGTGAGAGGATACTCTTACATTGCTATGCCATGCAATGCTTTGCAGATCTTAGCAGGTGTATGCTGGTCTTCATTGGTCTTCACTTCATAGAGAGAAATGCCCACAGAATATTTCCTGGTATTCTTGCTTATTCTGGCCACTTCCACTAACACAGGTAGATTCAGCAGAGCTTCGCTGTGTCTGCTGGATCGTAATGCTGCTGCTGATTCATGTTTGGTGTTTGCTATTGGACTGGACTGCTGGTAACCTGACAAAGAAGAGTAGAATCATGCCAAGGAACTACTTATAAACAGGCCCATAACATCAGTTTCCTATTAACAGTCTTTTTCCCCTACCTCTGCTCAGTAGATTAGAAGGGAGGTTGAGGCATTTAAGAACCCTAAATAAAGTAGATTTTCAAAAAAAAAAAAAATCTAACCCTACAGAAAACAGTGATAAGAGGAAAGTTCATAGCACTAACCCCTACATAAATAAGTTGAAAAGATTTCATACTAGCAAATTAATAGTGCACTAGAAAGTGCAAGAACAAAAAGAAGCAAACATACCTAAGAAAAGTAGCTGACAGAAAACAGTCAAACTCAGGGCTGAAAGAAATAAAATAGAAACAAAGAGAACAATAAAAAGAACCAGTGAAACAGAGAGTTGGTTCATTGAGAAAATCAATAATAGTCAAATCCTGACCTGCCAGGAGCCTGCCTGGCCTAGAATGGGTTGACGTAGGACACAGTTTTGGATGTAAAGGTAAAGACTGGTGGTCTCTGGCCTCCTAACTTCCTAACTACACTGATTGCCAAGGCTTCTAAAAAGTCTAAAAAGATTCTAAAGATTCTTATTTATTCTGTGGTTAAAAACCTCTGCCTTGGATGATTCACACCTGTTGTTTAACAGCGGAGGATTAAGTAATGGATTAATTACAAGGATATTTTTCTCTGTTGTCCAGAAGTCTCACCTCTCCCTTATCAGGCCACAGGGTGGTTTGGAGCAGTACAATTTTATTAAACCAGGAAAAGAGAGTCACTTACAGAAGGAAAAACATTTACACAAGCAAATGTGCCTAACTCACATACATTCAAATAAAAATTAATTCATACATACTCATAAAACTTCATGTATTCTACTTGAGTCCAGCTACTTACTTATCTCATAATTACATACTTACACACACACACACACACATATGCATACTTACATATGAAGCAAAAGCCCAAGTGCAAGTGCACAAAGAACTCGTTCATCCTGGATAAAAAATGAGCTCCAATCTTTATTGCATAGAGGGGGAAAAAAAAAAAGCTTGTACCCTTTTATTGCTAAATGACATAAACGTAAGTCTCAAAGAAAAAAGCTTTGTTTTCTTTAGTAAGACTAAGCATGCCTTGCTTTTAAAAAATAAATAAATAAAACAACAGCAACAACAGCCACAAAACCTGTTCCATGCCAAGGTAAGAAGAAGCCTGCCTGCTCTTGCTGCCTTCTCTGCCACTTCTTGTCTCTCCTCCTCTCTGCATTCTTCTTATTGTTCTCTTCTTTTTGCTTCTGCCCTAATGTCCTCTTTATTTCTAAGGAGAAGTAAAAAGGGGGAAATCTATCAGATTATATGCTCTCCTATTTCTCAATTCCTTTTTTTATTTTCTAAGTCTTCTACTCTTCTGTCCTTCTTCCTCCTCCTAATCTTGCTCTTTTCTGCTGTAATGTAATTCAGTTGTTTATAGGTATTTGTCCCTTTTCTAGGGGAATAGATCATATTGTTTTTCCAAGCAGTTTTTTTTTTTTACAAAAGCTCACTAAATGTTCAAACATTAATTCAAATCATAAATTGAATAAGAAGTTTACAACAGAGATGTTTACATGTGTTTTCATAAACAGTAGTTATCTAACTAGACATTTATTTTCTGTCACTAGCTCTTCAGGTTCCTTGAGACTTAAAAAAACTTAATTCTTTTGAGCATTGAAGTTCTGTGTAGGCAAGCACAGTTAATATTTTATCTTCTGTCTTTACACCTACAGTGAATTGTTAGTTCTCTTTTTATGATCTCTGGTTCATTGTTTTACAGCCTAAGGAATGTGTCCCTAATTGTAAATCCCTTCTTTATATCTCAGAAACAATTGACTTGTAACCGTTGAAGACTGGCAGAGTTCTAATTGCAGTTTTCATATCAGAGAGAGCTATAGCAGCAGTCCTATTATAAAGGGCATAATAATAATCATTAGTATAATTTTGGGAGTTCTTATAGGATAAAAAAATCATCTATTTGTATATATAGCATCACTTCAAGTCAGAACCTCTTCATTTATCTGCAGAAATCTGTCTAAAAAGTATTAAAAGTAGGAATCTTTCCTAAAATATAGTCCCTTTTAGCCTTGCCTGAGAAAGGCTCATTCATCATGATTTAAAGTCCACAGTGAAACCAACTCAAGAAGATCACCTGCTAGTTTTAGCCTCCCCTGGATGGCTCCTGGCACTAATCCAAACTAACCAAAAGACAGAGAATATCCAAATCAAAAAAGTCAGAATTGAAAGGGTGAACATAACAACAGACCGCACAGAAATGAAAAGAATCACTAGGTCATACTTTAAAAATGTCTACTCAACCACAGTGGAAAATATAAAAGAAATGGATAATATTCTCAATATGCACCACTAATCAATGTAAATCAAGATCAAGTTGCTTAGGTAAGCAACTTAAATAGACCTATAACACCTAAGGGAAGAAAACCAGTCAATAAAAGTCTCTCAATCAAAAAACAAAGCCCAGAAACAGATAGTTTTAGTGCAGAGTTCTGCCAGACTTTCAAAAAGTTAATGCCAATTCTCCTCAAATTATTCCACAAAACAGAATATCGCTATATACTATTTGAGGCCACAGTCCCCTTGATACCCAAAACACAGAAAGAGTCAAAGAAAGACAACTTACAGAACACCTTTCCTTGCAAACATAGATGTAAAAATACTTAACAAAATACTAACAAAAAAAAAAAAATCAAGAACACATCAAAAAGGTCATCCACCATGATCCCAGGTTTCATCCCACATACGAAGGGATAGTTCAGGAAATGAAAATCAGTCAGTATAACAGACTTTATAAACAAGCTAAAAGAAAAAATAAACATAAAAACCAAATTTGCAAACAAACAAAAAGCATTATCATCTCATTAGATCCCGAAAATATTTAAAACTCCAACAATCATTCATGATAGTGTAAGTTTTTGTGAGATTAGGAATACATTAGGAACGTTTTAGCTTTTATTGGAGTCTGGATTTAACCCAGAGCAATAAGTAAAGGAGGGAATATTGAGGAAGGAAGGGAGGATGTTTGTGGCTCCAGTTTCTATGATATGTACTTTTTTACTCTGTGTCTTATTTTGAAACAAAGTTTTTATATGTAGCACAGTCTAGACTCAACTGAGGTTGCTGGCCCTGATCCTTGAATGCTGGTATTGCAGGCATGCACAACCATGTTTTGCTCTTTTGGTAGCCATTGCATGATTTTTATTTTATTTTATTTTATTAGTAAAGTATCATATATATGTTTGATATAAAAGTTAATCAGTAATATTATTTTGATATTTGTAGTAAACATCTCTAAATTATTATGAGCATTTCAATTCAGTTTGTTGTGGTTTGTGTCTTTAGTTTTCATAGGCGGATTTTGCTGTAGAATCCAATCTGTCACTGTCTCGTTTTCAAGTTAATTATGGTTGTTAACTACACCTATGAATTTACATACAAGTTCTTTTCCATTTGATATTTTGTGGATACTTGTATATCTATACATGCTTTGTACTGATGAGTTAATATCTATTTTCTTCTCAAATGATTATTTTGATTATTCAATAATTATTCCTATTGTCATGAAAAATACTTAAAACGATTAATAGTATTTCCAGAAAATTAAGTTATATTTTTCTGTCTGTGTTACTGAATGACCAGACACATCTTATTAGCAGTTTCTATTTATTGAAAATCTGTCTCCATTGTTTCCTCTTCTTGTGATTGCTGAAAAAACTATTTAGTAATATATATGTATGTGATTTACATATTAGTAAATAACAATAATTAATATTAAAATGGGCTATGAATTTAAAAAGAAAAAAAAGCATGAGGGGGTGTGTGAACAGAAGTAAAGGAAGTGTTCAAAGATATAACTGCATTATAATATCAAAAGCTAAGTAATTTTTAAAAGTACAGTGGTAATATCAATGTGAATTTCATATAATTATAAATTTTCACATTTTCAAGAGTACATATTAATGTGTGTATACATTATTTATCCTCATTTGAATCAATATATACTTATACATTTCATTGAATTTTGTATGTGGTTTCATTGGTATATGCAAATATCTTTGGCATTCCAATTTTATTTTATTATTCAGTATCACTAAAATTAACTAGTATGTCATAAAATTTAACTAACAAATTCATAAAGAAAATAAGTCAGTTTCTGTCAAAGTAAATGATTAAAGAGATAACATTAAAAAAACTATAGTGAAATATTTCTTTTTTTCTTTTCTTTTCTTTTTATTCCCAGTTAGATGTGATGAATGCTATAAATATCCAATAAACATAAGTAAACTCTGGAGTAATTTACAGACCATTGACAACATAAATGATTTTTCAAGCACTATAGAAAGTAAATATGCACAATTTTAAGAGATCCACATTATATTTTAAGTGATTCTATTATGCCATAAATTTTGAGGCACATGATCAACTCCACTCTGCTTAGGTTTTCCTGCAGATAGAATTCGGTTTTTCCAGGTGGTGTGATATTATACACAGCATTTTAAGTATATTCTCAGTCTTGCTCTAGACATTTGGTCATCAGCCAAAGTTTTATAACATAATGTCTTTGTGTCTGTATCTTTGATTGTTGCAACAAAGTCAATGTGTTTTGCCAGGGTTCATCTATCATAAAACAATTTACACTGCATCACAAATACCTGCTACCTGGGAAAAATGTATTTATGTTTTCCTTGACACAGAGTGAACAGCTTAGGTAGTTCCATATCCCTAAGGCCTCATTCTTTAGACTCACTCCATTTAAAGGAAATGCAGGTAGGTCAGAAAATGAAAAGAGACTATGCTTACATAGCTCTGGGAATTAGTGAAAAACTGCCTGACCAGCAAACCATCTTAGTGATCTAAAGTTAAATGTATTAGAGTATAAATAACTACAATGCACTCTAATGCCAATATTATTTATAATTGTTAAAGAATTTGATAAAATTTGACTAATAACGCGACAAACTGTGTGATCTGTGACTCCTGTCAATGATACTTCTATCTCTACAGAAACAGACAAGGCAGTTTTCATGCACATTACATATTAAAATGTACTTTATTACATACTTCTTATGTGCTGCGTCTGTTGCATAGGAAAGCCTAAGAAGACTTCTGGATTCTTTGATCTTTTAAATCAACACATCAGTTTTATAAACCAAATCAGAATAGAATTGCTGGAGAGTATAGGGAGACTTTTCTTTGAAACTTTAATTCATTTGCTAATATGTTAAAGAAAAGCCAAAATGATATTGCCTATTTTTTTATGTCTTACAGTTTTCTCAGTTAGACTTCCAACCTAGAGAAATGTTAACCACATGTAGACTGCAGAAATAAAGAATAACCACTTTTTAAATAATCACCGCAGGAAGAACCGTTTTTCCCTTTCTTTCCACCTTCCAAACATTCCCATGTAGCCCTCTCTACTCTCCTTCAAATTCATTTCCTCTTCTCTTGACTAATTATTATTACATACATATATGTGCATGTATATACATATATATTCTTACATATAACCTGTTCAGTCCACATAATATTGTTGTTTATGTATTTTCTGGACTGACTGTTTAACCCTGGACAACCAATCAGTGTGGTCTTCCCACTCCCAGCTTTGCTCAGTTTCCTTGGGTTTTTTCTGTAAAGGTGAAGCCTTTTGGCTTTTTTCCCTACGTAGGTTGACATGTCTGGTGACATCAGCCTTCTTAAGCTCGTATTTGGGAATTCACATTCTTCATATTATATGGGTGTAGCTTCTGATGTTACTAGGCAACACAGTTTCACAACAAATGTCTTTGTCCTCTGGCTCTTACTAAATTTCTGCATATTCCTCTGCATTCCTTGAACCTTAGATGTGGAAGTGTTCTGTAGATGTATTCCTTGGACCTGGGCTTCACAACTGCAGTTTAATTGGTTGTGGTTTTCTTTAGTGGTCTCCCTCAGTTGCAAACAGAAGTTTTCTTGATGAAGGGGGAAGACTACACTTCTTAGTAGCTATAAAGACAAATGTTTACAGGTTGTTGTTAAGAATTGTGCTGATTTACAAAATTAGAAGTTGTATTGTCTCCTCCAATAACCATGTCTTCACTTTCTTTGAGTAGTTTATTATGTTTCCTGTACCAGACATGGTTTCTCACTTCTTAAGTCCAGTAAAGGAGAGCTATTGTTTACTTAGAATGTATGCATGCTGTAGCCATTACTATATACTTAGTGTTGTTGACGTGGTTAAAAAGTGTCCTAGATGGGTAGGGCTGCCACTTGCCTCCCTCTTTGGAGAGCTTGAATGGTGTCTTCTAGAAATATGAATGCTAATACTCAGTGGCGAGACATTCAGTTCAGTTTCAGCCCAGTGTTCTCTGGGTTTCAGCACTTGTATTTCTTCTTTTAACTATTTTCATTTTAAATCTGTGAGTGTCTTAGCTGTATGCATGTCCTTGAAGTAACTGCTTACCTAGTGCCTACAGAGACCAGAAAAGAGTGTCAGATGCCCTGGAGCACGAGGTATAGAACATTGTAAGCTGCCATGTGGATACTGGGAGTTGAATTTAGATCCTCTGGAAGAATATTCAGTACTGTTAACTGTTGAGCCATCTCTCCAGCTCTGTATTTTTCTTTTAAGAACTATTTTTTAGTTAACTAGCATATTTATAGACTGACAGGTTATGGGATTTTTGTTGGGTTTTGTTGTTTTCTTTTCTATTTTGTTTTGGTTTTTAGATTTGCTATTCTTTATATATTTTAGAATTAACCCTGCTTGTAAAATACAATTATCAAAGAATCTGTCTTTCTTGTAATCTGTCTGATGACTTTGTTGATCATTTCTTCAGTGTCATAACGTGTTTATATTTTTTATTCATTTTTCTCTAATATACATCCAGACCAAAGTTTCCTTTCCCTCCTCCCCTTGAATCTCTGCAAATTCCCTCCCCTTCTCCATTCCTCCTCTGCTTCCCTACAGGTAAAGGGTATTTTAATTTTTTTATAATTCCATTTTTGAAATATTGTTTTATTTTTGTATTATTCAGAAGTTTCTTTACAGTGTCTATAGCCTGAAGTGGTTTTCTCTGCTTTAACGTTTCATTGTTTCAAGCTTAAAGTAAAGGTCTTTGATCCACTTTGAATTTATTTTCACTCAAATTGAAAGATACTGATATAATTTTGTTTTTCTGTGGTTAAATGTAAAATTTTACCAGCATAATTTATTGAATAGGGTAGTATCTTTCAAGTGTATGTGTTTGATATTTTACCAAAAAAATGAGTGTCTAGCTGTGTGGGTTTATCTCTGGATTTCTATTGTGTTTTCTTCTCTATATCTCTACATTATAAGATTAATAGATAATGACAAATATGGTATATGTAAAATAATAAAATTTTCTCAGCCATAAAACATAAAAATAGGAGAATTTTAAGAATAAATGGACAGAATTGTAATATATTAAATGAGGCAACTCCAGCTCACTAAAATGAAGACTCTAGATTATAAGTATTGCATATATATATTTATGAAGACAGATGCTATGAAACTAGAAAAGGGGAAGATGCTGCAAGGAAGGGGCATTGGGGAATATAGAAAAAAGTGATTGGAAAGTGGAAAGGGCAATAATGGCAGATAAGGCACAGGGAGATCGGGGAGGAGAATAGAGGAATGGCAGGTAGAATCAAGCCTGAGGAAATTTGTAACTGTTTCTTATTAAATATAAATAAAAATAGTTAGAAATGGTGTCATATGAATGAAACATTTTAGTCAACCCATATTGGGATGATAATCTGCTAAGTATTTAGAAATGAAAGCATATGCATTTTACTCCATTCCAAAAGTAACTCCAAGATGGAAAAAGCCTGTGTCTAAATATATAAATATACACATATATATTAGATGAAAAGAGTTCAAGGTAAAATGAGGAAAGTATTAAGATACAAAAAAATGTAGATTTACAAATAATCACCTCACCTCACCAAACCTCCCCATTCCCTGGAGCCTCAAGTCTCTTCAGGATTAGGTGCATCTTCTCCTACACTTTCCTCATGAAGTACCAACAGCAGAGTTTTCATCTAAATTATCAGGCCTAGATTTCATTTTCATAAAATAACAAAATAAAAAACCCTTTTACCATGAAAATCTAATAATAAAAAATGATCTGAAATGTTAAATGACTTAAATATCTTGAATTTTTCATAATTTTTATTGGTTATTTTATTTATTTACTTTTTTTTGTTTTTGTTTTTGTTTTTGTTTTTTGTTTTTTCTCGAGACAGGGTTTTTCTCTGTGTAGCCCTGGCTGTCCTGGAACTCACTCTGTAGACCAGGCTGGCCTCGAACTCAGAAATCCGCCCGTCTCTGCCTCCCAAGTGCAGGATTAAAGGCGTGGGCCACCACTGCCCGGTTTATTTACATTTCAAATGTTATTTCCCTTCCCAATTTCCCCTCCAAAATCCCCATATCCCCTCCCCCCAGCTCCTGCCTCTATGAGGGTGCTCCTTCATCCACCTACCCACTCCTGCCTCAGCACCCTAGCATTCCTCTATGCTGGGTCATAGAGCCTCCACAGAATGAAGGGGCTCCCCTCCCACTGATGCCAGATAAGGCAATCTTCTGCTACATATATAGCCAGAGCCATGGGTCCCCCATGTGTACTCTGTGGTTGGTGGTTTAGTCCCTGGGAGCTTTCGGGTATCTGGTTTGTTGATATATACTAGTCTCTCTCCCTCTCTCTCTCTCTCTCTCTCTCTCTCTCTCTCTCTCTCTCTCTCTCTCTCTCTCATAGTCTGAAGAGTATCTTTCTGCATCAAAAATATTAGAACAACAGATGAACTGTAGGCTCCAGTTCAATATCTCCATGTTCAATGAATTGTACAGGTGTGTTCTTCAGCAAAGGGGTCCTCTTAATCAGTTTGCAGAGCAATCCATTGTATTAGCAGGTCCTGAGTCATTTTTGTTTTTATTTTTCTTTTTGTTTTGGATTTTCTTGGAATGCTTTTCGTCAGTAACTCAATTGAATATTACCCAGCCCCAGTACTACAAGACTTGAATGGTGACAAGAAATGGACAGTTTGGAATCTGTCAAACCATTATTAGGAGAACACATTTTTTTGTTGTTGTTATTGTTTTGTTTTTTTTGTTTTTTCGAGGCAGGGTTTCTCTGTGTAGCCCTGGCTGCCCTGGAACTCACTCTGTAGACGAGGCTGGCCTCAAACTCAGAAATCCGCCTGCCTCTGCCTCCCTAGTGCTGGGATTAAAGGCGTGCGCCACCACTGCCTGGCAGGAGAACACATTATTATCACCTTCTTATATGTTAAAGAGTTTCCACTACAATAGGTTTGCACACCATTCCTCGAGTGCCCATTACTTTGTGCTGTCTTAACTTGCATGCTCGCCCTCAGCCACATCTTTGCTCCTGCTCCCCATGTGATCCTACAATCTGCATCCTGCGCTACCTCCAGTCATCTCATAAAATCTGTTCTATTTTCCCCTACCAAGGAGAATCTTGTCTCTTCCCAATTCATTCTTCTGTACCTAACCCCTTTGGGTCTACAGCTCATAGCTTGCTTATCATTTATTTAATAGCTAATATCCACATAAAAGTGAATGTGTTCCATATTTATCTTTTAGGATCTGGGTTATCTCAGAATGATTTTTCTGGTTCCTTCCATCCATTTGCCTACAAATTTCATGATGTCATGAATTTAAGAACAGAGTAACACTATATTGTGTAAATGTACGTTTGCTTCATCTGTTGAGGGACATCTAGGTTATTTTCAATTTCTGACTATTATGAAGAGAACAGCAATGAACATTGCTAAGTAGCTCCCTTGTATAGGGCGAAACATCCTCTGGGAATATATCCAAGAGTAGTAGAGCAGCATCTTGAACTAGGTATATTCCCAACATTCCGAGGAACTATCACATTGCTTTCTAGAGTGACGTTACAAATTTGCATTAATACCAGCAATGGATGAGAGTTCCCCATATCCCACATCCTCACCAGCGTGAGCTGCTGCTTGATATATTGATCTTAGCCATTCTGACAAGGATAAGATAGACTCTCAAAGTAGGTTCTTTTGAATTTCCCGAAGGCTAAGGATGTTGAATATTGTTAGTTTCTCAGTGAACTGAATTTCCTATATTGAAATTTTTCTTTTAGATCTGTACCCCATTTTTAACTATATTATTTGTTTTTTATATAAAGTTCTTGAGACTTTATATATCTTGGATGTTGTCCTCTATCAAATGTGGAGTTAACAAAAAAAAAGTTTTCCCATTCTGTAGGCTGTCACTTTGTTCAGTTTTGGCATCCTTTCCCGTATAGAAACATCTCAGTTTCCTGAAGTTCCATACAATAGTTGGTGGTACCTGCACTACTGGTGTTCTGTACAGGTCTTCTACTATAGCAATGAATTCAGCTATTTTCAATCTTCTTTTCTGTCAGTTTCAATATATCTGTCTGGTTTTATGTTAATGGCGTTAATCCATTTGGACTTGGATTTTGCACAGGGTGTAAATATGCATCAATTTATATTCTTACACATGCAGATAACCAGTTGGATCAGCATCATTAGTTGAATACACTCTTTTTTTCTAGTGTGTATTTCTGGCTTCTTTATCAAAAAAAAAAAATCAGGTGTGTGAATTTATGTCTGGTACATTAATCAATGTGTGTGTTTTATCCTGATCCCAAACAGGTTTTTTTCTATTAATTAATTTATTTCTTCTCTTTACATCTCAATTGATGCCCCCTCCCTATTCCCCCTCACATAGTCTCTCCCTCCATCCCCCTCTTGTTCTTCTCTAAGGAGTGGAGGTCCTCCTGGGTATCCCCCCACTCTGATGTGTCAAGTCTCTGCAGGGGTAGGAACATCCCTTCCCCCCTGAGGCCAGACAAGGCAACTCAGTTACAGGAATGAATTCCACAGACAGTCAAGGGATTTAGAGACTGCCCTGCTACATTTGTTGGGGAAAACACATGAAAACAAAGACTGAGCTGCATCATCTGCTACTTATGTGCAAGGGCCTAAGTCCATGCCAAATATGCATTTTGATTGGTGGTTCAGTCTCTGAGAACCGCAAAGTGGACAGGTTAGTTGACTATGTAGGTCTTCCTGTGGAGTTCTTACCCACTTTGGGGCCCTCAATCCTTCCCCAGCTCTTCTATAAGAGTTTCCAAGTTTCATTCAAGGCTTGGCTGTGGGTCCCTGCATCTGTTTCAGCAAGCTTCTGAGTGAAGCCTTTAAAAGGACAGTTATGTTAGGCTCCTGTCTGCAAGCATAACACAGTACTATTAGTAGTGCGAAAAACTGATGTCCTAAGAGATGGGTCTCAAGTTGTGCTGATTACTGGCTGGCCATTTCCCCAGTCTCTGCTCTACATTTGTCCCTGCATTTCTTATAGACAGGATAAATTTTGGGTTGAAAGTTTTATGGGTGGGTGTTGTCCTTATCCCTCCACTTGGGGTCCTCCCTATCTACAGGAGATAAACTCTTCAGGTACCACATCCTGACTGTTATGAGTCTCAACTAAGTTCATTCTTATTGACTCCTGGTTGCATCCCCCACTGCCCATGTCGCTGGCATATCTTGGGATACCCCTAACTCTCACCAGCAGTTGATTTCCATACATTCTCCTGGCCCTCTGTCCTTCTCTCCTCTCTCTCCCCACACCTGATACAAGGTTCTGTATGACAAAGGACACTGTTAGTAGAACAAAAGGTCAGCCTACAAATTGGGAAAGGATCTTCACCAACCCTACATCCGACAGAGGGCTAATATTCAAAGTTAATAAAGCACTTAGAAATTAGACACCAACAATCCAAACAACCCAATTAAAAATGAAGTACAGAGCTAAACAGAGAATTCTCAACAGAGGAATCAGGAATGGCCAACAAGCACTTAAATAAATGTTCACTGTCCTCAGCCATCAAGCAAATGAAAATAAAAATTGTTAGCATTTTGTCTAAACTCCACCCCACAGTTACCTGGCAACAACCAGGTATGCTCCTCCCCACAGTTATCTGGCAATAGCCAGGTAGGCCTGAACCACTATAAAAAGGGTTGCTTGCCCCTTCCCCCCCCTCGCCTCTTACTCTTGCTGTTTTTTTTTTGGGGGGGGGTTGGTTTGGGTTTTTTTTTTTTTTTTTTGGTTTTTTCCGAGACAGGGTTTCTCTGTGTAGCCCTGGCTGTCCTTGAACTCACTCTTTAGACCAGGCTGGCCTCGAACTCAGAAATCCACCTGCCTCTGCCTCCCAAGTGCTGGGATTAAAGGCATGCGCCATCACTGCCCGGAACTCTTGCTCTCTTGTTCTCTTGCTCTCTTGCACTCTTGGGCTCTTCCCTTCCACCCCCTCTCTCCCTTTCTCTGCCTCTGCTACCCTCTTAACTGCCCTACCCATGCCCTGAATAAACTCTATTCTATACATACCATCGTGCAGCTGGTTCCTCAGGGGTAAGGGATGCCTTGGCATGGACCCGCTGAGACATCCCCTTCCCCCATACCTCACCACTCCTCCATAGAACATATTTTTTCTCTCTTTATATTTTTATAAATACATCAAAAACGACCCTGAGATTTTATCTTACACCAATAGAATGGCTAAGATCAAAACTTCAAGTGATAGCACATGCTGATAAGAATGTGGAACAAGGGGAACACTCCTCCATTGCTGATATAAGTGCAAACTTGTACAACCACTTTGGAAATCAATTTGGCAAATTTCTCAGAAAACTGGGAATAGTTCTTCCTGAAGAACAAGCTATAACACTCCTGGGCATATACCCAAAAGATGTCACACTAAAGGGACACTTGCACAACTATATTCACCCCAAATTTATTCATAATAGGCAAAAACTGGAAACAGCCTAGATGTCCCACAACTGAAGAATGGATAAAGAAAACGTGGTGCATTTACAAAATGGAATTCTATTCAATTATTAAAAATAAACAAATCATGAATTTTGCAAGCAAATGGATGCAACTTGAGAATATAATCCTGAGTGAGGTAACCCAGAACCAAAAGAACATGCATGGTACGTACTCACTTATAAGTGGATATTAGCCATTAAGGACTGCATAAACACAATACACTCCACAGACCCAAAGAAGCTAAACAAGAAGGAAGGCACAAAGAAGGATACTTGAATCTCATTTAGAAAGGGGAATAAAATAGTCATAGGAGCCAGAGGGAGGGAGGAGACTCGGTTGGTGAGTGGATAGGGAAGGAAATGGGTTAGGGGTCAGGATTCAGTACCGTTTTTATTACTATAACTCTGTAGTGCAACTTGAAATAGGGAGTAGTGAGATCTCCAACAGGTTTTTTTGTTTTTGTTGTTGTTGTTTGGTTGGTTGGTTTGGTTTGGTTTGTTTGGGGGGGTTGGTGGTTGTTTTTGTTGATGACTGTTTCAGCTATCCTGGCTTTTTTGTTTTTCCATATGAAGTTGAGAATTGTCCCTTCAAGTTCTATGAAGAATTATGGTGGATTTCTGAAGAAAATTATGTCAAATGTCTAGATTGTTTTTGTTAGTATGGTCATTTTTTCTATTCTAATTCCACCACTTCATGAGCATGGGATATCTATCCATCTTCTGATATGTTCTTTGATTTTTTTTTTCTTCAGGGAAGAAATTTGAATTATTTTCAATCATTCCAGGCTTTCTCTTGCTTGGTTAGTGTTACACAAAGATATTTTATATTATATGTTGCTATTGTGAAAAGTGTTGTTTGTCTAATTTCTTTCTCAATCTGTTTGTCATTTCTATATTGGAGAGGTACAGATTTTTATTGGTTTGCTGAAGGTTAATGTCAGGAATCACCCTGTGGAATTTTAGGGTCACTTGGATATACTTTCTTATTATCTGCAAATGAAGGAATTTGAGTCCTTCTTTTCTAAATTGTATATATTAGAACTCCTTCATATACCTTACTGCTCTAGCTAAAACTTCAAGTAGTAAATTGAGTAGATATGGAGAGTGCAAATCTTTGTCTTGTTCCTGATTTTAATAGAATTGCTTTGAAGTTCTCTAAATGTTATTTGATATTGGCTATAGTCTTGTTGTAAGTTGTCTTTATTATGTTTATGTATGGGGTGGTATTCCCTAATCTCTCTAGAACATCTCAAAGTGATGCTGGCAATTGTGAAAGGCCTTTTCTGTATATAATGAGATGATAATGTGATTGTTTATTCATTCAATTTGTTTATAAGGTGGATTTTATTGACTTTTTTTTAACATATGGATCCCTCCATCTCTGAAATGAAGGGTACTTGATTATAGTAGATGATACTTTTAATGTGTTTTTTAATTCAATTTGCAAGTGTTTTTTGAGTTTTATTGGATCTATGTTAATTAGGAAAATTGGTGTTTAATTCCCTGTATTGTTGAATCTTCAAGTGTTTTCTAAATCAGGGTAACTGTGACCTCATAAAGCAATTGAGCAGAAGTATTGCTGCTTATTCTTCTTTGAATATCTGATAGAATTCTGTGCTAAAACTATTTGTTACGGTTTGGTTGGTTGGGTAGGTGGGTGGGTGGGTGGTTAGTTGGGTGGTTGAGAGAGTTTTAATGACTGCTTCTATTTCACTAGAGTACATAGGTCTAAATTGTTTAATCTTATCCTGATTTTGCATTGGTAAGCAGTACCTATCAAGAAAATTATCCATTTCTTTTAGATTTTTTTCAATTTAGTTGAGTCCAGATTCTTAAAATATATCCTTATGGTTTTCTGAACTTCCTTGGAATTTGTTATTATGTGCCCCCTATTTCTGATTTTATTTTGTATATTCTCTTTCCATCTTTTAGTTAGTTTAATATGGACTCTCTATCTTGTTGATTTTCTCAAAGTCCCAACTCTTAGTTTCATCCCTCCTTTATGTTGATCTCTTTGTTTTATTGATTGTAGCCCTCAGTTTGATTATTTCTTGCCTTCTACTCTTGGGTATGTTTTTTTTTGTTGTTGTTGTTCTAGAGCTCTCAAGTGAGCTGTTAAGTTGCTAGTATGAGTTTGCTCTAATTTTTTGTGTGTGTGAAGACACTTGGTGCTATGATCTTCCCTCTTCTTACCTTCTGTAGGACTAGATTGTTAGATAATAAATATTGCTTAAATTTCACTGCTTATTGGATTATTTCCTCCATCTATGGTTACTCAAATTTTTGCTGAGTATAGTAGTATCGGCTGGCATACGTTGTCTTTTACTTCTGCAGCATTTCTACCTAAGACTACTAGATTTTAGAGTCTCTTTGAAGGGCCATGTGTAATTCTTATAGATCTGCCTTTTATATTATCTGGTTTGTATTTCATGCAACTTTTAATATTCTGTTGTTGCCCTGTACATTTTATGGTTTGACTATTAGGTATCAATGGTACTCTCTTTTATGTCACCATCTATTTAGTATTTTACATGCCTCTTTTACCTTTATAGCAATCCCCTTCCTTATATTAGGAAATTTTTCTTTCTACGATTTTGCACAAAATCTTTCAGAGTCTTTTAGATGTGTTTCTTCTCCATCATCTATGCCTACTATTCCTCAGTTTAGCCTTTTCATAATGTTCCAGATTTGCTAGGTGTCTCATGTCAGGAGTTTTGGGGGCTTTACATATTCTTTGACAAATGTTTCCATTTCTGCTATTCTATAGTTAACTCTTGAGTTTCTGTCTTCCATCTCTTTTAGTACTGAAGTTGGCCTCTGTAGTTCCTGTTCAAATTCTTCTGTTTTCATGTCAAGAATTCTCTCAGTTTGAGTTTTCTTTATTGATTCTATTTTCATTTTCAGGCCATGTACTCTTTTATCAATTTTCTTACAGAATTTATTTGTGTTTTCTTGGACTGCTTTAAGGGATTTATTTCCTCTTTAAGAATAGGAGGTGTTAAAATCTTTTCCCTATGTTGGAATAATCAGGACCTTTGGTTGCAAGATATCTGAGCTAAAGTGGAGACATATTGCCCAGAATATTATTGACTATGTTTTTTTGTTGTTGTTGGCATTCAGATATCTGGAATTGCATCCATTATATGTATTGGTACTGATTACTGAATTTCTTTCTATTGAGTGCATATTTTGTTCCTTGGGTTTTCTTTCCATTCTGGATTTTCAGCGATTGTGATGCCTGTGTGTTGTCTAGTAGAAAAATTTCCTAATAGATGTAGCCACTGGAAATTCAAAGTAAAATGTGTTTCTGGGTATCGGGGGCTGACTCTTAGAAATGGGGATGGGCCAGAGATATGAGTGGGTTCACAAAAAGGAAGAAAGCAGAGTGTTCAAAGGTACATTTATTTTGTTTCTTTGGAATTATTTCCTTGGAGCGAAGAGAGGTCACCACAGAGGGTTTGCTCTAGCACCCTGGATGAAACTAAGAAGTTGGGTCTAAAGGAACAGAAGGAGAGGGGAACATACTGAGAAGGGAAGCAACAACTCTGGGGTGGGGCTTTTGGAGATGAAGGTCTATGGGATACACAGGGTAAGTGAGCAGGAAGGGAAGAAAGGCTGCAGCAGGTATTCTCTTGATGTTCTGTGGATGAGACTGTGGTATTGGATCAGAGAACATAAAGAGAAGAGAGAATCTGCAGGTAGGTATCCAAGGTGGTTTTCTGGCAAGCCTTTTCTGTGGGTTTTCAGGGGGTGCAGGCAGGAGTTGGAGCTGACATAAAGTAATGAGTTGGGAAGAGGCATTAGAAAGGGAAGATCTGTGGGATCCACAGGTGATGGGAGCAGGAGGTGCAGGAAATGTTACCATAGGTATTTTGATGAAGAGTTGGGAATGAGACTAGGGAATTAGTTCCACAGAAAGACAGACAGAATTAACTAACCTGGACCCTTGGGAGCTTCCAGAGATTGGATGATCAACCAAAAGGCATACTTAGATTGGACCTAGCCCCCCCACACACACACACACAGCACAAACATATGTAGAGGATGTGGGGCTCAGTCTTCATGAAGGTCCCCAACCACTGGAGCGGTACTGTCCCTAAAGATGTTGACTGCTTGTAGATGGTGTTCCCCTAACTAAGCCACCTTCTCTGGCCTCAGTGAGAGAGGATGTGCCTAGTCCTGCAGTAATGTGATGTTGGGGAGGGGACATTCCCTCTTCTCTGAGAAGAGGAGAGGAGATTGAGGGGAGATGTGTAAGGAGAGGAACAGGGAGATGGGGGCAGGGGAGTACGATTGTTATATTAAATAAATAAATAAATAAATAAATAAATAAATAAATAAATAAATAAATAAGAAACATTTATAGAAGAGTAGAAAGTGATGAAGGTTTTCAGTTGGCATACCTGTTTCCCTGGCCTTGCTCACCTAATGTTCCCAGAGAATTCCTGCTGGTGTTAGAGGTTGGATTACTGGGAAGGGTTGGGAGAAAAAATGTTGTAGTTAAGGATCTTTGTGATCCATTTGGGATGTGGTCAGAGAAGAAAGGAGACCTCAGCAGGGTTTCTTCTGCACCAGCTTTGGAAATAAGACTGGAAACATTGGAATTGGGGAAGAAGATAGGCGGAGAGGTATGTGGGTCTGCTGTCAACCTACTTGTTGCCTTGATTGGAGAAGCCCTTGAGTTAGCAGGGATTATATGGTGACATTGGAGGCTAGGACAATACAGAGTGTTGGGAAAGGGAGATTAGACGTGGAAGACCTGTGGGATCTATAGAAGATGGGGTTCTGGGGAGAGGGAACACTACCACAGGTACTCTGCTACATAGCTGGGGATGAGACTGGAGTATTGATTCTCCTGGAACCAAAGGAGATGAGAAAATCTACAGACTAAATTTGACAAATAGAGTAGGTAATGGTTGTTCAGACTAGCATACGTATTTTTTTTAATAAGTGATTTTCCATGTGAATTAAAAATGTTGAGAAACATAATCAAACGTTTTGGGTTGATTATTTTAGGAATGTGGTATTTGTGAAGATAATTCCAAGATTGAATGAGAGAGGTAGTAAGAAGAAAAAGAGAGATAAAGGAAAGAGACAGACAAAATGAAATTTTTGAACATTCAGCAAACTTATGAAAAAGGATTTTTAATGTTGACTTTTTATTCTTTTTGCAAATATCTTATTTACTAATAAACTTAAACAAGATTCAAATATTGTTTTAAACATGATTACCCTTCTGAGTATTTATTAGTTCATTAATTTGTTGAATATTTTTAAAAATCTTAAAGATGAATCAAATCTTATCTCTTGTAGTCTTCCCAGCCTTGAGCAGGCTGAACAGACCTTGAGCGCTTGCCACAATGGACCTGATTGTGACCTTGGTGGAGTCTCCTGCCTTGGTTGCATGTGCCTTAAGTGGGATCATCTGCCTTGGTTGCATGTGCAACTTCCCACAGAAACTTAGAATAGACTGCCTGATGACCTTTCTCTGCAACATAATCCAGCTGAAACAAAGTATGGGGTCTGTGGAATTGCCCTATATAAAGGCAGGGCTGAATATTAAACTTGGAGCCTTAATCAGAACCTTGTCTTGGCTTCATTCTTCTCTCGCCTCCCCCCCCCCACGTCTTTTGCATTTTCAGCCCCCCTTTCAGGTAAACCCAGCTCTCCATGGCTGTTGGATAGCTACATATTATTAGGGTAATTTTGACATAATGAGAAGAAATTTGTGAAATTTGAATTTTCAACTTTTATTCCTGAATTTACTAACAAAGATGTTACCAAGTTTTGCATTGCATTTCACAGAAATTGTATTTTGTATCTAAACCAAACTATTCATTTCTCCAAAAGAAATTTGTCACAAAGCTTACCTTCATCCATGGAAATAAGTTTCAAATATTTCATTGGAACAGAGTCCACAATTACATATGATAAACTAAACCAAAAAATGATTTCATATATATTATGAAGATAAACTCAAAATATTGCCAGTAAAATAATAACTAAACCTTTAATCAAAATACATTGGTTTTATATGTTTAAGAGTAATATACTATTCATCATCTGCAAAATATGGATCCATCTTGGTATTTAACAATGGATGAGTGGGTAACAAAATATGATACCTATACATTGTAGAATATTCATTATTCAGTTCTAAAACCTGTAAAGTTCCTTGTGATACTCCAGATACAAATAGTATACAAAAGCAAAGAGCATTTTGTTTTGCTGAAGTCCAGCATGGGTTGGTTTTTTTTTTGGGGGGGTGCTATTTACCAAGATAGAAATGCCCAAGTGAGCATGCAGGCCCAATTTAAAGCAAATTAGGGGGATTCCTGGGAGGATAGGTATTCTTTATCTAGATGAGTTGGCTCAATCTCTGTGAGTATGGGGATCTTTGGGATTGACTAGGGCTCTGGGGACATTCCAGAAACATTGTGGAGGAGCAGGGGTCCTGGAAACAGTTGCTGACTAACTGCTCTTGCCTCAGGCTAGGTCCAATTCTGGGAAACAGAAATGTACGTCTAGTCTCTTGAACTGCCAGTTTGAAGCCTGTCTCAGAGTCAGTCTGTCTCAGTCTTCTCAAAACTATGAGTTTACCTGAAACAATATATTTTAACCAAAATTTAACTGAAATAACCCATGTGCATACATATAAATTCTTTTTTTCCCTCATATAACAGATGGAAACAGAGAAGAATAGTTGCTATTAGGGAAAGGACACTGAAAATACAGAGGAGTGGACTTATGATCAGATAGGGGAAAAACAGTAGTATAAAAATTATACTACTATAGAACATTTGTAGTTAATGTGTTAATTACTCTAACAAATATGTACTGCATACATATATCAAATGATGACAACGTAGACTCTCTCTCTCTCTCTCTCTCTCTCTATATATATATATATATATATATATATATATATATATATATATGTGTGTGTGTGTGTGTGTGTGTGTGTGTGTGTGTGTACACCAGTGTCTTTCAATTAAAAACAGCAAGAAAGAGACAAACATCCAATCTCTCATGTGGGCATTAATTTAAAGTTTTATGACATTATAGAGACTTTTCCAGGTTTTCTGGCTATGTTATCTTGTGCTATTTTCCAAGCAATTTCCTTCTCATCATTTTCTTGACATTTCAGTCATTTCTCCCTGCCGCCCCCTCCCCCAAAAAACAGAGGATCACTTTGCTAGATAACAGTTGTTTTTCCCTGCCTAAAATAAAATAAAATGCCTTTATCACTGAAGACAACTTTGAAATCTGAACAGTCATAAAATGTGTTTTACAATATAAGTACAATATGGTTCTCTATGATATAATTTGTTTCTTTATGTCACTATAACAGTAGAGAAATCTCATCTTATTTGTATCCTAATAAACTGCAAAATTTGAAAATTTGCATATTGACATTTACTAAATCACATTAAGAATTAATATAATATACATGTTCCTCCATTCTATGTACTAATAGAAATATGTACATTTCTATGTTTTTAACTTTTGCTATTTGGATTATTTCAAGAATATTTAATATTGTACTATTACATACCATAATATTATATATTGTGCATATTAAATAATGTAGTATTATATATTCAAATAAAATTGAATTTTAAATTAAGCATAATTACACAGAAATTAGGGGATAAGATCTGGATATATAGCTTACTTCTCAGAGCACTTGCCTAGCATGAGTTATTAGTTCAGTCTCCAGCAAATCATAAACCATACAGAGGGATTACCTGTGTGACATCAAATAAAAATGACCTGACGTTGAGTTCCATAGACAGTTTGTAATTGTTGGCATTGATGGACTGCCTAGTATCTCCAAATTCTTATGCAACTAATAGGCTCTTGTTGAGAAAAATAATTTAAAAGAAGGTAGTCATGAATCTGAGATTGTAAAGCTTGACCTTCATTAGACTTTTATAGAATTATAGAGAAATATAATAGATACAGTTAAATAGATGAACTAGATATAATGGAGTGATTGCAAGACAGCTTATTGGGTAAACTATTTTCCTTACAAGGATAAGGAACAGAGTTTGGATTTCTAGAACCTACATAAAAGCTGAGTTGGCATGACTGCCAACAAGTAAACCCAACTTAACAGAAAGACACAGAGAATCTCTAGAGCAAGATGGTTAGCAACACTAGACAGGAAAGCAAAATTTGGCTCAAGCAAATGTCCGTGCCACTGTATATAATGTCAGAAAGATCAAAGAAGATGCTTTATGTTTTCCTCAAACACACACACACACACACACACACACACACACACACACACACATATGCACCGAACACATATGTGATCACACACAGGTGAACACATGTGCATGAATACCATAGACATATGCATATGCAAACAAATATGTACAGTTGAAAGTTCAAGTTCTGTCCCAGAATCTATGGTTGAATACAGTGGTGACATCAAGGAAATAAAGTCAACCAGTGTGACTAGAGTAGCTACCACTTTAAGATTATGGTCAATAAATCAAAAAGGCTATAGAAATTTTATTCTATATAAGTTATATGAATACTGGGGACCACTATGTATTTAATAATATATAAAAGTGGAACACACAGTTCTGATATGAAAAGATATGCCCACAAAAGTGAAGGCTACTCAAGTCATATTAAGGAGTTTTGGTTTTATACTAAACATGAGTCTCATAAATTTCCTAACTTAATATTTAGGAATTGTTCAGGGTGGAGAATTGAAAGTAGATTCAGCATTGCTGTGTCTTTCAGAGATGGAGTAGAAGATATCTGGAGGCTATGGCTGTTATCAAGGCAGTACTGGAGGGTCTTGGTTAATGGGAAAAGTGGATGACTCAAGATAGACATACACATGAAAGTCTATAAGGAAATTGTAAAGGTCAATGTCTCTAGTGATTTTCAACTCATATTGATTTACGACAAACATATAAAAGTGGTAAAATCTGGAAAACCTCATTCATATTTGACACAATCTGTATCCAAGCAAATCTTGTAACTATTGTTTTCCAAAGTCTAGACACAAAAAATACTTAAATTCTAGATAATGCTCCATGGCTTAATTTGCATAAACTAAATTTGTGATTCTTTTTCTTATGAAGAAATATATACACAAATGTTATTCAAAGATTAACAGGTTAGTGTTGAAACTTTGAGCCATCTTTTAGGGAAGACAAATGTAGATACAAGGCTAACTTTTACTAGGGAAAGTCTACAGCCTCAAATCCAAGGAATTGAAAACAGCAAACAGCTATGAGTACTGTTGGGAAGTTAAATGTATGTGAGTCTTAAAAAAATGCAGTTGTCTTAAGAGAAGAATGAATAAAAATAATAAAAACCCTCACAAAAATAATAATAATTCAACCAGTTCAAGAAAGCATAGTTTCAAATACAAGTGAGAATTTGGAGACTAAGAAGATAATGCATAATTTCCTGAATGAACTGTTGAATAAGCAGTCAAAAGCTGTGGATACAGGATCACAAGGGGTCAGGTGGGACACTTATCCATGTACACACACACACACACACACACACACACACACACACACACACCTATTTAATGATTTTATTTCTCACAGAGATGACAATGGAGGCAGGAAACATGATACAAGAGTTTGAAATAATAATTTATTATGTGAGATCCTGAGAAGAAAGTAACATAAAGCAGGAAGAAAAAAAAAATGAAAAGCAGAGAGAGAAGAGGATGGAGCAGGATGGCAAGAATAAGGACCAGAAGAAGGAGAGGGAAAAGGACAATGAGGAAGAATAGTATGATAAAACATTCTCATTTTGTCAGTATTCTTTCGATTAAAACAGTTGAATGCCATACATATTTTTTTTTCTTTTTCCTTCTTTGGTTTTGCTCTGGTGGAGAAATCTAAATATCTAGCTTGGTAGATGACTCCAATGTATTTTACTTATAATTATTTTTATTTCCATGCTGGAATCTTGTTAATGTTTACCCTTCAGTAACATTTCAACTTAATGAACCAATCAAGTTCGATTAATCATACAAGACTTCTTTCTTTTTAGCACATGACAGCTGCTTTATACTTTTAAATATCTTCCCTTCTCTCTGGAATGAAACATCATTAGACATTTAATACAATAGCTGTGCAGGTAGATTCATATTTTAGATTAGGATAAGTAGAGAATATCTCTAAGCCAAAGAGTGATTAGATATAGTGAAAGCAAGGAGCAACAGTTGACTAGATTGATCTTGGAGAAATTATAAGACCCAGTGTTACCAGTGGAGCCAATAAGGACTCAGGACAACAAGTAGCAAGCATAAGGGTCATAGACTGGTGTGCTTAGTGATTTGAAATAGAGTAGACTGTTGTATTTTTCTAGAGATGGGCTATTTTTAATCTCTTATATATTGTTGTGTATCACTATGGCAGTTTTATCTACACCCACGTCTGTTAGTGATAGACAGATTGAATATGCTTGCTTACACACTTGTAGCACAATCATATTAAGGTTAGTTCTGTTTCAAACTATGCTAGGGGCTAGTCCCAGCTCTTCTTCTTTCTTGTTGGTTCCTCTTGAGGCAGTGGAGGGGGAAGAGCATCGTCAGGTGGGGGAGAGGGGAGGGCAAGACTTGGTCTTCCAGATAGAGATATTTAGCACTGTTATTTAACAATAGAACATTTACCTATCTTAAGTCTGTCACTTTGCTACTGTAGCTGAACTGCCTCGGTTGGTTCCTTAGAGGCTAGAAACTGCAGTCTCTGGCATTTAGACCTCATTTTAAAACATCAGGGGATTAAGTTAGGGATTAATTGCTCTAGCCTTTTCCCTTTAATCCAGGTGCCTCTGGCTTCTCAGGGTAGGGAGAAGGTTGTAGCAATACACTTCTATTGAACCAGTAGTAGCATCACTAGTAGAGTCATGGTCGCAGAAGGAAAAACTTTTACACAAGCAAATGTGGACTAAACACATAAATTCATATACAGATTCATGTACACATTTATACATTTCCATTCAAACCAGCTGAGCTCAGCTTATATAGTCTTTCATAATTACATACTTACACACACATCCATATTTACATATGTGTATGAAGCAAAAGACCAAGTGCCAGTGCAGAAAGAACTCACTCATTGTGGATGAAAGATGAGCTCCAATCTTTGTTGTGTAGAGAAAGACAAGCTTCTACCCTTTTATTACTAAATGAATTAAAACCAAGTTTGTAAGAAGAAAGCATTGTTCTCTTTAAAAGACCTGTTCTGTCCCTTGATAAGGAAAAGCCTGAATGCTCCTTCTGTTATCTCTGCAGCTTCTTCTTTTTTCTTCTTTTCCTTTGCATTCTGCATATTGCTCTTAATTTTTTACCTTGCCTTATAATTCCTAAGTTATCCCACTCTGCATTCTCCTTCTAATCTTGTTCTCTCCTCCTGCTCTGATGTAATAATACCCTTGCTTCAATTCCTTACTCCCAAAACTTTACCCCCAAAGCCTTTACACCCAATGCTATGCTCCCAATAATTTCTCTCTCCAATGTTATGCCTGCCAATGTAATCTTTCCTAGTCTTTCTGTGCCTTTTCTAGAATAGATCACATTGTTTTTCCAAGCATTCCTTTGGACAAAAGTTCACTAGAAGTTCAAACATAAATTCAATAAAAAGTTGACAACAGAGAATGTTTACATACATATCCATTAAGAGTAATTATCTGGCTAAATATTCGTTATCTATCACCAACTCTACAGGTTCATGGAGAGTAGAAGACCATAGCCAAGTTTTGTATGGATAAACCCTATAAATATTTTCACATCAGACAGGTCCTATTATAAAGGGTTTAATAATTATTAGTATAATTTTAGGAATTCTTATCATTAAGAATTAAGAAATCATCTATTTGTCTATACAGCATCACTACAAGACAGTACGTCTTCATTGTTCTGCAGGGATCTATTCAAAAGGGTGGACTCATACATAATCATATATATATATATATATATATATATATATATATATATATATATATATATATATATATATATATCAGGAATCTTTCCTAGAATGAAATTCTCCTTAGCCTTGCCTAAAGAAGCAATGCTGTCATTAACTTTAACAGTCCATGGTGGAACCGTCTCAGGAAGATCATAGCATTTAGTTTCTCCTTAATGGCTGCTGGAAAACCACACAAAATTTCCATTTGATGAAGGTTAGCCTTCCTATTTTTCTCTTTATATAGTTTTAATTTTATTCAAATGTATTTAGAGACAGTCACATGGACCAAGATTAGAGTTTTCAATTGAAGATAAGTAGTTCTGAAATTTGGAGTATTTTATCCAGGTCCATACTTTGAATAAAGATGAAAGATAACACTTAAACTTGTCATACTTGGAATACATTGAAATCTAATTAGTGGACAAGAATAAAAAATAGTATGCAGAAATAATCAGATTTTGTTTTTGAATAATCCGAAAGGTACACATGGATCTCTTTGTTTGTGAGAAATGCTGTCTTTCTTGGATTTGCAGGTTCTTCCATGGGTTTCTGTGAGATATGTTCTCAGTTGCACAATTAAGTTATTAATTCTAGAAACTAGAAAGTTCTACCTCCTCCTCTTAATCCAACTGCTTATACAGTTACTGGTTCATTATAAAGTCATAATTGTGTTACATTATAGGCATCTTGCCAAAGATTCTGTATGAACAAAGTGAATTACAGTTATAACTTTAGTTCAGTGTCTACATAAAATATAGTATACATAAAATATTTTATATATCACTAATGATTATTTTTAGAAAATACCTATTTTATTTTTCTTATATATGTACATATATGTCAGTGTGCATATGTCATGTGGTGCTGGTCATACAGAGGCCATGAGAGAACAAAACCTGGTATGTGTGGGCAGTAATTATGGCTTTCTTGAATTGAATTTAGTGCTGAGAACTGAACTCCAGTCCTATGAAAGAATTACATGTTCTCTTAATGACTAAGCTATCTCTCCCATCCCAGCCATCACTATTCTTAGCTCTTCAGTTCCTAAAGCTTCTATAATACCCAACATATTTTTGAAACCACTACTTGGAAATAGAGTCTGTCACATGCTCCGATTCAAATTTGGGTGTACTCTTTCATGCCATTTTGAGTCTTCTAAAATAGATGTGATGATTTTGCAATTTTCATAGAAAAATGACTCCTAGCTTGCTTCTGAGCTAAAAATGTACCCATATTGTATGGACACTGCACATCTACTTGCTTTAAAGTCTAACGTTTTAAAAATAACTATCCTATGCTTTACAGCCTATCATTTATTGCTTTATTTAAAGATTGAAATAGGAGTCTCAAGAATGTTTTTGCTCAAAAATATGTTAACATGTTTTAAAGTCTTAAATTTTTAATATTATCTCCAAGCAATATATATTTAGCAATTATGTTAATAAAAAGTTCCATTTCTATTTGAAAGCAGGAAGGAAAATGATGCTTTTCTTCTTGAAAATTTATCAGCTTACTTTTCTACAAGCTTTACAATGTGACTAGAAGTACAAAGTGAGTTACTCTTGATGTGTGCAGAATAATGTGTAAGTATGCTCATTGAAAAATCTAGCAAGGTGCATTTTAAACAGTATATCACCACAAACTGAGTGGATGTTGCTAAGGAAATAGTAATAAAATTATCTTAGTCTCTTATGCCAGGGTTTATTTTAAATATATTGACTATTTAAAAAAAAAAAAAAAAAAAAGGACTTATTTGTCCAAGATAGAATCACTGAAGTTTAACCTCTTATTTTGCCATGCATCCACTGTGGAGTTCTGAAGCATCCATTTCCAAAGTGACAGGACTTTAGGACATGGCACAGTTCACATAATCAATTACAGACTTAAAACAAAGCCTCGGGACCACATCATGATACTTGATTACACTGGTATTCCACATCCAACTATAGATTGTGAGCTGGCAACCTCAATCTAGATATAGAACAGAGGACTGTAGCATTCATTCTGTGTTCTAATCTACAAGGAACAAAGATAATATTTTTTAAGTTGGCCTTTTTTTTTCATTGAAAGTATATTCTTCTCTCACACAATACCAACCATGCACAATTTCTCTTTGCTCTAACCCTCCCAGGTTTCCTCAACTTCTGACTATCCAGTATTCACTCCCTTTCCATCTCCTTTCAGAAAAGAAGAGCCCTCCAAGAGACAACAACCAAACAGGAGAAAATGTATAGTAAATGTGCAGCTCAGTCTCTATGTAAGTCTTCAACAACTAGAGAAGTGGCTGTCCCTAAAGCTGTTGCCTGTCTGTGGAATCTGATTCCCAACAGGGCTGCACTGTCTGGCTTCTGTGGGAGAAGACTCCCCTAATCCTGAAGAGACTTGATGCACCAAAGTTGGGAGATACCCATGGAAGACCCACCCTCTCAGAACTGAATGGGAAGAAGGTTGAGGGAGGGACCCTGTGAGGGGGGATCTAGAGGGGAAATGCGGGGCCATGAAAGGCAGTCTGTTTTCTGGTAGAACCAAGGTTCAAACCTCATGGGCCCAATAGGGGGTAACCCTATAAGGAGCAACTGCAGGCTTTTGCCTGGCTCCTAGAAACAGCTCCTAACATGTGCCTATATCTCTCCATAGGTCTGTGACATTTGGTCACATAAAAAGGAAACACCCCTCAAGCCCTTCCTCCATGGTCACGCCCCCAAACCCCGCCACAGGTGGAGGTGTGGACACTTAGTATCAAGACAACCCCATGTTAATGAGGCACCTAGAGGCTTAGCCATGCCCCTTCCCAGTTATTATTTCAACCTCGCCCCTCCCTGAGGGTGCGGGGTACGGTCTCACCCAATCTACTCTTCACAAAGACAATAAACACTCTGAAACTCTGGACTGTCTTTTTTCATCTGCTGTAGGAAACAATGGAACCAGCCTTTGACTAAAGGAGTTGTTGTCTATCCTCCCTCAGAAGCTGTTCCAGTGTTCTCAGCCACAGCAATCATCCTCCCAAGCCAATGTAGTTAGCCAGTGCCCAAGCTGTCAACCCAGTCCCAGTGCACCAGCCACACTCCTTCTCCCCTTTCGGTACAGGCTAGATCCAGTCTGCGGTCCCACTTCATTCCCAGCTCTTCTGCGGCATCCTGCAGCATCTGAGATGCCCAGGCCAGTTGATGCACGTCTCCTGGGAACCATGGCCCCTCCCCTGCCCTCAGTCTGTGTCTCCTCAGAGGCTTCTCACAGCCTGACCAGCCTGGAGGCCTGGAGGCATGTGCAGGTCAACTACCTACTGGTCTTCCCTCTCTCAGCGGCCACGAGCACTCAGGGTAGACGCTCTGGACTTCATTCTCTACCTCACCATTTTATCCAACAGGGAAACAGTGATTGGGTCGTAAAAAAATAATTAATTTTTAAAAACTAAAAAAAAAAAAAAAAAAAAAAAAAGGCAAAGCAAGAACCTTCAGAGTGGGCCTGGGCAAAATAACTAAAAAGGAGGAAAAGAGTTCAAAGATCAGGTGAAAGTCAAGAATAACCACTTCCATAGATAGGAGTCCCCCTGCAAAAAAAGCTAACCCATGCAGTCTCTATACATGCAAATTAAGTCTCTGTGAGCCCATACATGTCCCTATTAGTTGATTCAGTGGACCATATTCTCCTGGTCTCCACAATCTCTTCTGAATCCTACAATCTATCTGCACTTCTTTCATAGAATTTCCCCAGTTCCAAGGAGAGGTATAGAGGAATTGCCATCCAGTAATATGGCTGCTCTCACAAGGGATCACATCCAAATACCTTATAGGTCTATGTGATCTGGCCAGAATGAAAACATGCTCTGTATTACTGTAAGATCTGGTTGGAATATAGAAATGCCCTTAGTACGTAACTTTAATAACTAACAATGAAAGTAAGAATAGTTTGTAGAAGAAATCATCCATGTTTGAGAGTGACATCTAATTGAGGGCAGAAAAAGTAACAAATCAAAGAAAGGTTTGAAAGAATAAGTGAGAGACAGAATACACCCAACTCTCACAAGACAAGACAGGAAAGAAAGGTGACTTAAAAAAAGAAATAGCAGTAAGCCTCCAAGATGACAATTACATATGGCAAATATTTTCACAGGCAGAACCAAATGGAGACCTCTATCTTAGACACTCTCTCCATATAATGTTTGGCTGTAGTTCTTTGTGACTGTTTATATCTACTGTCAAAGGAAGCCTTGCTGATGATGAATGATCAAGGCACCTATCTATGAATATTGCAGAATATCATTACAAATCATTACATTGATTTTCTTGCTTTTGTTGTTATTAGGCCAATTTTGTTTAGTTCTGTCCTAGGCCTTTGGGCTATCCAGTATCCAGTTCTTAACCATGCAAGCATATCCAGCATGGGCTTCCTAACATGTATGGACCTCAACTTAAACCAGACTTTGGTTGGCCAACCTTACAAGATCAATACCACCATTGCTCTAACATATCTTGAAAACAGGACAGATTTTAAGTCAAAGATTCTGAAGGGTGGGTTTTGTCCATATTTCTCAAGGTAGCGTGTAGAGTACATTGCTATTCCAAAGAGTCTAGAACATAAGGTGAAGGATCCATGCAGGCCACTAGCTTGACCTCTCTAAATTCAAGAGCTTTTATTTTAAAGAAAATTTCAAACATTCAATTTTACCAATAAGGACTCAAGAGCCAGATGCTGGGATGAAAGCCTGCCAGCTCAGAGAGGTAGAGAAAACATCCAGCTGACCTTCTTCCTCAGCCTGTGTACCAAAAGGAAAATCAAGTGGAACCATTCCAAGAGAAAGCAGTATTTTACAGTCAACAAAGCTCATTTTGACATCAGACATTGACATGAAGAAACAGAATTTGGAGCTTACCTGTTTTTCTGTCTTGCTTTGGCCCACTATTTTCCCATTATGCTTCTTTCCATAAGTTTTGAAATAGTAGCTTGTATTCTGTGCCATAGTATTTTGGAAGTATGTTATCCATAGTATTTTTATTTTATTTATTTATTTATAGGTAATTACAGTTAAAAGATTGCATGAATCTCAGTAGAGTGACAAGCAATGTGACAGTTTCTGCATATGCTATGTGATGCAGACTCACGTGGTATTTTGCTGAGGTAAGACCCATGGGAAGACTAGTGATGTTTAGAGGAAGTATAAAGAAGACTCAATGGACAGTGATGGCACACTTGTATAAGTAGCTTTGTTTCATTAGTCTTGTGCCTTTGATGATACTGATCTTCACTGGGTCGAGAGAGGCACAGCAGAGAACTTCTGGTATCACAACAGGTTCTAGTGCTCCCTATTCAGTGGAAGGCTAGCCGTTTCTGCTGGATTGTGCCACTGCTGCTGATTTGTGTTTGCTGTCCTGACACCACTAAACTGGACTGCTGGTATCCTGACAGAGATTGAAATCTCCCCCAAAGAACCACTTCTAAACAGGTCCACATCCTCTAGTCCTGTTTATCATCTCTTTCACAACCCTTAGACAGTGGGCTAGAAGGGGGTCGAAGCATTTGAGATCCCTTATTCAAAGTAGGTTTTGAAAAATCTATTCCTAAAGAAGAGACATTGACATTTGGAATTTAAAGGATGTTGAGACTGTGATAAATTTAGAAGAGTTTTGAAGTTGGACTAAACACATTTTACATTGTTATAGCTACAAACTTATGGGGACCAGGAAGTGGCATGTAGTACTTTAAGTGGGGATAACCCACATAGACTCATGTGTTTGAATGATTGGTCATAGGGGAGTGGCACTGTTAGGAGGTATGGCCTTGCTGGTGTAAGTGTGGCCTTGTTGGAGGAAGTGTGTCACTGTGAAGGCGAGCTCAAGCTACTCCCAGTTTAGAAGATACAGTCTCCTTCTGCTGCCTGTGAATCAAGATATAGAACTCTCAGACCCCTCTCTGGCACAATGTCTACTTGCAAGCTACCATTCTCCCCACAATGATGATATTGGAATAAACTTCTGAAACTGCAATCTAGCCCTAATTAAATATTTTCCTTTGTAAGAGTTGCCTTGCCCATGGTGTATTTTTTACAGTAATAAAACCCTAAGACACATGGAAATTTAATATTTAAATTATAGAAGTCAAAGGGCAGAATGGAAAGAAGACATTCTAAACACCTTTTGTTGATTAAAAATATGTACAGTAAAAAATATAGCATGGGCTATAATGTAATTACCAAATTCCACAACTCTATCTACCTCTATCTATGTCCAAAACTTTTGTCACACTGTTTGGAAAGTGTTATAAAAGGCTGTTTCTGGCCGGTAAGATGCTTTCAAGTTGTTTGTCAATAACTGTGTTTCAAATATTTAAAACTAATTACCCTTTGGTAAATCCAAAGTCTCTAATGCAATACATTTTTACTGTTAAGCATAAAGACTAGGTAACACATCAAAAGAAAAAAATAAAACTTTTGAGAATGTATTTAATATTAAGAAAAATTTTAGGGACCAAAAATAAACCTTTTTATATGTTCAAAGAATGATAATATTAGGAAATAAAAATGAAGATTTTTATATGTCCAAAGAATGGCTTTCAATGAAAAAGATTTGAACTGTCTGTGAAGGACCAAACTATCTCTGAATAGTGCAGAATATCTTGTTTGATTTCTTTTTCTTACCATACTTACTTCACCAATTCATAGCAACATTTCTTCCAAAGCAATTTTTAATTTGCTTCAGTGTTGGGTTTGTTTCTTTGTTTGATTTCTTGTTTCTTTTTTGTTGTTACTGTTGCTCTTTCCTTAATTGCTTTATTTTGAGACAGAGTATTATGTAGCTCTAACTGGTTTAGAATTCACTTCCAGGCCATATTGTCTTCAACTCACAATCCTCATGCTTCATTCTCTCAGGTGCTGGGACTGTAAGCACATATCACTATGCTTGGGTCCAAAATTACCTTTCTAGCTTTTTCTTTGTGAATGCCTTTAAACGGTTCCTAATCACCAACACTAAGACAATGAGAATTACACTATCATAGTTGCAATTTGCCATTTGACTTCTGAGAGAGTCGGTGAGTTTATGGTAGTTTGGGGAGGTAAAGGGAAATATATTTGAAATATGTTTTCTGCCAGTGTTCATTGCGTTTAGAAATACTGATAATGTTTTTATATCCTTGCTTCCTGGGAACTGGGTTTCTTCATATATCTCACTGAACATTAAGCAATTCAACAAAATTAATTAAATAATCTTTTCCAGTATACAAGAGTTATCTCTCCACATGTGCAACTGTAGGGTTGTAGGCCCGCGTCTGCCTCCCTACAGGGCACAGCCTCTTTGGGAGGCAGATCATGGGGAATTTGACTGCATTTATCCTGTGTTGCCTGGGTGGGTGCTTGGCCATAGGGAAAGGCCAAAGCACTACAGTCTTAGGTGTGGGAAAGCCGGACTTGCTTTGTGATCCCCAGGTCTGTGTTGAGGCTGGGGTTGTGTGGCTCTCTGACTTGTAGACATCCAGGCAGCACTGGTAGTCACAGAAAAGCAGAAGTTGGTTTTGGCTAGGAGCACAGAGAGGCCTTCTATGGGAGAATAGGCAGATAGGCAGTGGCTTTGTAGGCGAAGACCTTCTTCATGGCTTCCCATGGTGTATCTTGGTGAAAGAGACAGCCCATGGTTCTAAACAGTTTATTGTTTTGCTGGAAAGTGAATGCAAAAAACCATACCTCACTTGTCAGAGATTAAATACCTTTTGCAAGGAGGAATGTCTGGAAAGGGAAGCTTATTGGCTAATCACTCTGGGCCTCTAAGTACTTCATTACCATAGAGAACTCTGTCTTGAGCCTTTAGTCACGTCTCTTTTATGTGAGAATCATGGCACCTGTTCCAAGTCAGGAGACTGGCAGGGAGCTTGGAGCCACCTAAGCCTCGGGTGTGTGCCCACAGAGTCTCCGGCTGCTATACATTACCAAATTTCCTGGCGTGGTTTCATGTCCCACAGTTAACCATAAATCCAGTGCTTGGACTCACTGGGAAGCAACATAAATGAATAAAAGACCAAGTAGAAATAACTATGAGGAGGAGAGCATAGACGTTTTAAAATTTATAAAATACTGCTGTTTTAAATGTATTAGAAAATAAAATGTTTCAGTATTATTCATACTGTGCATAGGCTAGATGTTCTACAATTGGCTTAAGAAAAAGCCATATATGTGAAAGTGGGTTGTGGGTAGGAGGAGTTTAAGAGAGAGTAAGTCCAACTATCTGGAGAAAAGAAAGAAAGGAAGGAGTGATACAATTCTCTTTCAGCGAAAATGTTGCTTAAAAATTATTAATTGTTATTGCTTTTTCCCATATATATGGCTATAAGAATATTGATAATTTTTACATGTGAAAAGAGTGATAGAAGTTGGCCTATGGACCCCAAAATTCCTGAGCCACAAAATGAACACTTAAATATAACACACTCATACAAGCAATGAACATGTCAATAAGATGGATTATATGTATAGCTTCCAGGAAAAAAAAAAAAACAGCTTCTTCAATGAAGACAAGAGTTGTGCTGGGTCTCCTTTTGACTGATTCTATCTACAGAAACTACTTTGCTGATAGACTATGGCAGGAAGCAGAAAACAGCAGCCACATTATAAATCCTCTGGGGGAAGGCAGATTTCTACTAGATCCATCTTGAACAGTTTGTAAAATGATGAATGTGCCCAAGGCCGGGCTTAAAAATGTACAATAACATTGTAACCCTTTCCTAAAGGAAAATCAAAAGAAAATATGTAGAGTTAAAATACCTAGAGGTAAATATGCAGAGTTAGAATACCCAGGTCCGAGAGGATAAAGTCCTTTTATTAAATGTTACTACAAAACAGGTATATTAACAGCAATATTTTTCTAATAAAAAAGAATTATTTGTGCAGTAAACCGATGCTAAGAGTTAAATCATCTAAAAATACAAAGTAAAGAAGTATATTTCAGAAGGAAGTGTAGTCATATCCAACTACTCACAATACAGACCCTGCTCCTGTGTACAAAAAGAATCAGTTCTCTAGATACTCCTTAACTCTAAAAGTAGAAAGAGCAGAGAAGTAAATCCTAAGTCATACCCCTGTGAAATCTGACCTGTAAATGACTTTTTAATGGCCTGTGGGTTAAATTGAACATGAGTGTGCTGCTGAGGGTCAAATAGAAAGTGCAGATACAATCCTTCCTGGCCCCGAGTGCTTGGAGTTTTAAAAAAAATACGTATTTCAATCAAGAGATAGTATGGTAATTTGAATATTCTTAGCCCAGAGAGTGGCAGGTTTTGAAGTTATGGCCTTCTTGGAGGAAGTGTGTCACTGTGGGCATGGGCTTTAAGACTCACTTTTCCTAGCCAGGTGGGAGCCAGTGTCTCCTGGTAGCCTACAGAGGATGTAGAACTCTTAGCAACTCCTGTACCATACCTGCCTGGATGCTGCCATATTCCTGTCTTGATGATAATGCACTAAACATCTAAATCTTGTAAACCAGCTCTAGTGAAATGTTGTTCTTACAAGACTTGCCTTCATTGTGGTGTCTATTCAAAGCAGTAAAACCCTAACTAAATCAAAAGTAATCCTTAATTAATATATAAACATAATATCATGAATAAAGGATTAAAAGTGAAAATTAATAGATATTAATGTAGCTCCCTGACTATTGTTCTATATCTCATCCTCATGGTCTACATATTGACTCATTGCATACATAATTGACTAATATAAAATATATATAGCATACAGTATATATACAACTCTGTATATAGAGATGTATATATCAAGCATATTTCAATGACCAGGCTGGCCTCGAACTCATAAATCCACCTGCCTCTGCCTCCCAAGTGTTGGGATTAAAGGCGTGCACCACCACTACCCGGCATATTTCATTTTCTTTCTTTTTTTTTTTTTTTTTTTGATACTTTATTTACATTTCCAATGTTTTCCCTTTTCTGGGTCTCCTCTTTGGAAACCCCCATCCCCTCCCACCCACCTGCCCACAAATCCCCATATTCCCACCTTGACATTCCCCTATACTGGGGCCTCTAACACCCTCAGGCCCAAGGGCCTCTCCTCTCTCCCGGATGGCCATCAAGGACATCCTCTGCCATATATACGGTCCGAACCATGGGTCCATAGATGTGTATTCTTTGGTTGGTGGTCCAAACTCCAGGACGACCGGGGATTGGAAGGTTAGGCCCATTGACGCTCTTGCTCCCTCCATGGAGCTGCAAATTCCCTCAGTTCCTTCAGACCTTTCTCCAACTCCTCCATCTGGGACCTCACTCTCAGTCCAGCGGTTACTGTTAAGTAAAACTTGGGCATTCTGAACTTTTGGGCTAATATCCGCTTATCAATGAGTACATATCGTGTTTGTTCTTTTGTGACTGAGTTACCTCGCTCAGGATATTTTCAAGTTCCATCCATTTGCCAAGCCAGGAACTGACAGCTGTATGCAGTTATTATAAACTTTAATATTTAACTATTAGTTTAAGAATAATGTACCCACATCTCTTTCATGAGTGATTTAAATGCTTAAAATGACATTTACTATGAAGTGTTGGTTAATAGAAACACACATTGTTGCCAGGCAGTGGTGGGGCACGCCTTTAAAAGGAAAATGAAATATTTAATTCAGAACCTTTAAACCTAGAAGTTATTGATCATGTTGGCACATAAATACGATATATGGAATAGGTGGATCTCTGTAAATTAATTATAAAATATGCATATATCTGCAGTATATCAATATACAACTTAGTCATTACAAATATAATCTTCTTTAAATAATCAAATATAGTCAGTATTCAAGGTTATAATATTATACTTAATAGTGCTTTTGATGTCTTTTTTTCTAAATTAATAGTTTCTCAATTTGTTTTTAGTTCATGTTATATAACAAATGGGAACTATAAGTGCTCAATATTACATACATAAATGTAGTGGTGTCTTAGTCACTGTTCGATTGCTTTGAAAAGACATCATGACAATCACTGATCTTATAAAGAAAGCATTTAACTGGAGATTGCTTGCAGTTCAGGTATTTGCTCCATTGTTACATAGCAGGAAGCTTGGTGGCTCATGAACAGACATGGTATTGGAAAAGTAAAGTTAAGAATTCTACATCCAGATCTGCAAGGCAGCAGGAAGAGAGAGACACAGGGTCTAGCTTCAGCATTTGAATTCTTTTAGTCCACTCCTGGTAACACCTATCTTCCAATAAGTCCACACTTACTCCAACAAGACCACAACACCTAATCCCTGTCAGTAGTGCTACTTACTAATGACTAAGCAATTAAATATATGAGCCTATGAGGTCCATTTTTAATAAAGGATTTCTTATTCACAGATGGTTTAAATGAGAATTACCTCCATAGGCTCATATATTTGAATGCTTGGTACCCAGTTGATGATCTGTCTGGAAGGATTATGAAATGTTGCCTTTTTGAAGTAGATGGGTCCTTGTTGTAGGAGGTGTGTGATCAATTGCGGACTTTGTGTCTTCAAAAGGCCATGCCAGGCCCAGTGTTTCTCTCTGTGTGTCTGCCTGATGCCTTGGGATCAAAATGTAGATCTCTCACCCACTGCTTTAGCACCATACCTGTCTACTTCCCTACATGGAGATAAGCAAATAACCTTTTCAATGTATAAACCAGCAACCAAATAAATGCTTTCTTTAGTTAGAGTTGCTTTGGTCATGGTATCTCTTCAGAGCCATAAAATAGTAACTAAAACAATAATGTTATTCAAATCTAAGAATGGAAGTACAATTATTGTTAATATTATGTATTAAAATCTTGAGCTTCTAATCTCAGAAAGTCTGACTTGTGGTGAAAATACCTGGTGTCTTAGTCAGGGTTTCTATTCCTGTGCAAACATCATGACCAAGAAGCAAGTTCGGGAGAAAAAGATTTATTCAGCTTGCACTTCCATGCTGATGTTCATCACCAAAGGAAGTCAAGACTTAAACTCAAGCAGGTCAGGGAGCGAGTCAGAAGCTGATGCAGAGGTCATGGAGGGATGTTACTTACTGGCTTGCTTCCCCTGGCTTGCTCAGCTGGCTTTCTTATAGAGCCCAAGACTACCAGCCCAGGGATGGCACCACCCACAAGGGGCCCTCCCCCCTTGATCACTAATTGAGAAAATGCCTTACAGCTGGATCTTATGGAGGCATTTTCTCAACTGAAACTCCTTTCTCTGTGATAATGCCAGCTTGTGTCAAGTTGACACACAAAACCAGCCAGTACACCTGGAAATTCCAAACTGAACTACAACAAAACACCAACTACAACAATATGGAGATAAATGGAAAATATAGAAATAATTAGTGACATCAATATTTATATAGAGACTCCATTAAGTAGCCTTAAATTATTTTTTGTAAGTAACCTTGAAATTAATTTCAATACCTAAAATTAAACCTAAGGAAATCTTACTAGTCTAACAGACTATGAAACAAAGGGGTCTGCTCTACAGACAGGATAACACTGTTTTATCCATGACTGGGCAAGTATACTACTGGAAGTGCTAGAAGTACACTTGAAGTGCTCACACTCATGCCAGTATCAGAACAGGAAAGACTTTTAAAGAGATAGGAGTAGGAGTCTAACTCATATGGTGAGACATCTCTGTCAAGACAGAGTAGCACAATCATCCAAAAATGGACAACTTGCCAGGGAAACTCAAAGACCAATTACAACACAAAAGAATACCAAAGTGAAATAAAACTGGAAAAATTAAGCTATTGAACCTGATCAAGAGAAAGAAAAATGATTAAAGGAAATAGAATTCGATTTAAGGAAAATGTGATCATTAATAAGATCAAATTATACATTGTGAGAATCCCAGAAAGGGGAAAAATAATAAGAAGTGAGGATAAAAAAGGTGATAAATATTTGAATCAATAATATCTAAAAATTTTGAAAGCTGGTACGGATATTCTATTAAAAGCCACGAACTTTAATACACAGGAAAAGAAACACCAAATGATATTTTATACTCAAACTATTAAAAAGCAAAATAAAGCAGTTTTGAAAAAAGCATGAGAGAAGCAGGCATTCAAAAGCAATCACTACTTGATGTCAAAGCATTCATCAATTTTATTTTTTATGAAAAAATGGCTCTTGCATTTATTGCTTCTTAAAATTGAGAGGTTATCTGTTGTCATTGTCATTTTGTTTCTACTTCATTTCTGATTTTTCCCTATCTGAGATCTACCTGTCTACTGTTTCAGGATTTGCTTTGTTCTTGATTTTTCAAGGTCTCAAGGTATAACACAAAATCATTAATTTGAGTTCTCTCAATTCTGTACTACAAACATTTCTCTTAGCATTGACTTCCTTGTATCCCATGGACCTTAGTATGTTTTGTTTCTATCTTCATTCAATACTAGAAATATTGGTGTTTTTTTTCTTTATTTCTTCAGTAACATGTCTATAATTCAGTATTTAGTCTAGTCTCTATGAGTTTGCTATCTTTCTTTTACTGTCTCAATATAGATCAAGTTCTACTCTATTGTGATCAGATTGCATCCAGAATGTTATTGTAATGTTCCTATATTTGTTGAGACTTCTCTCATATCCTAATATGTGCCTGTAAAGACAAATGCTTCATAATCAAGGATAGACAACACATTAGGAGGAAACAATTGACAAAGGTTTTGATGGCAGCAAAAAGATGAATCCTATTTTTCAATCCAGTTTGAAAGTCTGTGTCATTTAAGAAATCAAGAACATTATTATTCAGGTTTATTATTGAGAAATGTATAACAATATCTGTCATTATATTGATTTTGTTGTGCTTCCTTAGACTTCTTTGCAAATTTAAATGTTGGGGTTTTTTTTCTTCAAATGAAGGAGTACGATGAGAGTATTCTGTAAGCTTTACAAATACATGACTCGGGCTAAGCCCACAGCATTTCTATCTAACTATCCCCACACCTAGGCCTGGAAGATTCTGGCTTCTGTACCATCTAATCTTCTCCAATTCCAGACCTTTAAGGCTTTAGCTTCCAGCCTCTATCTGTTAACATAGGCCTAGAGTATTTCAGCCTCTGAGACATACTACTAAATAAACTCACTTTTTATAGCTTTTTCTGAACTCTGGCTGGCTGGTTCAACTCAGCTATTCTGGCTCAAACTCCCATCCAAACTAACTAATTCAAATAAGGTCCTCTTAGCTTCTGACTGACTTCTGCTTGGAAAGACTGCTTCTGAACTCGTCAATCTGAACTGATTCAAATGACTCTTAGTGCTCTGTTGTCTTTCTGCCTCACTTCCTTCCTTGAGTCAGGCCTTTCATGAGGAAGTTTTTCTTATTCAGATTGGATCTTTATAAATTTTAATGGAATCCTTAGTCTTTCCTCACCTGTGAAAATATAGACAAAACCTCGTCTTTAATATATCACATTCCTTGACTTCCTTTCTGATATTAAAATATGTTTAAAGTATACAAGTTGTTCTAATTCAGTAGATTCCTCTATAATCCAGTGTCTTTCAATAGCTGTTGTTCCTACCTAATTTAAAGTAAATAGCATATGATTCAGTGTATTTCTGGGAATTCTTATTCCCCCTTACTGTCTATCAAGGTACAATTAAATCTTTGTGAATCTAGCATTCTTACCTTTTAAGTTAGACAGTTAGGCAATCACATTTTATGTCCTGCACCATGACAGTGATCTAGGCTTCTTATCTATTTACATACAAATCCAATCTGTCTATATTATTTAATATGTCAATATACAGTGTCTGCTCAATAGTTTTCTGAGATTGAAGGGAATATTAATCTGAGCTTCCCATTGTTGTAGTAGATCTTTTCCCTGCATGTTTATGAATATATCTGTCACATAAGGCTTTAATCTTCCTATTTTATATTCTGGTCCTGTACATTTCATTTCTCTTAAACTTTGTTTTACTTGAGATAATGATCCATTTTCAACAACTGTGTTAGATACCTTCTGAATAGGCCAATCTGGATTTCATGAAATTATAGTTATATCAGTTCCTATGTATACCAAATCTTCAATATCGATACCATTTAATTTTAATTTTGATCTCTGATCATTGATAATAGTTTGATAAAACAAAAGCCTGTCCTCCAGTACTTCCAAATTTTTTGATCTTTCAATTGGTGCTGCTCTGACGTTGACATATGGAAGCAGTAGAAGCAGAGCAATCTCATCTTCTGCTTTAAACTGCATATTTTTCTTTATGTATTCCATAAGGTCAGTCTCTCACTTGAAGCCTTTAGCTTTAACTTCTGGATACACAATGAATCCTTCAGGTGTTAGGCTACTTCTTCATAAAACCACTGCTACTGCCTTGGGGATAGAGGTCCATGAACTCCAATGGGTATATCTCAAATTCCAGCATATAATTTTGGGTGATAGTATGAGAATTTTACTTATGATTAACCCTAGGACATTCTATATTTGCATTTTTGAAAGCTAAAGTTTCCATTAGTACCTATTTTATAGCTAGGTCTGATATTGCCCTGATTCTAGCAAATTATGTAAAAAGTCAGTAAAAGTGTTGCTGAGGCTTTCATTAATCTTGGTGAATGGCAAAGACAGTTTTCCTTCTTCCTCCACCATATCCCAGGCTCTTAAAGCTACTAAAGTATACTGCATAATATAGAGATATCAAATTTCATCTGCAACCCTAAAGCAGCAAGTGACCTTCACTTAACAATTGATCTTTCATGATACGTATGCCTTTAGATACATTAAGATATTCAATAATGACAACTTCTTCCCACTACTGTCAGACATTAAAATTGAGAAATAGCTTCCAGTACAGCTGGCTACTGGTAAATCTTTCCAGTCTTGGGGGATAATCCTATTTTCAGTAGCCAAGGTATTTAATATCTGTCTCACATGAGTGAGTGGATTGTATATGTTACTATTGATTCTTTAAAATGTTTAAGATCTTCTATTTTAACAATAGTCCAAATTAGTTTTTCTTTTCTTTCTTTTTTTCTTTTTTTTTTTTTTTTTTTGAATTTTCATCATTTTCTGGCATTTTTCCTGGGTAGCTGGAAAAGGTAGTGAGGATCATCACCTTTCCTTAATTTCATTAGCAGATGGTTTTGTAGGTTCAATGGTCTGTCTATCTTGATCCATTATTTTACTAGATACCATAGGTTCACAATTAAGCACTTTCCGTTCTCTTCCTCTGTCTTGTCTCTCAAACCTTTGTACTGTCATAGCTAATATTTCTTGTTTGACAACTAGTTTTTCAACCATTTTTGAAAGGAAATATATTAAGATTGCAATTGAAAGTTGGGCAGTCTTTACTCAGTGGCCATAGTTGCAGTAAGTACTTTGATGGCTTTTTCAAGTAACATTTCTATCCCTTCATGGCCTATCCTTGCTCTCAAGGGATCAAAAATGGAGTTTCCCATTTTTTTTCTCAATAATTAATTTTTTCTAATTTACTTTACATACAGACCACAGACCCCTTTCCATCTGTCCTTACAGTTCTTCCCTTGCAAATCCTTCCCCCACTATCCCATCACCTCTTATCAGAGAAGGGGAAGCACCCCATCAGGTTACACCCCATCCAAAGTTACCTAGTCCCAATAGGACTAAGCACATTTTTTTCCTGCCGAGACCTAACCAAGCAGTCGAGATTAGGGAAGGGAATCCAATGGCATCGAGAGAGACAGTCACTGAATCCAATTGCTAGGTTTCTCAAATGAAAACTAAGCTGATATCTACTAGAAATGTGAAGAGGACCTTAGTCCAGCCCATATATGCTCTTTGGTTGCTAGTTCAGTCTCTTTCAGGTTCCTTGGGTCTCTGTGTATCTTCTTATGGTGTTTCTGACCTCTCAGGCTCACTTAATCCTATTCTCTCCAATCTTCCATGGGCACCTTGAGCTCTGCCTGATGTCTGGCTGTGGGTCTCTGCATCTTTTTCAATCTGCTGCTAGATGAAGCCTCTTAGGAGTATGATAGATCCATGTCTGCAAGCATAACAGAATACCATTAATAGTGTCCAGGTTGGGCTCTCTCTCATGGGATGAATCTCAAGTTGGGGCAGTCATTGGATGGCTGTTTCCTCAGTCTCTGCTCCATTTTTGTGGCTGGCTTGATACTCCTTTCTCTACTGGAAGTCATGTCCGGCTACAGGAGGTGCCCACTTCAGGTGTTATACTCCCTTCTGGTAGAAGTCTCACTAGGATCACTCCACATAGACTCCCCCATCCCAGGCCTCCAGCTATTACCAGAGATGACCCTACTCATTTCCACACCACAACCCAACAGTGAGTTTCCCATTTTTTAATACAGGAAGAATCTATCTACATAATTAAAATGTCTTTTGGGGTAGCTGTTGAAGCCTGCACTTCCAGCATAGCTGTAGCCATTTTGTTCCATGCCTTCCAGTCATTTCATATTGTTTACTGACACCGAAAAGTAGCTTGACTCAGAGCAGGTTATGCTGACCACATACCCTGTTATATTCTGTTTATGTTCTGAAGTTGGTTATTCTTAAGAAATTCTGCAACCACAGGTTCCACTTAGCACCAATCAAAGTTAGGTCAATTTGAACTGTTATGTCTAAACATAAATTGAGTCAGGGCCAACCACCTGCCATGCTTTTCTTAGATCTATCTATGAACTCACTGTGGGTTTTTTGCCTATATAAACTGGCCCTAAGAAATGTAGTCTAACTTCTGAGTCTGTGCTGTGTACCTGATAGATCTGCTTTGGGGTGTGCATTCAATGAACTAGTCCTGGTGTCTGTTTGGTTTGTGATTCCCAGAACACAATACTTGGAGGTCACATGGAGATCCTGGGAATGTGCCCTACCATCCACCACCCTTCGGTAACTGAGAATGAATGCCACACAGCTGACTGGCCCTTCCATGAGGAGGTATGTTTTCTTTTCATCATTTAATCTTGGTTTTGGTATGGTCTAGAACTTTTGGTGATTCAAAGAAGAGAAGTTGGACACAGCACTGCTCTTTGAGTCAGGAGATAAAGAACCCCCCCCCAGCTTGTCTCCTGGCAAATAGGGTTGGGTTATAGTCCCCCCTTTTCTTTGGACTTGGACTTGGTTAGTACTCTCATCCAAGAGCCTCAAAGCTCACAGCACTGTCTGTCTTTGAAACTCAGTTTTATGTTTGACTTCTACTTTTGATTTGTTTTTTGGCACCTTTCTCCTCTTTCTGGGGATACTGCATTCTCTATGAATTTGAATGGCCTTCCTTTTACACTGGCTGGCCATAGGGGCTTTCTTTGACTCATCTATTCCCCTGTCCAACTCTTGTTTTTCATTGGTACACTATTATGTCCATGTCTGTCAGTTTATGTTGATAATTTTGTTTAGTTGCTGCATTGTTGCCCTGTGTTTCATATTCAGAGGAAAGAGCCAAACATCATCTGCTGACCATTTATCCCTTGACATAGTTTCAACTCATTTCAAGGATTTTCAAAAAAAAAGACTGCTAATTTCAGACAACAAAAACTCATAAACTGGTGCTACACTTGGAACCCTACTCCTACAGCTAGGAAGCTAGCACTGCAGAAGAAGTCCTGCCTTCTGCCTGGATCAAGATGACAGCAACCCAGGAGAGAAGAGAGGAGTGTACCTGATTGGTGAAAGCTGCATTTATAGAGGCACCAGTAGCTCCTTAGCTTCTCTAGTAAGAAAGTTCATGACTAGTCCTGCTTGAAAACCTCTATGCTCATGAGAATTGAATTCAACAAGTAGCAAGCTACTCCTCCCTTATAATTACAGCTAGAGGAGGTAAAGCTTCATATATCTGTTTTAAAAATGTAAATATGTGTGGACGGTATACCTTTGTTTCTGACTGGTCTTAAATATTTATGTTTGCTATGTTCTGCATGTCTTTGTTACATATTATTGGCTTATAATTTATGGTGTACAGTTAAAAATCTGTAACATCTGCAACAGTATTTCTGGGATGAAGCATACTTGATTATTGTGGACAATGTTTGTAATATGTTCTTGGACTCATTTTGTGAGTATTTTGTTGAGTATTTTTTTGCCTCTGTGTTCAAAAATTGATTTGAAGTTCTCTTTCTTTATTGAATCTTTGTGTAGCTTAGATATCAGAGTGACTCTGGCCTCATAGAATGAGTTTAGCAATGATCCTTCTGTTTCTATTTTGTGGAATAGTTTGAGGAGTATTGGTATTAGCTCTTTTTAGAAAGTCGGGTAGATTTCTGCACTAAAACCATCTAACCCTAGGCATTTTATCCTTGAGAGACTTTTAATGACTGCTTCAATTTCCTTAGGAGATTATAGGACTGTTTAAATAGTTTACCTGATCTTAATTTAAATTTGGTGAGTGGTATCTACCTAGAAAATCAACCATTTTTTTAGATTTTCTAATTTTGTGGTACACAGGCTTTTAAAGACAGGCCTAAGATGCTTTGGATTTCCTCAATGTATGTTTTTATGTCTCTTTTTGATTTTTTATTTTGTTAATTTTGGCACTGTCTCTCTATCTTTTAGTTAATTTGGCTAAGGGTTTGTCTATCTTGTTGATTTTCTCAAAGAACCACCTCTTGGTTTCATTGATTCTTTGTACTGTTCTCTTGTTTCTAATTGTTTGATTTCAGCCCTCAGTATGATTATTTCCTGCCTTCTACTCCTCTTGAGTCTGTTTGTTTGTTACTTTTCTAGAGCTTTCAGGTATACTTTTGAATTGCTAGTAAGTAACTTTCTAATATTTTTATTAAGGCACTTAGCACTATGAATTTTCCTCTTAGCACTGCTTTCTTTGTGTCCCATAACTTTGGGCATGTTGAACCTTTGTTTTCATTGAATTCTAGAAAGTCATTAATATCTTTCTTTATTTTTCCCCAGACCCAGTGATCATTGATTAGAGACCTGTTCAGTTTTCAGGAGTTTGTAGGCTTTCTGTTGTTTCTGCTGTTGTTGCAGTCCAAGTTAAACCCACTGTGGTCTGATAAGATACAAAGAGGTATTTCAATTTTCTTGTATCTATTGAGGCTGCTTTGTGACCTAATATATGATCAATTTTTAAGAAGGTTCTATGAGGAGCTGAGAAGAAGTTATACTCTTTTGCATTCAGATAAAATTATCTATAGTTGTCTGTTAGGTCCATTTGATTCATAACCTCAATTAGTTTCATTATTTTTCTGTTTCGTTTCTGTTCTATGACTTGTCATTTGGTAAAAGTGGTGTGTTGAAATCTCCCCCTAATGCATGAGGTTCAATGTGCAGTTTAAACTCTAGTAATGTTTCTTTTACAAATGTGGGTCCTCTTGTAGATTTGGACATTGATGTTCAGAATTGAGATATCATCTTGCTAGATTTTTCCATTGATGAGTATGAAGTTTCCCTCCCCATTTTTTTGATTTAGTTTAAAGTCTTTTTTATTAGATATTAGAATAGCTACTCCAGCTTGGTTCCTGGGTCTGTTTGTTTGAAAAATTTTTTCCAGTTACTTACTGAGGTAATTTTTATCTTTGTTGCTGAGGTATGTTTCTTGTATGCAGCAGAGTGATGGATCCTGTTTTCATATCCATTCTGTTAGCCTGTGTAATTTTATTGGCGAAATCAGTACACTGAGAGATATTAATGACCAATGATTGTTAATTCATGTTATTTTGTTTGAGAGAGAGAGAATTTTCCTAATTTATTTTCTTGTGTGGAATTATTTATTTCCCATGTTTACTTGTGTGTAGTTAACCTCCATGGGTTGGATTATTGCAGGATTTTCCCTGTCCAATTACATTAGGGCAGCAGGATACCTTTGATTGGACATGAAAAGGGAGGCAGAACTAAGAGATGCAGAGACGGAGAGCTTCTCAGGACGGAGAGGTTAGCAGGGAGAAAGGAAGATGGCTGCAGACTTGAACCAGCATGGCTTTAACCAGCCACAAGTTGTTATGATATCTTAAGGATAGAATAATTTAGGATAAAGTTTTTATCATAATCAATTAGTTCTGAAATTACTGTATTGGCATCTTGTAAATTGAGAATTTATTGGTACATAAATCTGATTGGTTAATTATAAAGTCCAATTTACTTGGTCACTGGAATGTGGGACTGCTGATGGCAGAGAGGGAACTAGTGGCTCAGCCAGATGCTGAGGGGGCTAGCTAGAGAGAGTAGCCAATGACAGGAGTGCAGGAGCGTGGTCTGGCCTGCAAGGGAGTTGATGGGTTGAGAGAAGCAGGAGCGCAGAAAGTTGGTGAGTTCAGTTTTTAATATTTCTCACAACATTGGAGTCTTCCATTAAGTATTTTCAGTATGGCTGGATTTGTGTATAGATATTGTTAAAAGTTGGTTTTGTCTCTAAACATCTGGTTTTCTCCATCCATGATGATTTAGAGGATTTTTTGGGTATAATAATCTAGGTTGGCTTCTATCATTTCTGAGAGGCTGTAAGACATATGTCCAGGTCCCCTAGCTTTTAGAGTCTCTGTTGAGACATTGAGTGTAATTCTGATAAATCTGCCTTGGTATGTTACTTGTCCTTTTTCCCTTGCAGATTTTAATTTTTTTCTTTGTTCTGTACATTTTGTGTTTTGATCATTATGTGGTGGGAGAATTTTCTTTACTGATCTAATATAATTTGTGCTCTGTAAGCTTATTGTATGTTTATTTGCATCTTTTTCTTTAGGTTAGGAGATTTTTTTCTCTAATTTTGTTGGAAATATTTTGGTGTCCTTGGAGCTGCGACTTTTCACTTTCTTCTATTCTTATTATTCTTTGTTATATCCTTTTAAAGTATCCCAGATTTCCTGGATGTTTTGTGTCAGGAATTTTTTAGATTTAACATTTTTTTTTGACTAATGTATCAATTTCTTCTATTGTATCTTCTACTCCTGGAAGTCACTCTTCTGTTTCTTTTAATCTGTTGGTGATGCTTGCAACTGTTTTTCTTATTCTATTTCCTATGTTTTCCATCTCCAGGATTCCCTCAGATTGTGAAGAAGAAGGGATCTGACTTAAGCATTCCTTGTTAAGTGTACCTGGATGGTCCCTGTTCAGCAGGCCTGATGAAAGTCAGCAGAGCAGTGGGTAGATAACGGAGCTCCAAGAAGAGCCCTGAAGCTATCTTAAGGTAGTTGGGCATGCCCATGGGGCTGGGCAAGGTAATTTGGGGAAGAAATCAAACCTGGTTATTCCATGTGTGTATGTCCTAGTGGATTCTGGCAGAGCAGTTGATCATGGCAACTCTTATATTTTAAAAAAAAAAATTGATTAGGAATTGCTTACAATTATAGTAACCTATGGACACTTGATTTTTGACATGGAAGCCAAAACCATAGAGTGGAAAAAAAAGTATCTTCAACAAAGTGCTGGTCTAACTAGATCTCTGCATGTAGAAGAATGAAAATAGATCTATATCTATCACCCTGCAGAAAACTCAACCCCACATGGATCAAAGACCTCAACATTCAACCAGATACACTCAATAAAATAGATGAGAAACTGGCAAATAGCCTTGAATGCATTGGTACAGGAGATAACTTCCTGACCAGAACACCAATGGCTCAGGCTCTAACAAAATTGACAAATGGACACTCATGAAACTTAAAAGCTTTCATAAGGCAAAGGACAAAATGGCAGCCTATCTATTGGGAAAAGATCCTTGCCAACCCTACAGTGACAAGGGCTTATATCCAAAATAAATAACGAACTAAAGGAATTAAAACCCAAAAACCAAATAGCCAAACTAAAACTGGGGTACAAAACTAAACAGAGAATTCTCATCAGAGGGATCTCAGATGGCCAAGAAGCACATAATAAAATGTTCAACTTCCTTAGTCATCAGGGAAGTGCAATTCAAAATGATCCTGAGATTTTAAACCTGAAAGAATGGCTAAGATCAAAGACTCAAGTAACAGTATATGCTGGCAAGTATATAGAACAAACGGAACACTCCTCCATTGCTTTTGGGAGTACAAACTTGTACAATAAATTTGAACATCAATTTGATGGCTTCTCAGAAAACCGAGAATAGTTCTGCTCAAAGACTCAGATATACAACTCCTGGGCTACACAAAAGATGCCCCAGTATACCACAGGGGCACTTGCCCCACTATGTTCATAGTGGCTTTCTTTATTCATAATAGCTAGAAACTAGAAACAGGACAGATGTCCCACAACTAAAGAATGGATAAAGAAAACATAGTACATCTACACAATGTAATACTATTCAACTATTAAAAACAGAGACATCATGGAGTCTTCAGGCAAATGGATGGAACTGAGAATATCATCTTGACTGAGGTCACTCATAGCCAGAAAGACACATATATTATATACTCACTTATAAGTAGACCTTAGTCATAAAGGGCAGGATAAATACACCCCAGTCCACAGACACAAAGAAACTGGGTAATAGGTAAGTCCCAAAGGAGGATGCACAAATTTCACTCTGGGAAAACTAAATAGTCTTTGGAGGTAGATGGAGAGAAGGAACTGTGTAGGAGAGGGGATGAGCACTGGAACAGGGATGGTGATCAGGTTTGTGGATGGGAGCAGGAGAAGACTGGGAATAGGAATGGAAATCAGTTCGTGGCATCTCTGGGACCAGCTGTAGACCTAGCATGGGTGAGGCTAAGTTGTTTATTTGAGTGACCCTAGCTGAGATTCCTACCAGCAGGGGATTTAAAAATTGAAGTGTCCATCTCACGTATCCAGTCAGGACTTCCAGTGGAAGGATGGGGACATCAACTCACCCACAAACCATCAAAACAAATGCACAATGTCCTTCTTGCAAGTGCAGAAGAATAAAGATGGAACAAAGACTGAAGGAACAGCCAAACAATAATTGGCCCAACTTGAGACCCATCCCATAGGAAAGAGCCAAACCCTCACACTATTAATGATACTCTGCTATACTTGCAAATATTTGTCTGGCATAAATGTGTACTGAGAGGCTTCCTCCATTAGTGGATATAGGCAGATACAAAGACCCACAGCAAAACACCAGGCAGAGCTCAGAGAGTCTTGTGGAAGACAGGGTGATAGAACTGAGCAAGCTGGAGAGTCCAAGGACACAAAAAGACCTACAGAGTCAAGTAACCTGGGCCAATGGGGGCTCACAGAGACTGGGCCAACAACTAGAGAGTATGAAGAGGCTGCATGTATGTCCCCTACACATTTGTAGCAAATGTCAGTTTGGTCTTCATGTGGAGCCTCTAACAAGTGGAGCAGGGACCTGGGAGCCTGTCTCAGTCTCTGGATTGCCTGGTTGGGCTTCAGTGGGAGAGGCTGTGTCTAATATTCCTGAGAATGATGGCCCGAGGTGGAGTGGTACCCAAGGAGAGTTCTCACTTTTGAGAGTAAGAGAAAGGGGCAGTGGAGGAGTGATTTGTAAGGACAGGACTTGGAGGAGAATGAGAGGGCTGTGAATAGTATGTAAAGTGAATAAAACAATTAAATTATTGGAAAAAATCTTAAAAGAGTTGTGACAATCATGATGTCTCTTTACAGCAATAGAATAAGATATATGTCTTTTCAACTGTTAATAAATCAGAATATCTATTTAGTATAATATTAGTATGATATTTCTCACAGATAAGGATATGAGAATAATGTGGTTGATATCCTGGAGTTATTTTAATTAAGTAGTAGTAGAAAAATGAAAATTAAGCACCCTGATTATCAGTGAATAGCAGCTCAGAGCCAAGCACAATCATTCGTGTTTATGATCTCAGGACTGGGAGCATGTAACAAGAGGATCACACATTTACAGCTATTGAGGGCTTCAAAGAAAGACTGTATAAAATAAAATAAAATAAAATAAAATAAAATAAAATAAAATAAAATAAAATAAAATGCAATTCAATGACAGATTCTTTGTCATTCGGATCAAGATTACATTTGTCAAAAAAGAAGAAAAACTTCATATGCACACTAGAACGCACTAGAATGACAATTATCTTAAAGGGACATAAGGAACTGGATTTTACTCAGCAAGTCTCAAAACCAGCTGGAACTATGGAACACTCAGTGTCATCTAAGAAGCACACTAGGATGAAACATAGCTGGTGAGGAAAGATTACAGCATGCACACGATAACCACAGAACAGAGAACAAGCAGGAATTATAAATTCACACAGGTGAGCAAAGAATTTCAACCTATGTCTGTCCATTCAAGACTGATATTAACATATGCCCAAGGGAGAAATGTCTGACAATCATACCTTATCAAATATAGATGACAATCCTAAAACATGGCAAATACAAGCAAAGAATGTACTTGATGACACAAGTTCCATTATATAAAAATGTCCACCTCCAGAATCATGATTTTTAAAATATATTGAAAACTTTATTCTTTATTCATGTGTTTATACACTTATGTTTGTGTATGTGTTTTGTGTGTGCAGGCATAAAAATACAAGTGAAAGCCAAAGATAGATTGTCAATGTCTTCCTCAATTATTCCTCCACATTAGTTTTTGAAACAAAATCTCTCATTAAATCTAGAACTAACCAACAGGCTACATTAGCTGGCCCTTTAGTGACAATGATCCATCTATTGCTGATCTTCATCTAGTTTTGGAGGTCCAGATTCTTGCTGTATGAACAGGTATGCTTATTTTGTACTTGACTTCTGAACTCAGGATCAAAGTTGTGCAACAGGTCCTTTTCTGGATGGGCCATCTCCCTAGCCCTAATCCAAAATTTTTCAATACATTTGCAAGAAGATACATAGAGTTGCATACAATTTAATAGTCCCCATATTATGAAATTTATTTTTAAACTTGAGAAAGTCAGAGAAAAATTTTATAATGGTAGTTTCTAAATGTGGATGGGTGTATATTAACTTCTAGAATTTATGCTAAAGGTGTTCAGTATCAAAACTTTCCTTAAGCTTTTTTACAGATTAGTATTTGGACAAAGCCCTTTAAAATTCCATCAAGTCTGATTCTAGGCACCAGCACCCATTTGTTCCCTTCATGTGTTTTCTCTTCCCCTGTTCTGCCTCTTCTGCCCTTTCCAGTGAAGTACAATTGCACAAACAATTGATTCTGTACAAGTCACAGGTTGATGAGATTTTACATAAAAATATTGATTTGTCTTTTCTCTTGAAAACACAGACACACAGACACACAGACACAGAGAAACACACACACACACAAAGAGAGAGAGAGAGAGAGAGAGAGAGAGAGAGAGAGCGCTATGTTCTTGCAAGGCAAATAAAAACATCCATTTTAGGGCATTTTACAGTGGAAAGGACTCATCTTCTCCAGGTAAGACAAGTTTTATCTATTTGTTCATGTCTTTATGAACTTTTCATCATGGCTGTAGCACCTAGGAAAAGAGCTGTTCACTTAGGTAATAAAATATTGTCAGCCAATTAAATGGTAATTTGCCCTTCATTCCTATACAATTTAGCCAACTTTGTTGTTGCTTAACCTAGCTATTCCTGGCAGTAATATGTTATAATACAGGTATCATTCTGTGCCTGCACATCTACTACCATCACTCCTGATATTTCTATGAAAAAAATGAAGTCAAGAAATTATTAATGATTTTTAGGCATATATATATATATATATATATATATATATATGTATATATATATATATATATATATATATATATAACTTGTTCCAATAAGATGACTGAAAAGAGAGGAAAATTATTTATTCTTCAGAATTCTAGTTTTCATCAATTAATGTTATATGCAGTTATCCCAGTTGTCTCTTTTTACATAAGGGGATAAGACTGACATTTGCTTTTATTCTATTTAAACATCTACAAGGAAGAAGTATAAAATGATAAATATGCTGAACTTCTGGTTTGAATTGCTATTTAATATAATGGCTAGGTGTTATTGTTTGAGTAGTATTTCTTGGGAATAAAATATTGATTATTTTAAAGAATGAAGTGTGTGAGAATAATACATATATCCAGTTCCCCTGCCCTTGTTTTTTGAGAATTAGAAGAACCCTTTCCTCTCCCTTCTGGGCACACAGAGAAGATAAGCCTTGCTGACCCTCTCCCTGTTCATTTGTGTCTTTAGGCTGTGGCTGCTCCGGAAGGGACTAGAAAATGTCAGAAAGCTTAAAAGCAGTTTCTGCATTATCTGGGTTGTTTTTCCCATTCCTTCCTTACTCAATAAGGCAAGATGACAAAATTCACCTTCTCGGTACTCTCAGGCCCCTTTCAGGTGAAAGCGGACACAGAGGTATTACAAAAATCATATGTAGGTTTGGTATATACATCAGCCAGGCTTTTCTTTATCCTTAACAACCTATGAAAACATAGAATATTAATAAAATCCAAGAAACTGCTCTGTCTCTGTTTCTGTTTCTGTTTCTCTCTCTCTCTCTCTCTCTCTCTCTCTCTCTCTCTCTCTCTCTCTCTCTCTGTATGTGTGTGTATGTGTGTATCGTGTGTGTGTGTGTGTGTGTGTGTATATATCGTGTGTGTGTGTGTGTGTGTGTGTGTGTGTGTGTGTGTGTGTGTGTGTGTGTGTTCAGGGACATAAACCACCATGCCTGTGTCAGAGGATATTGGTTCTCTGTTCTCATTTTGTTGTTCCTTGGACTTAAACTCCGGTCATCAGTATTAATAGTGAATACCTTCTTATTCATTGAACAATTGGCCCTAGAGTATAGATTTTAACTGAGTTTCATCAGTGCTTCCCTACCAGTGTCTTTTGTGTTTTAGAATTCTACATTATATTTGTTATGAAATAAAATGTGGTAAGGGTATACCTTTAGTCATCCCATGTCATGGTGTGTCCCCGAGTCATTATTCCACACAACAGACGTGGTGTGAAAGGGGTTTCTTGGGGGAAGGGGAGAGGACTGAGGACCTGGAGAAGGGGTAGAGGCAGGAAGTAGACATGTAGGGTAGACAGGCAGATACATGGGAACAGAGAAAAGGGAACTGAGAAATGATACAGGGAATACTGCCGACAAACATAGTCAGAGAGAGCTGGTTGGCAGGAGGCAATTATGTAAGCCACACACACCTGGCACACCTGGCTGCAGCAGCAGGCGATGACATAAGCAGTTGTTAGGTCCCTACGGGTAGGACAGCAGAATTGCTGCATGCTACCAGCATTTGTTGGCATGTATGTTTACATTTCTACAATCAAGCAGACTGCTTTTGACATTAAATTCTTTTATAACCTGACACTTTAGAAACGGTGTGGGCAATTATTTTTTAGAATGTCTCTAAATTTGCACTTGTCTGATGCTTTCTTGTGATTATTGAAGATAATCCACTATACCTTTGTCACTGCATCAGCAAAAGATGTGCTTTGTATTAACTTCAATCATTTTACAAAAGGGCATTTACTAGATCACCCCCAGGCAGTAAAATTGCTCCACTCACCTTTGTTGTTTATAAATGTTTCCTAGAGAAACTTGAATCTTTATGCAATTATTTTATTTCCATTTCCATTTTTATTCACTAGTTTCTGTACCAGGCGTGGATTGTTATTTTTCTTTTCCTACTTTTGTTTCCTTTACTATTTATTTTCTTTATTTCTAATTATCAAATAGACCACTTAAGTTTTAATTTTATTTGGGAGATTATAATTAGATACTATAAATACTATCATCATTATTCAAGGCTTTTCAACTTTATTTCTAAGTTGTTTTAGAAATGGGCCTGTACCCTTTGATATTAGCAACTAAGTTTTTAAAAACAAAAAGCAACTTATTTCTTTAATTCACACATCATAGATTCTCTAAGCTTGTGTTATGTTTTCTTCACATCATTTTTCAAGTTGCCCATTTCCCAGAGAGCCCAAATATCTTTTTCATGTAGACCAGTACTTAGAAACCAAACTCTAGACCTTAAATGTGCTAATTGTTATTGTATAGGTAATACTGCTGGTATCTCAACACATACACAAACTAAGCAAAAAATCTTTCACAGGTATGCCCTCCATTTTTGGTCTTAAGTTGCAAATTCAGTCATGTTGAAACCAAGGGTAGCTATCATACCATCTTTATGGAAGATATTATTTGTACTTCATAAAAATGTTTAAATAATAATGTCATAAACTTTATTATATACACAGGATTAAGTTAATTATCACCAGGAAACTATTTTTTTTTTTTTACAAATTTTGCTGTGCTTAAATATAACTGAAATAAATTGTGAGATGTGAAAAAAAAATCCCACGATTATTAATCCACAGGGGATAAATTTATCAAATAGAACCTTTTTCGTTTTTTTGTTCTTATCTTATATGGAATCAAAATTATTTGTGAAATAACATAAATCAATATTTGCCATCCTAATTAGCCTATAAAATGTTAGTAAGTATCCTAGATGAAGGACAAATGCAGTAATGCACCTGCACTACCACAGTACCACAGACAGAAACTTGAATATTTTGAAATATTTCTTTAAAACATTCTTTTCTACTTCCCAGTAATAACTGTGTTCAGTTTTATTTCATCCTTTGTATTACTGTTTCTAAACATAAAACATGAGTTTCACTTTATGTTCCCTGTTACCAGGACTACAGCAGTATTTCCCAATCAATGCCAGGCATACTTTTGAACATGAAAGCTTTCCTTTACTCTCAAGATAATTATTTCTAATGACCCTATTTTCAGTTTTGAATCAGTGAATTTGTTAAGTATATAGTGAGCCAAAGTAAAAGAATAGAAGGTAGATAGATAAGATAGATGATAGAAGGCCGGGCAGTGGTGGCGTACGCCTTTAATCCCAGGACTTGGGAGGCAGAGGCAGGTGGATTTCTGAGTTCAAGGTCAGCCTGGTCTATAGAGTGAGTTCCAGGACAGCCAGGGCTTCACAGAGAAACACTGTTTCGAAAAACCGAAAAAAAAAAAAATAAAAAAAAAAATAGATGATAGAGCTAGATATGGAAGGAGATAGTTGATAGTTGATAGATAGATAGATGATACGTACATACATACATGAATAGATAGATAAATAGATGATTGATAGATAGATGATAAAGCAAAACATCTACTACTACAGCTACTAAAAATATCCAATAGAAATTGATTGGGAAAGCCCCTTTGTGGTAGCCAGCTAGATTTTTCGATACAAAGTGTTTGGTCCAGATCAAAATGTCCCTTCAGGTGAGAGTTCCAGGTACAAACAGTAAACAGCCTTCTGATAAGCAGCTTAAAAGCAAGCAGCAGAAATTCACTGGGGAAGCTACTTTACACAGCTTCAGATCAGAGCACACCAGGGTTACAAGAGGATCCTTTTCTAGAAAGCTTCCAAATGAAAACATAAATAACAATACACAGAGATAACATCACTATGGTCTCTCAAAATGTCCATCAGATGTCAACTGATAAACCTGAGGAAGTCCACTGGAGTTCCCTATTTAGCTCATTCTCCATAAGGGTCCTCCCTTTTTTGTTATTAAATAAAGAACACTAACTTTAGCTGAAAATGGTTTAGCTTCTAGCTATTTTCAAGGAGACAATACACATACCCTCGTGTCATTTTACCCTTCTTTGTCCAGTGTTCTCTTTTTCTCCTGTGAAAATACCCCATGCCAGATGACAGGCCTTGGGAGCTAATTTGAGATAAATTTCTTTACTCTGAAGTAGGGGTCAGGGCTCAACCTTACTTTGAAGTGAGGTTCAGTGGTCAAGCTCACTATGAGCAGTAACTTCTCAATGAGCATAAATGACAATGTACCAATATACTGCATAATACAGAAGAGCAAAGCTATTATTCATTAGTAAGGTTATGACCTCAGTCCCTTACCTAGCAAGAAGCTGTCATAACATATTTTTGAAATCTATTGCTTATATTCTGCTTTATGTCTTTTATTTCTTTCTACAATTTTTGTGAGAATTTTGGTGATTTTTGAAATGACAAAACCCATTAAACCACTAAAGAGAATCAGATTCAAATAAAAAATAGTCATTTAACATATCATAGAATAATTTTATTTATATAGAGAAAATGACATTTACTTGTAAACACATTATTATTTAAGAAAATAATTGTATGGAATATTGGGTTTTATTAGGCAGTATCCACACATGAATGTAGCAGTGAGTTTAGCTAGACTGTTTTGTGCTCCTGATGGGTCATATGCACACACCTACCCAAGATCTATCTAGATCTACAAATGAAAGATACACACTCATGCCAGTTAATTTTAATATGCCTAGACTAGGTTTATAGCTGGACATTTCTAATGCTTCGTGTTACTAGCAAATACTGAAAACTATCTTTATAACTCTATATCATTTCTCTCAATGCTAAACAACTTGAGTTTGATTTTGAGACTATAACTAGTCTTCAACATTGTCATAAATCTGAGAATGAATTAAATATTACCTGAATATTTAGAAAGTACAAAAACATAGCTTCCAAACCTTAAATAAATTGTAGAGACAACTGACTACCTGGACAGTCCTTTATTTCTCAAAACGTTGATGAATCTATCTTCAGCCCTCTGGCCCAGAGCCATCTCAAGCAGACCTTGAAATGAAGCAGGAATATGAAGGACTAGCTTACCCCTTGATAGGGCCTTGACAAAGCTTAGCAGCCAATTATTTCACATCTGTTTGTCCTCTTTGGACAGTATTTTGTCTGGAGATGAATAGGGCTTTTTTTTTTTTTTTTTTTTTTTTGTCCAGTGGCTACCTTGCCATTACTGGAGCAACTCTATGTGGAGGTTTTGATGCTTAATTTCTTCTTTGGAGGAGATTGGGGAAGCTGTCCTGAGCAGATGTGTCTTGTTGTCAAATGATCCTTAATAATGTTATAACATTAAATGTCACATTCTGTGTATTTCTGATGTTTTTGAAGACTATCCATGTATCTGTTAAACTTTAACTACTCTTAGCCATTTCTATTTGAGTAAATTGAAAACAAGTTTTTATAATTATATTAGAATCCAACATAACCATGAGTTTACTATCTGACCCTTAACTTGTGTTACTCCATCATCCTAAACAGTTTGTAAAGCAGCTATTAGAGGGACTGGGTCTAATACTTGTATTCTTAAATGAGTTACATAGGCACAATGCCTATGTAGAATAACAATATTAATTTCAAATTTTGTATCAATATACAGATTTATACCAATGAAAACCATATAGTATATGGTGTGTGTGTATATATATATATATATATATATATATATATATATATATATATATATGTGTGTGTGTGTGTGTGTGTGTGTGTGTATGTGTGTGTGTGTATATATATGTGTGTGTGTGTGTGTGTGTATTTATATACACCAATGTAAGAAATTATAGCTTCAATTTTGTATCAATTACAAAGATTTATATCAATGTAAGATTATGGCTATACAATGCTTTATTCAAGAATAAAATTAGTAATCCATCTTATCTTTTTCCTTGCTATTCAAAATCATGAACCATTTCCAAATTCTTAAAATGACAACCTATCTATAATTTATAAAATGACTATAACCAGATACCCCAAACCTAGCAATTGGGATGACAATTCTCCATGGCTTCTTCTTGCTGAATAGGAGTGATAAGAAATTCTTTAAAGGGGTGGGAAAAGGTAGGAAAATTAGCAAAATTGGTTAGACTTAAGAAAAATAGCTTTAGAATCTGTTATCAGTTTCTATATGCTTAGAAAGCTCAGGGTCTTACTGAAGTTTTGGCTGGATCTGTCTGAAAGGTTAAATGAATTGAGTCTATCGGAAATCAGCACCAATCCTTGAAGCTGTTCTGGAAGCAATTCTCTGGACAGCATAGGAAGCAAGGGGTCATTCCAGCATCCCAGCAGATGAATCTTGTCAGAGCTGTATATTCTGCAATATATGAATCTCACATACAAAATTTTAATACTATTAAGTTGTTCGTATGGATTTTGCAAGGTTCACAGATCAGTTAATGATGACTTTTTGCTCCTTCTTTGAGCAGGTGAAAGGCAACAGTCCATTTTATGAGTTAACTGGATCAATAATCAATTATAATAAATCTTCATTCATGCCATATGAAGAAGAGCTTGACAAATCTTAAGGATTCCATAACCAATGAGATTTGTTGTTTAATTTTAACTCAAGATTTGGCTAGACACATTTTTATGTCCAAGCCAGTTACTGGGTTGTTCCCATGTTTGGGAATCTGCTGTTCAAGTTACCTGTCCTGTTTGATTTTCTTGAATTTTTCTTTTCTGTTGCCAAGATCTAGAGGATATCTACCCATGTCATATCTGATCCATATCACTCTGGAACAGGTCCAAAGCCTTTTCTCCTTTTCTGTCAATACAAATACAGAGTCTCTCCACCAAAATGCCATGTCCTTGGTCCAGTAACAGGGAATCACTAAAGGCATAGCTTGACCTCTCTCCTAGGGGAATTTTAATATAACCACCAAACTCATAACCACATGCATTTTGACAATTAAAACAATGCAAAGCACTTAAAACAATCTAAACAAATATCTGTTTAGACAGTACTTCACTATCCCCTGCTTATGACCTACAATTTAAGATCAAAAGACTTAATTATTTATACAACTATGTAAACTTAAATTCTTCCTTCTATGAAGATTGATATGTCTGTGGGTACATAAAGTAGTATGCCTCTTTCTCTTTTTGTAATTATCAAGGCCTAAGTTTCTACTGTCTAAGGTTGGTTAGGTTCCCTTTCCTCTGCTTTTATATCTAATTTTTAAAAACAGAAAGTATCAATTATTTATTATCTGTGTCTACTTACTGTATAGGCCTATGTTCCAGGTACTGTTTTTGACCTATCAGGCAAAGAAATTCCAGCAATCTCATGTAGACCATGTTCAAAGTTCCCAAGTATATGCCCTGGCAAGGTCTTTTCAAATCATCTTTAAATCATTTTTTTTCATCCCATCTCCCTAAATTCTCTCTTAAACAGGACCCAGCATTTTGATGAATACAGGAAACACACCTCAGTGTTAAAGACAAACACTACCTCAGAGTAAAGGACTGGAAAAAAAATTTTCCAGGTAAACTGTCCCAAGAAAAAGGCTGGAGAAGCAATTCTAATATCAGGTGAAATCGACTTTCAACCAAAAGTCATCAAAAAATATAAGGAAGGACACTTCATACCCTTCAAAAGAAAAATCTACCAAGAACTCTCAATTCTGAACATCTATGATCCAAATGCAAGGGCACCCACATTCATAAAAGAAACTTTACTAAAGCTCAAAGGACACATTGCACCTAACACAATAATAGTGGGAGACTTCAATACCCCACATTCAGCAATGGACAGATCTTGAAAACACAAACTAAACAGAGACATGGTGAAACTAGCAGATGTTATGAACCAAATGGATTTAACAGATTTCTATAGAGCATTTCATGCTAAATCAAAGGAATATAACTTCTTCTCAGTACCTCATGGTACCTTCTCCAAAATTGATCATATAATCAGTCAGAAAACAACATCAACAGATATAAGAAAATTGAAATAATCCCATGCCTCCTATCAGATCACTACGGGTTAAGGCTGGTCTTCAATAGCAACAAACACAACTGAAAGCCCACCTACACATGGAAGCTGAACAATGCTCTACTCAATGATAACTTGGTCAAGGAAGAAATGAAGAAAAAATTAAAGATTTCCTAGAATTTAATGAAAATGAAAGTATAACATACCCAAACTTATGGGACACAATGAAAGCAGTGTTAAGAGGAAAACTCATAGCTCTGAGTGCCTCCAAAAAGAAAATGGACAGAGCATACACTAGCAGCTTAACAGCACACCTGAAAGCTCTAGAACAAAAAGAAGCTAATACACCCAAGAGGAGTGGAAGGCAGAAAATAATCAAACTCAGGGCTGAAATCAACCAAGTAGAAAAAAAAAAAAAAGAACTATACAAAGAATCAATAATACCAGGAGCTGATTCTTTGAGAAAATCAAAAAGATAGATTAAACCCTTAGTCAGACTAACCAGAAGCCACAGAGTATCCAAATTAAAAAAATCTGAAATGAAAAGGGATATAAAACAACAGGAACTGAGAAAATTAAAAATATCATCATATCCTACTACAAAAGCTTATACTCAACAAAATTGGAAAATCTGAATGAAATGGAAAATTTTCTGGACAGATACCAAATACCAAGTTAAGTCAGAATCAGATGAATCATCTAGACAGTCCCATAAGCCCTAAAGAAATAGAAGCAGTCATTAAAAGTCTCCCAACCAAAAAAAAGCTCAGGACCAGATGGGTTTACTGCAGAATTCTAAGACCTAATACCAATACTCTTCAAATTATTCCAAAATATAGAAACAGAAGGAACACTACCCAATTCATTCTATGAGGCCACATTTACATTGATACCAAAACCTCACAAAGACCTAACAAAGAAAGAAAACTTCAGATCAATTCCCCTTATGAACATCGATGCAAAAATACTCAATAAAATTCTCGCAAACCGAATCCAAGAACAATCATCAAAACAATCATTCACCAGGATCAAGTACGATACATCCCAGGGATGCAGGGATGTATCAATACCCGGAAATCAATCAATGTAATCCAGTACATAAACAAACTCAAAGAAAAAAACACATGATCATCTCATTAAATGCTGAAAAGGCATTTGTCAAAATTCAACATCCCTTCATGATAAAAGTCTTGGAAAGATCAGGAATTCAAGGCTCAAATCTAAGCATAGTAAAGGTAATATAGATCAAGCCAGTAGCCAACTTCAAACTAAATGGAGAGAAACTTAAAGCAATCCCAATAAAATCAGGGACTAGACATGCCTCCTATCAGATCACTATGGTTTAAGACTGGTCTTCAATGGCAGCAATAATAACAGAAAGCCCACATACACATGGAAGCTGAACAATGCTCTACTTAGTGACAACTTGGTCAAGGAAGAAATAAAGAAAGAAATTAAAGATTTCCTTGAATTTAATGAAAATGAA
>CM052720.1:2103754-2137606 GCA_028551405.1 Uromys caudimaculatus | reverse complement strand
CTTGTACAAGCTTCTTCTTTACTTACCTTTTTTCTTCTGTGATGTTCTCTTTTCTGCCCCTTCCCCTTGTCCCTTGAATAGTCTACAATCCTCCAACCATAATCCACCACGTAGGTTCTGCAGATAGGCTACTCTAAAGCGGAAGCTATGTAATTCACCACCCACAGCCATAAGGAAAATGTTTACCACCTGCAGGGTGACGTCAGGCAGGAAACCGGCACCATCTTTAAGGCGCGGCAGCAGCTCCCAACAGTTTATGATGCATAGTTAATATTATTAATACTTCAAATACCTGCCCTATGAGAAATCAGAGCACTTTGAAAAAGAACTCACAAAAGTTCCAGTACTGGTTGTTCCTTCTTGGTACTGGATTTTTGGCCAGATCATGTATTTCTCTCACTTAAATGTACGTATTTGAAAAGTAAGAAACTTAATAATGATTTGGTCTTTTAGCATTTTTGAAGATTAATAAGATACAGTCTGATATATAGTTATACCCATGTGTGTGTAAGTATGATTTGGGGCAAAAGTACTCTTTGATTGTTTTCTGAATTAAGATCATTAGTTGGCATGGAATATGTTATATTAATCCAGTTATTCTTAAACATGCTCTAAAAATATTTTCTAGTATAATATATTCCTTTTCTCAATTTGTCAAAACACACAAAAACTTAAATTAATCAACATTTACAGGTACATACTCTGTTTTATTTCAGTTTTTTTTATTTTTCTCTTTCACCCTTTAAATTACACACACATATACATGCATGCATTTTTCTTTCTATCATACTATTTCATGGTATAGAGATCTCAGATCTTTTTTATTTCATCTTATTTTATTTGGCAACACTGTCATCTACAGAGCTTTCCTTTTTTTTTTTTTTGATACTTTATTTACATTTCCAATGTTTCCCCCTTTCTAGGTCTCCTCTTTGGAGACCACCTATCCCTTTCCCCTCCCCCATCTCTAAGAGGGAATTCCACCGAGCTTTCTTTTTTTTTTTTTTTAATTTTTTTTAATTTTTGATACTTTATTTACATTTCCAATGTTTCCCCTTTTCTGGGTCTCCTCCTTGGAAACCCCCTATCCCCTCCCCAACCCGCCTCTATGAGGGAATTCCACCTCCCACCCACCCGCCCACTCATCCCCATATTCCGGCCTTGACATTCCCCTTTACTGGGGCCTCTAACATCCTCAGGCCCAAGGGCCTCTCCTCTCTCCCTGATGGCCATTGAGGTCATCCTCTGCCACATATGTGGTCCAAACCAAAAAAAAAACCCCAGGTCCAGATGGGTTTACTGCAGAATTCTATCAGACCTTCAAAGAAGACCTAATACTAATACTCTTCAATCTATTCCACCGAGCTTTCTTAAGTTCAGTCTTGCAGTTTCTGATCTAGCAGTTCAATCTCAAGTATCTTTTTTCTTTTAAAACTGGTTATCAAGTGATACCCATGTGGATACAAAGACAGTTAAATAGAAAGTGATACCCATGTGGATAGGAGAGAGATAAATAGAGCAGAGATTAAGGTCTTACATAGTAGGTGAAAAAATATCATAAGAAAAATCTATTTTCTGTGTAAGGTTGAAAATCCCCTATAACAAAGCTTGTATATGCAAATAACCCATCAAAATTTTCTAAGCCTTTCTGTCTGGGACTATTGGATTCCTTAGCTATCTCTTGGTTCCTTAATAAACTGTTAAGGCTTTGACCATTATTATGTGTCAGTTTAATTCTTCATTCCAGAACATAAGAACAAAGAAACTCTTGCTGTTCTGTATGAAGTCACCATTCTGTAGCATCAGTTGGTGAGCTAGCCACCCAGTGGGTAAGATTTAAGTTTCCAATCTACCACTGTTTTACTCATTATAGGGACAAATGAAAGGAACTATTCAAAATTGTAAGTTTTAAGGGGACATTGGTGCTTCAGAAGCACCAGATATGCAGGCAAGTGACTGGCTCCAGACCTCCCCAATGCCAGCAATGGCTATTGTGCTGTACCCCAAAGTCCCAGCGTATCTGAGCATCACTTCCTCTTACATCTTTCACTTGCACAGGCTTTACCTCACTGCCAGAGATTTGCTGTCCCAGTCCCATTTCATCCTTCATCTTAACTTCCTTCTTGCCACGCTTCCTTTATTTTGCTCTGCACTTCCATATTTCCCTTTTGGTTTCCTTTTGGTCTGGCATATTCTTCCTGCTTCTATGTTCTTTTTTTCTCACTTACATTAAGACAGTCCCATTCTAAAAGTATGGATTTATTCTCCCAGGTAGAAACATATTTTCTTGAATTTGGGATAAATAAATGTAAAATGTTTTTAAATTTTAAAATAAATAAATTTAAATATATTTAAAATAAATACATTTTAAATATATTTAATATAAGTTTTAAATTGTATTTTGAAAAATTAAATAAATTTAAAATAAATAAATTTAAAAAAATAAACAGACCTGCTCATTTGTATTTTTTCCTCTATTACATTTTTAATTGTATATTTGTTGGTAATTTTATGTACATGGCTGTTGTGCTCCTTATCGTCTGCTGAGTACGTGCCAATTCCTCTCTTGAAAGTGTGTTTTTTGTTTGTTTGTTTGTTTTTTTGTTTTGTTTTGGTTTTTTTTTTTTGCTAAGTGATCTGCCTTACCTTCTGTTTACCTTACTATTCATTGCTCTGTTCAGTTCCTTGTTCTAGTACAAGAGAACCTAGAAATCTAAGCCTGTCCCACCAAACCCTTACATATGCTGATATCTAGCCTTTGGGCTAGTCATGGGACAACACAAACAGAGAAACATTCATATAATCAATACTTTAAGAGAGCATTCTCCAGTTTTTACATATAGCCTGTGATATACTTTCTTCTGTTTAAACAAACATGCTACTGTTTTGTAACATTTACTCTGTGCTAATATTCTCATTCCACAGATTTACTTCTTTAATCTTTAGCTCTCCCTAATGGGAATCATCATATTATGTATCCATATTTCCAGCAGTACCTGCACTTAATTACTCAAACTTTCTTGTTATGAAGAATATCTAGATATAAAAAATAAAGCTATAATATACACTGAAGAGGCACAGGCAACCTGCCTCTGTGCTTTCTGGCTGCTCACAGAATTTTCCCTCCCCTTTGCTCTTTCTTGCAACTAACACAGAGCTCCCCTCCCCTCTCCGGCCTTTCAGAGAGGACCCGGTCTTGAACAGAAATATTTCTATCCTCATTTTCATAGTGACACTCCCTAACCCCCCTCCCCACAGGAGCGACAAATGCTGGCTTAGGAATAGACAGATGGCAACGTCCCTCACTGACACTCTCCCTGAGAGATGGTTAAGCATTTCCCAGTGCAGGTGATGCCTGTCCTTGGGAAAAGCAAAGACCAACCATCCTTGAAGAGATAAATGTCCCACATTTGAGCCATGAGAGGAGGGCAATCCAGCATCCCCAGACAGCTGTGGCCAGTTTGTAAAAACACACTAGTTCCTGATAGAACCATAAAGTTACTTCCCAGGTCAGAAGAGTCCCCCCCTCCCAGGTAGGTTCTGCCTAACTGTTTGAATAAACTATATCATGTTTGAAAGATGACTTGCCTTCTCACCTCCCCCTGTCACCACAAAGTCTAAGAATCCCTGCTTATGTTTGAATAAAGACACTAAGCCCCTGGACTCGGGGTTGCACCCTCCCCCAGCAGTGGGAAGGTTTTCGATCTGAGTCTCACTCAAATAAAAAGACTCTTTTTTTCACTACATCAGGTTAGCAGTTCTTACAGTTTTCCTATGGATCCCGCTGAAACATGGACACAACACATTACAGAACCCTGTAAATGTATTTTATTTGAAACTTCAGGGTTGAAAGAAAGGCTCATTTTGACTTTGTAGTAAACAAAGAGTTGAAATAAAATCTTTAGTTTATATAGCAATACATTTGGCAAATGAACCATGTTTGGAAAAAGATCCTAAAACTTAATTTTATGTTATCCTTACTTTAACTTCTTAGAAGAATATAAGCCATAGTTAATTTCTTAAAATTATTTGCCTATACATAAGATATATCTGTCATAATCTAGGCTTGCTATAAGATAGTTGGATAGAATATATGTAGGAAGAAGATGAATACATTGGATCAAGCTATACTGAAATTTATTATAAGTTTTCAAGTTCATTTCAGCATAAATCTATACTTCGTAACTAAGAATTATCCTTACAAGGGAAAATACTAATCAAAAATAGGTATAACAATTTTCATCTAAAAATTTACCAAAATTATTTATTGTGTACTCCTCCATTCTTCAGGCTACATTGGGCAGGTAGAATTACTTAGGCCTCCTCAATCCTAGCCAAGATCAACTACAACTCATACTTTGTACCTTGGTCTTCATTTGTGTTTGAAAAATCAATTAGCACTTGCACCATAGACTCAAATTTAAACTTCTCTACCTGTTTATGTATTATTCTAAGAAATAAACAAGTGACTTCTTTTATGCAGAACACATTCCAGTTTGTTTCTCCATCATTTTCTCTGAACATAACCTTTAGGTTGTAAAAGGTATAGCTATAAACCTCATAGCTTTGTCTAAAAACTCAGTTCATGAACATGTTGATTTGAACCTTAAGTACAAATTCTATGCTTCTTGTACTAATGCCCATTATCTAAATTTTTCATGCCACTTCCCATAACCTTGCAATTGACAAATATGGGTACTTCCAAGTTTCAACTTAAATAGCCAAGATAAATACACAGTTCAGATATACTTACAACTATACAACTACAAAAATGCTTCATGTGTTTCAGTGAAGTAAATAATGTCTATGTGGTTTCTGTCTGGTATCTGCAGTGAATGCTTTACTCTTTCACCTGCTTCAGTTTCTGAAATTGTTTCCTTGAAACATTTTTCTTGTCGTTGTTTACCAACATGAGACCATTAATGCCAAATGACCCTCAACTAGTTTACAAGATATTAAAATAACTTTTATAACTTTTATGTATCATTTGAAAATGGAGACCGTAGAGGTAAGCTAATATCAAAGAATCAATGTGCTGTAGAAGAGTTTAGATAGAGCTTGTTATCTTAATTTACACAGAGGATATCAAAAATGCAATGGGTTTGTGTACTAGATACTGATAATAAAGGAACCATATTAAAAATCCTGAATTTCCCCCCATCCACCCCTTCTGCCTGGTCCCTTCTGCTGGGGCAGACTCCTAGCTGGTCTGCTCCCATGAAGACACCATACCCTGACCCATCCTAGAGGATCCTCTGCACTCAGAGAAGTTGTAAGAACATTCTTCCCCACCCCACCCCAAGTACCATAGCTGCACCTGGGAGCCAGGTGGACTCAGGACCCATCACCCACCAAAATCCACTCCCCCAAATACCATTCACTTTCTGCCCCTTCTGCCTGGTCCCTTCTGCTGGAGCATACTCCTAGTGGGTCTGCGCCTATGAAGACACCATATCCTGACCCATCCTAAAGGATCCTCTGCACTCAGAGCAGTTGAGGACTTGCTGCACTTAGAGCAGTTGAGGATCCACTACACTCAGAGCAGTTGCCAGTCCCATAACACTCAGAGGAAACTCCACTCCCAGATGCTCTAACATACCCAGGATCACAGGATCACAGGAACACAGGATCCCAGGAGCTTGGTCACACCAGGATCTCAGGGTTCCAGAGGCAGCTTAACTCTTAAGAGCTCTGACACACCCAGGATCTCAAGATCACAGGACCCCAGAATCACAAGATCCCAGAGACAGCTGGACACTGAAAAGTTCTGACACAGCCAGGATATCAGGAAGGACAGGCTCCAGTCAGATATATCGAGGGCAGGTAGCACTAGAGATAACCAGATGGCAGGAGGCAAGCATAAGAACACAAGCAACAGAAACCAAGTTTACTTGGCACATCGGAACCCAATTCTCCCACCATAGCAAGTCTTGGATACACTATCACACCTGAAAAGCAAGAATCAGATCTAAAATCACTTCTCTTGATGATGATAGAGGACTTTAAGAAGGACATAAATCACTCCCTTAAAGAAATACAGAAGAACACAAGTAGACCGGTTGAAGACCTTAAAGAGGAAACAAAAAAATTCCCTGAAAGAATTACAGTAAAACACAAGGAAAAAGGCAAAGTAAATGAACAAAACCATCCAGGATCTAAAACTGGAAATAGAAACAATAAAGAAATCACAAAGGGAGACAACACTGGAATTAGAAAACCAAGATAAGAGACTAAGAGTCATAGATGCAAGCATCACCAACAGAATAAAAGAGATAGAAGAGAGAATCTCAGGTGCAGAAGATATTATAGAAAACATTGACACAACAGTCAAAGAAAATGCAAAAAGCAAAAAGCTTCTAACCTGAAACATCCAGGAAATCTAGGACACAATGAAAAGAGGTAACTTAAGGATAATAGGTATAGAAGAGAGCAAAGATTCCCAACTCAAAGGGCCAGTAAATATTTTCCACAAAATTATAGAAGAAAACTTCCCTAAAGAAAGAGATGTCCATGAACATACAAGAAGCCTACAGAACTCCAAATAGACTGGACTAGAAAAGAAATTCCTCCTGTCACATAATAATCAAAACACCAAATGCACTAAACAAAGAAAGAATATTAAAAGCAGTAAGGGAAAAAGGTCAAGTAACATATAAAGGCAGACCTATCAGAACTACACCAGACTTCTCACCAGAGACTATGATAGAAGATCCTGGGTAGATGTCATACAGTCCCTAAGAGAACACAAATGCCAGCCCAGGCTACTATACCAAGTAAAACTCTCAATTATCATAGATAGAGAAAACAAGGTATTCCATGACAAAACCAAATTTACACATTATCTTTCCACAAATCCAGCCCTACAAAGGATAATAGATGGAAAACACCAACATAAGGAGGGAAACTATACCCTAGAAAGAGCATGAAAGTAATCTGTCAACAAACCCAAAAGAAGATAGCCACACAAACTTATTCCACCTCTAACAACAAAAATAACAGGAAGTAACAATCACTTTTCCTTAATATCTCTTAACATCAATGGACTCGATTCCCCAATAAAAAGACATAGACTAACAGACTGGATTCGTAAACAGGATCCAGCATTTTGCTGCATACAGGAAACGCACCTCAGTGACAAAGACAGATACTACCTCAGAGTAAAATGTTGGAAAACAATTTTCCAAGCAAATGGTCCCAAGAAACAACCTGGAGTAACTATTCTAATATCGAATAAAATCGACTTTCACCCAAAAGTTATCAAAAAAGATAAGGAAGGACACTTCATTCCGGTCAAAGGAAAAATCTACCAAGATTAATTCTCAATTCTGAACATCTATGCTCCAAATGGAAGGGCAACCACATTCACAAAAGAAACTTTAATACAGCTCAAAGCACACATTTCACCTCACACAATAATAGTGGGAGAATTCAACATGCCCCTCTCAGCAACTGACAGGTCATGGAAACAGACAGTAAACAGAGACACAGTGAAACTAACAGAAATTATTAACCAAATAGATCTAATATATATAATTTCATCATAAAGCAAAACCATATACCTTCTTCTCATGATAACTTCTCCAAAATTGACTATATAACTGGTCACAAAACAGATGTCAACAGATACAAGAATATTGAAATAATCTCATGTACCCTATCAAATCACCACAGACCAAAGCTGGTCTTAAATACCAACAAAAACAATGGAAAACACACATATACATGAGAGCTGAACAATGCTCTACTTAATGATAACCTGGTCAAGGAAGAAATAAAAAAAGAAATTAAATACTTTTTAGACTATAATGAAAATGAAGACACATCATACCAAAACTTATGGGACACAATGAAAGCAGTGGTAAGAAGAAAACTCATAGCTCTGAGTGCCTCCAAAAAGAAACTGGAGAGAGCCTACTCTAGCAGCTTGACAGCACACCTGAAAGCTGTAGAACAAAAAGAAGCAAATACACCCAAGAGGAGTAGACAGAAGGAAATAATTAAACTCAGGACTGAAATCAACCAAATAGAAACAAACAAACAAACAAAAATATACAAAGAATCAACAAAACCAGGAGCTGGTTCTTTGAGAAAATCAACAAGATAGATAAACCCTAAGCCAGACTAACCATAGGGCACAGAGACGGTATCCAAATTAATAAAATCAGAAATTAAAAGGGAGACATAACAACGGAAACCGTACAAATTTTAAAAATCATCAGATCCTACTACAAAAGCTTATATTCAACAAAATTGGAAAATGTGGATGAAAGGGACAGTTTTCTAGACAGATACTAGGTGCCAAAGTTAAAACAGGATCAGATAAACCATCTAAACAGTCCCATAACTTCTAAGGAAATAGAAGCAGTCATTAACAGTCTTCCAACCAAAAAAAATCCCAGGACCAGATGGGTTTAGTGGAGAATTCTATCAGACCTTCAAAGAAGACCCAAAATACAATTCACAGACTACATGAAGCACAAGAAGAAGGAAGACCACAGTGTGAGTGTTTCAGTCCTTCATAGAAAAGGGAAGAAAATACTCATGGGAGCAAATATGGAGACAAAATATAGTGCAGAGACTGAAGGAAAAACAATCTAGAGACTGTCCCACCTGGAGATCCATCCCATATGTAGTCACCAAACCCAGACACTATTGTGGATGCCAAGAAATGCTTGCTGAAAGGAGGCTGATATAGCTGAGAGGCCCTGCTAGAGCCTTACAACTACAGAGGACATTGCTTGAAACCAATCATTGGTCTGAGCATGGAGTCCTCAAAGGAGGAGTTAGAGAAAGGACTGAATGAGCTGAAGGAGGTTGCAACCCCATAGGAAGAACAATATCAACCAACCAGACCCCCAAGAGCTCCCAGGGACTAAGCCACCAACCAAGGAGTACACATGGCTCCAGCTGCATATATAGCAAAGGATGGCTTTGTCAGGCATTAATGGGAGGAGAGGTCCTTGGCCCTATGAAGGCTCAATAGGTGCCCCAGGGTAGGGTAATCTAGGGAGGGGAGACAGGAATGGTGAGTGGGTGGTGGGACAACCTCATAGAAGCAGGTGGAGGGGAGATTGGATAGGGGGTTTTTGGGAGGGGGAAAACCAGGAAAGGGGATAACATTTGAAATTTAAATAAAAAAAATATCCAATAAAAAAAGACCTAAAAAAAATATTCTAAATTTCCAAACTTGAATATATACATATGTGTGTGTGTCTGTGTGTGTATCTTTTAATCTTAGATTTTAATAAAACTGCCCAACAATGATAAACTACCACATATTAGAAATAAAATAGAAATATTATGAAATTGAAATTTCAGTCTGTAAAAATATTCAAAGCTGTGCTTATGCCAATATGGACATTCATACTGTAGTTGTGGTTTGTGCTTATTTATAAAGATTACCTTCCAGAGTCATCATAATATATTCACTGTGCTTTACGGATGACATTTTCTAAACTTTTAATTTGATAACAGCATTCTTTTGTCTCTGGGGAGGTTACAGACATCTGTAGAAGAGAGCTCCAACTGCATGTTGGCAAGAGCCACAGACATATAAGTGTATTTGAGATGCAATTGAATTTTAATTTAGGTTAATGAGAAACTATACCCAAGTTAGCTTGGCAGGAATTTGGCCACATCTTTGATGACTATTTAAGTACTTCTCAATTTTTGCAACTTTTAAATAATTTTATTTCTGTTTAACATTGCGTGTGTTTAAGAACTTGACATTTTCTTAAAGGTTTAATGAACTTTGGATTCTAATGTTAGTTTTTCTAAGTTGAAAATTTACCCAAAAGATCATATCCCATGGGCATGAGATTCTTTTTTGTCATTTATTTATTTTTTATTTTTTGCACTCCAGATTTTATTCCCCTCCCATTCAACCCTCTGATTGTTCCACATTCCATACCTCCTCCCTGTCCCCTATCTCCACGAGAATATCCCCACCTCCCACCTCCCACCTCCCACCCACCTGAACACTAAACTCCCTGGGCCTGAGTCTCTTGAGGGTTAGGTGCATCTTCTCTGACTAAACCCATACCCAGCAGTCCTCTCCTGTATATGTTTGGGGGGCTTCATATCAGACGGTGTATGCTGCCTGGTTGGTGGTCCAGTATTTGACAGATCTCGGGGATCCAGGTTGAGACTGCTGGTCCTCCTACAGGGTTGCCCACCTGCTCAGGTTCTTCCAGCTTTCACCTAATTCAACCACAGGGGTCAGCAGTTTCTGTCCATTGATTGTGTGCAAATATTTGCATCTGACTCTTTCAGCTGCTTTTTGGGTCTTTCATAGGGCAGTCATGGTAGGTCCCTTTTTGTGAGCGCTCCATAGCCTCAGTAATAGTGTCAGGCCCACATTGCTCATTAGAAAATGACATTTCTTCATTCTTTCTGTTTCTGATTAGTAAGCTTTTTAGTAAGCATTTGAAAGGAGTTGTCATGTGTTGAAAATTATTCATTTTTAAATATAATCCTTAGGTAGAACAATACAAGTCTTAACTTTGGTTCTGTCCTATCATTTGACCCTTATTTTCACAGTGATATCAAACACAAATATGTAAATGTGTTACCATGTTGTTGCTGTTTTCTCCTCTATAGTTTTAATTTTAATTAGATACTCCACCTATCAAAGGACTAAAATCACATTAGAAACAAAGTACATTTTTCTATCTCCCTAAAAATAAAATGTATTTGTATTTATATTAAATTTTAAAAATAAATTTAATTATTATGTGTGTATAGGTCAATTCTCTTTGGAGTGGCAAGAAGATTTAAGACAGACTTTCTATTACTATAAATATTTAATAATAAAGTTGTTATTCTAATAAATTATTAAATTTACTATTAACAACTAAAAGTAAACTAAGTCACATGTGATTATATTAGTGACTCCTAGTTCCCTAAAGTACAACATCATTCTTTTTTACATGAAAATATAATACCAAATGAAACTAAGATTTATAAAATATATTTACAGAGAAAAATTATTAAAGGTCTTTTTTGTATGTGCCAAATCCTCCTTTAAAAAATGGTACAGCATATTATGAATGAGGAAATCAAGATGCAGCCTACCACATGCTATCCCAAAGCCACACAAAATGATATGTAATTCCATATACCAGTAAGCACATTTCTCTATATAGATTATATTCTTTTCTTTTCTCTGGTAGAGTCTGTCTGTGTAGCCTGGCTGTTCTGGAACTCCTGCTACAGAGAAGAAGAGTGTTGCACTCAGAGATTAACCTGCCTCTTCGAAGAAAGTGCTGGGAATAACAAAATGAGACATCACATCTGGCTGTTCTGTATTTTATTTTATTTCTGCCTTATAGAACATATATCACTGGAATTAATATAAGACATATAACCTAATATTTTTCACAATCTTATGAGAAGTTGAATGAAAAATGTACATTTTAATATTTTCAAATAATGAGTGATCAAGATTCGTTAATGACCAAAAGTAGTTTCTAATCTGGAAACAGAGCATATAAACATATCTCAAAACTTTCATAAAGAATGATGGCAGCAACAACTGAGAGGCTACATCTTGATTCACAACTACAAGGCACAGGAAAGAACACTGGGAATGGTACAGATGTACTGAATTGTCAAAGACCATTCCAAGTTGTCACCTCCGTAACAAGGAAGGCCTGCTAATCATTTCCTGCTTCTACAACTGAACTTGTGAAATTCACTCTGATTCAAGCTATCACATTCTATTCTCTGGCCTCTACAGAGTTGTGGCCATATTATAATAAAAGTTACAGTTACAGCTCACCCATTATGAAAGGTGCCCACAGTCCTTCATGGTTTAAAATTCCAGTCTCTTCTGTGATTCAAGGTAATCTCTTAATTGTAACCCCATGTAAAATAAAAGTCAAATGGCATTCTTTCAACATAACACTGGCACAGCATAAACATTACCATTTCAAAAAGAATGAATGAAAAGGTTTAGTGTAGGAATCAGGGTATGCCAGCAGAAGGAAGAACAAGGCCTAGGGGATGCTGAGAGAACCTGGTGGCCGAATCTGCTTTGATGTGTTAAATAGGCGCCTCAGTGAGTTATTTGTCCAGGGTTTGGTTTTTAAGACCTAATATCTGCTCTTCCAACTTTGCTGACCTCAACATATTTCTCTCCCTTGATCTGGTGCTAGTCCATGTCTCTTGCTCACCTATGCAAATGCTGTAGCATCTCTAACCACTTGGGTTCCCCAATTCAACCCTGGCTTTACAGTCATAACTTAATGGCCTCTCAGGGCTTCTGTGAAGGGACTTCCCAGCCACTAGTCTAGCCTCAATTATTTTCCATAACTGTGAAAGAAAAATTCATAACCCCTTTATTAGTGCTTCCTTCTTGACCCTAAAATCAGCACTATGTGGATGTTACTGCCATGTTCCGCTGCCTCCTTGGAATGAAGCTTTATTTTCCTTGAATGACATTTGTAGCAGGTTTTATTTGTTGTTGTGCTTTAGGGTCAGAAAATTTCTTAGGTCTTTTCTTTTTCCAAGTTGGAAGTTTAGCTAGGTGGGTCTTGCCCTAAAGATCACACTTCCCTTCATTCTATTTTATATCAGCTCTGACCATAGTCTCCTTTTAGTATAAACCATGGTTTGACATTATACTTCCAGGTGCTATTAATCTAACAATATTCCTTCAATACTCCTTGTATTTCCTTTTGCTCTTTTTGCTTTTTTTTTTTTTTTTTTTTTTTTAGACCTGCATAACGCTGATTACTAATAACCACAAGACAGAGTTAAAATAGTCTATGCTGAAATCTCCTACACCAGGAAATTAGTGTCTTAGTGATTTTTCGTATGCTATGATAAGACACCATGATCAAGACAACTATAAAAGAAAGTGTTTAATTTGGCCTAACAGTTTTAGAAAGTAGAGTCCTTAATAGCAAAGTAAAAGCAAGAATATCTGAGACCTTACATTTCGATTCACAAATATGAGGCAGAGACATTGGAAAGTTCAATGACATACCTCCTCCAGCAACACCATACCACCTAATTCTTCTCAATTAGATCTACAAATTGTGAACCAACTATTAAAATATATGAATAAGCCTATGGGGCCACTCATTGAAACTACCACATTCACTAAATGAACAATGCCTAAATAATAGAATTTTAAAATATATATTTGATAAATAAAAGGTAGTTTAAATATTTTCAATGAAATGTTTATATAATGTTTTAAACAAGCAGAATGTTAATACAATGTTAGAAACAAGCAGACAAGAGATCATAGCTCTGATCTTTAAGGTATACCATGGAAGAGATGAAAAGGTCATCAAATAAAATTACTATATGCTGTCCAAGGATGTTCAATCAGATTGGTGATTGCCAAGCCTCCCTGGCCTCCTAAAACCCAGAAACTTCCAGGTGCCTGCTACAAATGTGGTCAGCAGAGTCACTGGGCATGGGCTTGCTCTAATACCTGCAAGCCATTGGGGTTATGTCCAAATTACCATCAAAAGGTACATTGGGCTACTGATTGCCCTCATGGCACTCATGACACAAGGACATCACTACCAGATCATCCACTGGCTAATCTATTGATCTTGGACATAGGTGATTGAAGGGGCCTCAGATCCCTTGAACAGACCACTACCATCACTGACAGGGAGCCCTGAGTAGTCATCAAGGTATCAGGGAGACCCATATCCGTCCGTTAGGACACTGAGGCCACTTACTCAATCCTGACAGTTTTGAGGATCCACCTCTCCTTGTTTGCCTCTTGGTAGGGCAGGAGGATAGCCCTTCAAACCTAACTAGACCTTACCACTCAATTGTAGTCTTAGGGGTGTTCCTCTCACATCTTCTTTTCTGATACTGCCAATGTGTTCCATCCCCTTGTTGGGAAGGAATACTCTAGCCATAGTGGGAGCCATGTCTTAGTCAGGGTTTCTATTCCTGCACAAACATCATGACCAAGAAACAAGTTGGGGAGGAAAGGGTTTATTCGACTTATACTTCCATGCTGCTGTTCATCACCAAAGGAAGTTAGGACTGGAACTCAAGCCGGTCAGGGATCAGGAGCTGATGCAGAGGCCATGGAGGAATGCTGCTTACTGGCTTGCTTGCTTCTCCTGGCTTGCTTGCTTCTCCTGGCTTGCTCAGCCTGCTTTCTTATAGAGTCCAAGACTACCAGCCCACAGATGGCACCACCCACAAGGGGCCCTCCCCCCTTGATCACTAATTGAGAAAATGCCTTACTGCTGGATCTCATGGAGGCATTTTCTCAACTGAAACTCCTTTCTCTGTGATAACTTCAGCCTGTGACAAGTTGACACACAAAACTAGCCAGCACAGAGCCTCTATTTCTTTTGCTCCCACCATTTATCTGAACTCAAGGTCGCTAGCAGCCCCTCTCTTCTTCCTTCTAGCTCAACAACCTACTAGCTCTAATGTGTCATTTTCTTTGCCATCCTCCCAGGTGGTCTCCCAAGACTGAAACATGCAGAACTCCTCTATTGCTAAACACCATTCCCCTGTTGTCATCTAATTACAAGACCCTACCCAGTACATCACCAATGCTCAGTACCAACACTCTCTCCAGAACCTCACTAGACTTAATCCTATCATCTCTTCCCTCCTAAGAAAAAACACTTCTTCATCCTACTTCTTCCCCTTTTGCTATCACTATACTTGGAGTTAAGAAACCCAATGGAACCTATTGCCTTGTTCAAGAATCCAGCTTTGTAATTCTACAGTGGTTCCTCTGTGTTCTGTTGTGGCTAACCTTTAGACACATCTATCCACTATCTCCTCAGGGACCTCTAATTACTGTGTCCTAGATCTCAAAGATGCATTTTTATCTATTCCCTCCTGGATACACAGTCACAAAACATCTTTGCTTTTACCTGGACTGACCCTGACACCCACTTCTATACCCTACTCACTTGGACTCTCTTATCTCATGGTTCCGGGACAGCCTCCACCTATTTGACAAGGCCTTGGATTCTGACCTAGTCTGTTTATCTTCATGAATCTATCCTTATTCATTATTTTGATGATATTCTCCTTTGCAGCCCCTCCCGAGTGATTAACCAAACTAACACCTCTGCCCTTCTAAATTTCCTGTCCAGCCAAGGCTATAGAGTCTACCTTCTAATGTCCAATTGTTCACCCTTCAGGTTACCTACATGGGCCTACCAATTACTCCAACCCACAAAGCCATTACTTTAGCTAGAAAACACCTAATCAAGTCTCTAACAGTACCCTCTAGTAAAGAGGAAATTCTATCATTCCTAAGAATAGCTGGTTATTTACATTCTTAGGTTCTTTCTTTTTCCCACCTCCCCCCCCCATATGAAGCAGACTTAGGCCCCACCCAGGAACCTCTTCTGCTGGGAGCCTGCCTGACCTAGAATGGATTGAAGGGGAACACAATGTTGAATGTAGAGGTAGTTTTAAAGACTGATGTTCTCTGGCTTTAAACCCTCTAACTATGATGCATTTTGAAGCTCTGGCTTCTAAAAAAGTCCTTATAACTTTCTTGACTAAGACTGTCTTGTCCTTAAGAAAAGACCTATACTGTCCAATGGCAAGGGGAAGCCTGCCTATTCTTTCTGTTCTCTCTGCTACTTTTTCTTTGTCCCTCTTTCTGTCTGTATTCTGGGTATTTCTTACTTCTGCTCATGATGTAATGTCCTTTATATTTCTAAGGGAAAGTGAAATGAGAAAAAAATCTATCAGACTATATGCTTTCTTAAATTTCTAAGTCGTTCTATTAATTTCTAAGATGTTCTACTCTGCTGTCCTTCTTATTCTTTCTCTTAATCTTGCTCTCTCTCCTCCTTATCTTGCTCTTTCCTTCTTCTGTAATGCAAGGCCAAAGCAATGTAATTGTTCCTAATTTTTGTACCTTTTCTAGGGGAATAGATCACATAGTTGTTTCCAACCATTCTTTTTTTTTTAATTTTACAAAAGTTCTCAAAAAGTTCAAACATAAATTCAAATCAAAAACTGAATAATAAGTTTACTACAGAGATGTTTATGCATGTTTTCATTTTGACTCAATATCTTGCTAGGTATTTGTTATCTGTTACTAGCACCACAGGTTCACTGAGAGTTAAAAATCTGCATGCCTTTAATCCCAGCACATGGGAAGCAGAGGCAGGTGCATTTCTGAGGTCGAGGCCAGCCTGGTCTACAGAGTGAGTTCCAGGACAGTCAGGGCTACACAGAGAAACCCTGTCTCGAAAAGAAAACCAAAAAAAAAAAAAAAAAAAAAAAAAAAAAACATAATTTTTGTGTCTAAGTTATCATTGAAGCTTTTTATAGATGAACAGTCAATATTTTATCTTCTGTCCTTGGATCTCCCATAAATCATTAGTTCCCATTTATGACCTTTGGTTAATTGGTTTACAACTTCCAGGAATGTGTTCTAACTTGTGGATGCCTTCTTTCTATATCAGAAGCAATTAACTCATGACACATGGAGACTGGCAGAGTTCTGATTGTAGTTTTCATACCAGAGAGGGCTTTAATAGCAGTCCTATTATAAGAAGCTTAAGTACTAGTATAATTTGAGGATTTATAGGACCATCATTAAGAATTAAGAAATCATCTCTTTGTCTATATAGCGTCACTACAATACAGCATATCTTCCTTGATCTTCAGAATTCTGCCCAATAGGATGGTCTAATGCCCAGCAATTATTATATTAATTTAACAATTACAGGAAAGCCCTCAACATCCTTTGGTATTTTTATATTCCATACCACCCTGGTCTTCAGGGAAGATAGTATGAACTAACCAATCCTCAAAAACAACCCTTGTCAAACCTTGTCACAGGATACCTCAATTGAGTATAACTCTTACTGCTGGCTCCTTTCAGGCTACAAGCTTTCCCCAAGAGACTTCTTTTTGTCTCACCTTTTGAGCTCATGTATTGATGACCAGTTCTGACTCCTGGTCTTTCAACCAAGCCCTCTCCTCTCCCTAATCACCTAATCATCCCTGTCTTAGTTAGGGTTTTACTGTTGTGAACAGAAACTAATACCAAGGCAACTCTTATAAGGACAACATTTAATTGGGGCTGGCTTACAGGTTCAGAGGTTCAGTCCATTATCATCAAGGTGGGAGCATGGCAGCATCCAGTTGGGCACGGTGCAGGAGGAGCTGAGAGTTCTACATCTTCATCTGAAGGTTGCTAGGAGAATACTGCCTTCCAGGCAGCTAGGAGGAGGGTCTTAAAACCCATACCCACAGAGATGCACCTATTCCAAGGCCACACATCCAAATAGTGCCACTCCCTGGGCCAAACATATTCAAACCACTAAATCCCCCTTGCTCTGTCATCTCTGTTCCCTTCTATGGAACTTTACTGACCACCATCTATCATGGCCACACACTATTTCCTGTCCAGTCTTTATCAGCATTGGAGAACAGGCCCTTCTCTCCTCTCCAGACCATCACCCTTCACCCTTTCCCCCATAAATGGCATGGCCCATTCAAGCTAGTTCTTGTAACCCCCTCAGCTGATAAGCTTGAGCGATTCTCTCATTGGATTCACGTGTCTCACCTCAAGCCCTTTACCTCTCTACCTCAAAATAACGCTTCTTACACATAGATTCCTACAGGACACTGCTCCCTTAAGCTTTGGAGGACATCATGATCAACCACCTTGTCCCCAATTCCAGAATGGGGTTCTACTCTGGCAGTTGCACTTGATTATACTGGATAATGGGTTTCTCCTCCACACTCCACACTCCACTCCTCCACACTCTCCTGTTTGTTTCTGACCAGGGTAGCCCTTACATATGAAGATTCAAAGTTCAAGAAGCTCTTGCTTGACAGTCTCTTTAAATAGAGTGGGAGAATTACTCTATAGCCTGATGCCAGGAGCTGATCAGAATTCACATCCCCCCTTTATTCACCATTCCTTCTAAATATTATGACCTTTTGGGTTGCTTCCTTTTTGACTAGACAAACGATTATTGCAAGGAATGGCCATACAGAAAAGGGGGGTTGCCTATATTGGTCTTACCAATTACACATGTCAACATCACAGACCAATTGCCTCTTCTATCTATGATATCAGACACTCTTCTTCTATATCCAGGAACATGGAATCCCAAGTAGGAAATGGGCATTGTTGGAAAACTTTACTGCACCAACAAATCTGGACTCCTGATAAGCATGATTTATATCCATAGAAAATATGTCCTGATTATCCAACCTCTTGAGATCAGATAAACAGAAGAATTAATCACTCCTCCAAGGTTATTCCATTTTTGATATCCTCACTCATAAATCATATTAATCTGATGGTGAGGGTCAACTATCCCCCAATATTGATGGCATCCTTAAATAGCAGGAAGCAGTTTAAGATATCACAGCCTTATCTCTGCCTCACCATCTCCCCCTTTGTGTTCTCCTCTTTATGACAAGAAAAAGAGAAGAATGTTAGCAATCAGGCATCATCCTGGCCATCCCCATGTGACTAAGACATGTAGTAACTAGCTGCCCAGAATTCACACAGTCTCCTTGTTGCCCCTGTGGCATGTCCTCCTGAGCATGTGGCATTGCCCCAATCAAAAGCAGCATTTTTCCTTCCTTGACACCTTCTTCTCTTCCTTCTCCCAGAGGCAGCCTCTGTGTTCACCTCACCACTCCCTCTTAATAAACTGCCCATGTGAGACCTGCTGCACAGTGTGATTTTGTGAAAATTGTACTAAATATTCAATCTTGAAGATGTTATTTTCGTGAGTCAGTCATCTATTTGAAAAAGAGAAGAGAAACCAATCCTTCACTTGATGTTGTCATCAAGAACTTAGTGGCATCAAATGTTTAGAAGCATATAGCAAATAGAAAGTTTTACAAAATCATTAGATACTACTTTATTCTTCTTTCCACCCATAATGCCACCGCAGTTCCACAACTTTAATAGCCTAATTATAGGAGTAAAAAGTAAGAAAAACAATAATCATATAACACATCATTATTTAGATTTCCCTGTCTTCTGTAAAACCTGTATTAGAATAATAGCTGATATTATCACTGTATAAATATAATCTTCCTTCTTACCATGCCACTCAGTTTGCATTCATTTATACACTGTCTTCTCTATTTTGTAATTTGTTATTTCTAAGTCATTATATAAATATACCAATGAAGAAAATGATGTTAGTGAGATAAAAGGCACCATAAATTATATACATATATATATATATATATATACATATAATAGGAATGTTATGTAATATTTGTGTTCATATCTATTTTTATTTATTTATATCTGAGCCAATGGCAAACATGTACAAAAAGACAATCAATTTTTATTAGCTTTCAGAAAACAGGTGGCCCATTTACATTGTTGTATATTAATCATGTTAATACTTATACAGCTGTTTATTTTCACATTACAGGCCCATCAGACTTGTCATTAATGAAAATGCATTCAAAATGCTATTGAATCATAGATATATAGATAGATAGATAGATAGGTAGATAGATATAGATAGAGTAGATGATATAGATAGATGATATAGATAGATATAGATATGTAGTTAGAGATAGAGATAGAGATAGAGGTAAATAGATATAGATATATATAGAGAGAGATTGAGGAATTTAAAATTTTATTATATTTCTGAAGAGTCTTTAATAGAAATTTAACACTATGTGTACTGAGAAATTTAAACTTTTTTATTTAGAAATACACATACACATACCAACCACAACAACAATAAAACAAACACAATCAAAGAAAAAGATGCCCCAAATTTGAAAAGGGTATGTGTGTATGTTTGGAGGAAGGAAAATGAATGGAAAATGATATAATTACATAATAATCTCAAAAATATTTAAAAAATAAGACACAGTAGTAAGTATGGCTGGACATTTAATTTTTTCCACTAAAATTAATTATAAATAATAGTTTATTATTACTTCTCTTCAAAAACAAAAATAACAGAAGGAAGTGCTAATGAGTTATACTGGAATACTTTTATGGCTCCCTAGAAGGTTTTTACTTTGATGCTTACTATCACTTTTGCCAGGAAGCCATTAATATAATTGGTTTGCATTACACAGTATATGGGAAGACATCTGCACCAATGATAGATGACATAAAACCTGACAGCTGGGTCGATAGGTTAAAGATAGATTATAACTTGAGTTTATGAAGTTAGTTGAGAAATGAAGAAAATGAATAACCTGGAAAAAAAAAGGCTCTACTGCTCCCCTTTTAAACAACTTGGGGTCCTTATGTTACACGAGATAAATGAAAAAGCTAAAAGAGTATATTAGGATTTCATATGAATAATGCCTTTGAAATATGGAATTTTATGACAGTAGGACATGATATATTCATAAACTAATAGGCAAAAGAGTCACATTAAGTTAGAATTTCAATAGTTTCTACTTAAGCACTCAATATACAGACTATATGCCAGATACTGGTTGATCTGTGATATATTTAAGACAGATACATTGTTCTTTTTTGTTTTTTGTTTTTTTCTTTTATTTTTTTTGTTTTGTTTTGTTTTTGTTTTTTTGGGGTTTTTTTTTGTTGTTGTTTTGTTTTTCGAAACAGGGTTTCTCTGTGTAGCCCTGGCTGTCCTGGAACTCACTCTGTAGACCAGGTTGGCCTCCAATTCAGAAATCTGCCTGCCTCTGCCTCCCAAGTGCTGGGATTAAAGGCGTGCACCACCACTGCCTGGCAGATACATTGTTCTTGTACCAGAGAGTTCCTTAGCACCATGGGCTAGGACAATCCACACAGATAATCATGATATAAATAATAAGAAGTGCTTTTTAATAGCAATTCATTTTATTTTATTGTATGCTTCGGTTTATTGTAAACTAATTAAAAAGATATAGAAAATGTCCTTCTGAAAAGCATGTATAAGAAAAGGCCTTACATGCTTCAATCCCACTTGGGAAGGAGAAGAAAGCAATCATGGGAGGTAGAGAGAGAAAGGAATCTGAGTAGGAGAGGGGAGAGGGAGGGGAAAATGAGAATATGATCAGGTGAAGGGCAGGGAAGAGACAGGAGAGAAGCCCTGAGGTCCAGCAGAATCAATGGAAATATGCAACCTCAGGGGTTGGGAGGTGGGCAGATCCTCTAGAAAGTACCAGAGAAGAGACCTGAGAGGTGAAAGACCTTAGATGAAATGCCCAGCAGTGGGGAGAGGGAACTTGTATAGTCTACCTCCAGTAGAAAGACAGGGCATCAAGTGAATGCCACAGTCCAAAACTGACCCAGAATTGTTCCTGCCTAAAAGAACTGCAAGGAATAGAGAAGAGACTGAGGGAAAGGAGGTCTAGTGAGTGTCCCAACTTGGGATCCATCTCAAGGGGAGGCTCCAAGGCCTGACACATTATTGATGCTATGGTATGATTACAGACAGGAGCCTAGCATGGCTGCCCTTCAAGAGGCCCAACAAGCAGCTGACTGTTGGGTAAGCCGATACTTACACCCAACCAATGGACTGAAGTTGGAGACCTCTGAGGTTGAGTTAGGGAAAGGTTCGAAGAAGTTGAGGAGGAGGATGACCCCATAGGAAGGCCAGCAGTCTCAACTAACCCGGACCCCTGAGATCACTCAGACACTGACCTACCAACCAGGCAGCATACACGAGCTGGTTCAAGGTCCCTGACACATATACAGCAGAGGACTGCCTAGTCTGGCCTCAGTGTGAGAAGACCCGCCTAACCCTCAAGAGACTTGAGGCTCCAGGGAGAGAGGAGGCCTGGTGGTGGTGGTGGGACATCTTCTTGGAGACAGGGGATAGGAGGAATGAGATGAGGAAATGTGGGAGGACAGAATGGGAGGGAGGTAACAACTGGACGGTAAAAAAATAAAAGTAATTAGAAAGAAAGAAAGAAAGAAAGAAAGAAAGAAAGAAAGAAAGAAAGAAAGAAAGAAAGAAAGAAAAAGCCTCACTTATATGTGATATCTCAAATGCAAAAAGAGTAAGAAACATAACAGCAAGTATTCTTAAAGTGACTATTTACTACATTTTGTATGCTCTAGACTTAAAATACCACTTCAACATTCAAGGTGACATTTATGGAAAACCTAGCCATTTCACATCATGTAACTGTGACTATGTAATTGAGGCTTCAACAGAGTAGGTCTGAGTGTTTCAAATCCACATGGGCAATACAAAATTGAATCCTAATAGAGTATATACCTCACACAATAGTGAATAAAGCAGAAGACTATACTCTAGTAGACGTGTTACTATCAGAAAAATGCTACATGATATAACTGGAAATGTTTCTTTATCTAAGTCACATCAAATTCAATATTGATCAAGATGAATATTATTACAGAAAATATAATACAGAGTAATGAAAACTGTGGGGGGGGGGGAATTTAGGAATTCTGTGTAGTGTAGTATGTCCTGCATTAATGCCCCTTCAAGGATAGATTGTAGAAGAATTTTGATACAGCAACCTGATTGCTCTAGCAAGGGATTATATCCGAAGACCCAGGTCTGTGTGACCCAGCTGGAATGCAGACATACCTCACATCTTTAATCTCTCTGGCTGAAATACAGGAATGCCCATGGTACATACCTTTAAGGCTAATTAGTTTGTAGAAGGAAACAGCCATGTTTGAAAATGACATCTAACGGAGGGGCAGACAAAGTGACAATTCAAAGTTGACAGAATGGCTCTGAGATAGGCTATGCCTAACTCTCAAGAGAACAGATGGGAAAAAGAAGCTAATTAAGAGCAGCACAGGGAGATAAAGTAAGTTGAGAGTCAGTTCAGTTTGTGCAGTGTAGTTGAGTTTATTTCCAAGTTCTGTTCAATTTGTGCAGTTCATGAAGTGCAGGACAGCAGAGAAAGTTCAAGCCAGAGAGTAAGAAGAAAGCAGAAGATTAGAATAAATTACCAGCATCAATTTGAGGCCAAGCAGAACAATTCAGTGAGAATCTGAGAGAAGCCAATTTTAATCAATCAGTTTGGAGAGGAACTTGAATCAGAACAGTTTAGTTGAACCATTCAGCCAGAGTTCAGAAAGAGCGAGAGCGTGTAATTTTATTCAGCAGTAAACCTCTTAGAGGACAGTTATATCAGGTGAATAAAAGAGACATTGACAATAGATAAATTTAAATATATATTTACATTACAATCTTAAGGAACAAAATTAATTAAGATAATAGAGTTTCTTAAAACAGTTTGAAAGGTAAGGATAGTAAGATTGAATAGTTATTAGGTCATGCGATCTTCTAAATCATTGTTCATACTTCCTACTTTTCATCCAGAATAACAAAACTAAACTAATCTAAATAACAACAACATCTACTCTGGATTCATCAGATAATTCTTGGTACTAGTAATTTATATTAAATGGGCTTTATGTGCCAGTTCTTAGAGCAATTTTTACACATCCTTTTTGAATTTGGCATTTTTGAATGAAATGTTTTCATTTAGCCATAATCATAACTATGATAAACTGAATGCATCCTTATTTCTAATATCTCTAAAAGGCAAAACAATGTGTAACAGCATACTTTTATAAATAGAAGTTAATACTTCTAAGATGAAAAGGTAAAGTTCTAAGAGACTTTTATCTCACTTGTGTGTTATACAATGACAGGGTCAGAGTTTGAACCAGCCCAGAATGAATATCAGCTTTTTAAACTGTCGATATGTAAGATTATGCATCCCCTTCTGCGTATGCTTCTCTGAGAATCCTTTGCTTTTAATATTGGCAATAGTCCAGCCTACTAATTAAAGATCCTTTGACAAGTAGTTGTGAAGGGATAAACTTGAGCATATTCACATGTCAGACACTTGACATCTCAGATAATGTCACCTTGCTTCAAGTCTTTATGGTCTGTTTGACTAAATGTATGAGTTTTCAAATCCTTTCTGAAATGATGTTTTTATTCATTAGAAGCATAGTCCTGTAGCAATGATAAAAACAAGCTTTTTTTATTATAGAAAATATTCCAGTGACTCATAATATTACAAGCAAAACAGACTATTTCTTCTATAAAAGTCTACAATCAAGTGGACAGTTCAAGGTGCGAAAATTAAAGTATAGGTCTGTACAAGGTTTTATATGTATTTTATAAGTACAGATTATTTCTCCTTTAGTTATCTTAATGATGTTTTGTTGTTGTCGTTGTTGTTGTTGGTGGTGGTGGTGGTGGTGGTGGTGGTGTCGTCGTTATTGTTTCTATGCTCAGTAAGTGGCTAATGAGGCAGAGTGATAAATGAAGCACAGAGATTACTTGTTCATTTACTAGGTATAACCAGAGGGATTTCTTCAGAGAAAGAAAGCTTATAGGATGTACACATAGGATGATACACATTTAAAATACATAAATATTCACTCATTTGAATGCTATGTATAGCATACAAAAAAGTAAAACTTACATTGTGACAATCATATATGTAAGTCTATGTTATTTTGGCAAATGTATATGTATTGGTCAGGGTTCTCTAGAGTCACAGAACTTATATGTAGTCTCTATATAGTAAGGGAATTTGTTAATGACTTACAGTCAAACTCCCCAACAATGGTCAGCAGTAGTTGTGAATGAAAACCCAAGGACCTAGCAGTCACTTAGTCCCACAAGGCTTGCAGGCAAAGAAGATTGAATCTCCCTCCTTCCAATGTCCTTATGTAGCTCTCCAACAGCAGGTGTGGCCCAGATTAGAGGTGTGCGCACCACCACACCTGAAACTTGTGTCTTCCAGTCGCAAGATCCAGATCACAGGTGAGCCTTCTAATTCTGGATTGTAATTCACTCCAGATATAATCAAGTTGACAATCAGAAATAACCACTACAGTATATGTAATAAGAATATCAAATTCCATAGCCAAGATGAGGAAGAGATCAAGAACAGGAGGGCAGTTTGTGGATATCTCAGAAAAATGTCGTGTTCCTTCTTCTCCATTTCTAATTCCATTTCTGTGTTTATCACTACCACTCAGACCAGAAAGCTTCATTTCTAAAGTAAGGCCTTGCAACCAACAGCAGACCATAGGATAAAGTCTTGGTTTATGTGTCTGTTTAGTTACTTCATAATAATTCCTAAGTGTTGTCTTTAAATGTATTTTAATTAGGATATATTAAAACACTACTACTTTGGCTTTCATTTTGATATTGTCATGTATACAATTTAATCATCTCCATTAACCTTATTTTGTTCCATCTCTGACTTTCTCTGGTTCCCTTCCTTTACCCCAATTTGTAGTCTTTGATTAAATATGATGTAGTTCAGTCTGTCAGCAAAAGAAACAGCCCATCACAGCAGGTTACCTGGAAACATGCCCTGTTCACCTTTCACTGGCATACACTAGACTGACAACCTCCATACTACTGCAAGAAGTCTGAGGCTGAACTATACTAAGCACCCACTATCTCTTTCTCATTTCACATTGTTCAGAGTTAAATATATGCTGCACTTGCTGTACCACTATTGGATTTGTTCTTAAATTTCTCTTAAAAGTTATTAGCAGTAGATTTTTTAAAGATATATTCCTGTCTCTCTTTATCTCTATCTTTAATCTTTGCAAGATGGATTAAAGGAGACAAGATTAGTTAATTAAATATCTATTGCATTTTGCTATAAATACATTTAATATTAGCAAGAAATATCTACATGTTGTATGTACTTTACAGTAAACCAAATTAAAGGTTCATAGGTTCCTCTTAAAACAATAAATCCATGGTGATCATTTATCATGACAAGGTGAGGAGTTACAATCAGAAAGCAGGATTTACTGGTATCTCTTTCTAAGAGAATTGACACTTAAGGGTCCAAATAAAACCCGAGAGAATGCTGGGAATACCATGGGACCAAGAAGGAACAGGGAAAGAAATAGAAACAACGTAAAACTGTGACGATAAGGTCTTCCTAGAAGCCTTTCTTAGGTTTGTCGTGTTTGAATTAAAAAGGATATGCTGGAATTGGAAAGAAATTACAGTGTTTTCTTACCTCATCCTTATCAACAGTTGCTTACTTGGCCTCCAGTTTGCTAAAATGACAAAATACTAACAATTACATGAAAATGTGTCTTCAATACTGATGAACTGCAATGTTTACAGGAATTCAAAACTTTTTTCGCTCAGCACCTGGCACTACTAAATGTGTCACTTTATTAAATGAATTGCTCAACAAGTGGATAATGTTGTAAGTCAATTTTCTATAGCCAATATTTGGGTAATATCCATCTGTTTATGTGACCTAGTTCAGAGAACACCTCTGATCCCTGTATGGGATTCTTTTAGGTACTCTATATGGAAATTTTGTGACATTTACCTCACCTATTATCTTCTAGTAACAAGGGAATAGAACTAAATAGCTAGCTTTCATTTTGATTAGCTCAGTGAACCTTTATTCTATGTTCTCATACATAAATAAGTAACCCCAGTCTAGTGTCTGTCTATCATGTTTTATTTAGAGAAGACAGAAAAAATATCGTACTCACATTTCAAAATAAATCCATGCTATTTTCTTTCTTATAAGATCATTAAGAGGGAGCAAGGAAAGTGCCTGCTTGAGGATATGGTATTATTGGAGCTAACTAGACTTTTTTAGAGTAATATTTTACTTTATACTTAATGCATTTTACATATTTATGCAATCCCTACTATGTAGTATTGCATTAACCTTGATCAGGATTCTGAGAAGGCTCATTAGGAAAAGCTATCTTTCTGGCCCAAATGAAGAGCTAATACTCCAAGCTACCAAAAATATAAAAAGAATTAGTCTTGTTAGGCTCAGCTGGGCTGGTCATTAACCCAGCTAAGCAAGCAATCACTCTTCAAAAATATTGACTCGCCCCACATGCTAAAGAATTGAGAAAATAATTATTTCTTTAATGAGATAATATGCTTTTCTTTTACCATAACTGCTCCATACCAACACACACAAATAAACACCTTGTACAGTTGCTACAAGATTTGTGGGGGTTCTGTTAGATCTGCCCACCTTTCTGAGTCTTAACTAATAAAGGAGGAAATTTTCTCTTTTTCCCTCTTCTCTCTCTTCCTTTTGATTGCTTGTCAGAATTTAAGTACACATTTTTGCTATTCTGAGCTTTCTTATACTTTCTATGAAATACCTGCAGCCCCCTTTTGGTCATATGTTTGCTTGTCCACCACATGTTTAATCTCCATGGCACTCAAGTGTCATGGCTCCATATCACTATCTTAAACTCCCTCCTATACATATATACTGAGATTATGTTAAAAACTCAACTTCTGTGGTCCATAGATTTTATTATTTGACTCTTCAGGAAAAGAATACAAAAGCTATTGCCCTTGATGGCCATCATGTTTTCTTAGCTCCAGCTTCTCAAGTGAAGAAAAACATCCCAATATTATTCTCTCAATTGGAGACCAAATTTTAAGTATTGGACAGCTTTGCTCCTTCATTTGGTCATATGCAGTCTAAATTTTCTCTTTCCTAAACTAGTTAATTTTGCATCTTATAGAAAATAATCTCAACTCTCCATTTTGTGTTTGTTAAGGCAACTTCTCAGCAATAAAATTATTCTCCATGGTCTCAGTATACTTCTTTGTGTTCACTTTAGAACCAACATAAGATGAGAGCCTTCCAGATACAAATGACCAGCCATGTGTTGATGAAAATTGTGAAGCTATGTCCACTGAGACTAAAAAACCCTTCCAAATTGTGTGTGTATACATGTAATAATGAATGAAGACAGGAATATTAAGACTCAGAATAATGCTAAGGTCATAGATTTCCTTAAAAACTCAATTATGAAAAAGAATGAGATAACTCTAGGAAAAGAGGCCAAAGCTATTTATGTTTTCTGATAAAAGAAAGACCATTTCTGTAAAATAAAATTTATTAGGTATTTACACTAAGTTCTATAATAAATAAAGTAAATACTTTGATGATATTTACATCTTGCCATAATTTGTTTTAAAGCCAATGGTTGGCCCAGACACCATTATTTATTATCAAGAGAAATTCAACTATTCATAAACTACAAGAAATAAGTTTCTCAAGTGTATCCTAAAAGGTAATACTAGAAACACTCCTGCAGCAGAGGCAAACAGAGATCCAAAGCCATGCATTATGGAGGAAAAAAGGGGGGGGGGGAGGAGAACACAGCTCTAAATGGGAGGTTTCTATCAAACCTCTCTCCTCAGAGCTCACAGAACCCTTTGTAAATGGAGGTGGAAAGAGTGTAAGAGACACAGGGGGTGGAGGACATCAGGAAAGCAAGGCCTTCTAAGTCAACTGAGTAAAGATTATGTGAGCACATAGAGAATGAAGCAGCAAGCACAGGGCCAAAACTGCTCTGCACCAGGTCTGCATGTCTATGTGTATATTTGTGTGTGTGTGTGTGTGTGTGTGTGTGTGTGTGTGTGTGTCTGTGTGTGTCTGTGTCTGTGTGTGTCATATGTGTGTGTGTGTGTGTGTGTGTGTGAGTGTGTGTAATAATCATTTTCTTCTGTTGTTTTACCTTGTCTGACTTTGATGTGATGGTTTTTGTCTTATATTTTATTTTGTTATGTTTTGCTGTTAACTCGCAAATGTTCTTTTCCAATGAGATACAAAAGGATATGGATCTGGATGTGAGGAAAGGAGGCAAGGAACTGGCAATAGTAGAGGGAGGGGAACTCTAATTAAGATATAATTATATATAGTGTGTGATAAAATAATTTATATTCAATAATATGGTGGGAGAAGATAAAGTTGGTTTTTTTAAATATTTACTAAAATGTTCAACAGAGAAGCTTATGGAAAATAAAATGTCACACATTGTTATGTGAAATCAAAGTAATTACATCTCTTTAACTTTAAAAATATGGGAAGAACTTATGCTAGGATGAATATTTAAAGCATTTAAATTGGAGAAGAATAAGAAAACACTCTGTTACTATGCTGAGATGTATTTTTGCCCTACCCACAAATCAGAGGGTTGAAACATACATTCTTTTTAGTTTTCTTTCTATTTTCTAATGTTTAACCTCAAAACATAAATTGTCCCTACAGAAAACACCAAAAGATAAATTTCCTTATGGGCATTTTATAATTAATTTCAATATCTGTGAACTAAACACATAAATTCTTCTAGTTATAACATATGCAAATGAATTTTGTATATCTTTGAAGTTGCTGTTATTAAATTTAAATGCAGATATGATCTCTGCTTGGAGCTGAGCATTAAAACTCCTTTTGAAAAATAATAAAAGATTCTGTATGTTATTTTCTGGTTGGTTTGTTTTAGTTAATAAACTTCCTCAAACAGGAAATGCAAAAAGCACTATAACAAATTTCATAAATTATATCCACAAAATGTAAGTCTCTGTATGAACAAAGGTAAAGTCTGAAAACTATAAAGAAAAAAGAATATAATTAATTCTGATCATAAGCCATCTTTAATCAAAAGATCTACTCAGGAAATTTGAATTAGTCATATGATAGAATAAATTACCCCAATGATGAAGTGTATTCAATTTTTGTTCATCAGGGTCGATTTTTAGTCATGCTCCTAAGTCATGTAAAATGTACATTCTTATCTATATAATATCAATGAAAAATTATAGATACTATCATAATAAAATGTGCTTCCAAATAAAAGGAAATGGTTCAACATCAAACTTATCCTTTCTATTAAATAAGCAATTAATAGTCACCTAGCTCATCTTGAAAGCAACAATCTCAATTTAAATTGAAAATGTCCTACCAAATACGAGGTATACCTCAACCTATTTGATATTTAGTCTAAAAGGTTCTTTTTTAAATGAAAAATGAATACCAATTTGTATAAGGTTTCAGGTTACAATCATGATATTGAATCCTGGAGAAATAAATTAGATAAGTAGAATGTATGCTTGTGTGTGTATGAATGGCAATGAACATTAAGAAGATAAGTAATTTTATAAAAAACATATAAGGAACTTGAGAAGGAAAGTATTAAAAAATTATAAAACATGATTGAGCATCAACACTTTCAAAATTCTAGAGATATTCACTAAGTCAGACATCCTGTAAGCATTTATCCATTAGGTTCTTTCTGTTTAGAAGAATTAATGTATTGGGGCATCAAACAAAAGACACTGCTAAGTAAACTTTTACAAAAGATATGACACCAACATTTGAGGCAAGTGCTAAGCTAGCAGAACATTCTAATGATTAATTATGTGTTATTTTTTGAAAACTTTAGGCCTTTTCTACTTCTGTCCACTTTATATTCTACTGAAAAAAATTGAGTTATAGAAGAAATATTTAGCACAGAGCTAGGTTCAAAATAGAGAGAAAGATTAGTTAATTACTTCCAATATTGTTTTTTCAATAAAAATAATAAACAATGATTTTTAAACTTCACTAATGCATTTTAATTAAAAAACAGTAAACTTATTTTTCAAAAGTTCATCATATTGAAAATAAAAACATTATTGACTTTTGAGTAAGAGATAATAATCTACACATATTTGGAGTATATTATTTAAGTTCTTTTTGAAAAATCTATGTGATAAAAATCTCACCACAACCAAGAAAATGAGTAAATTTATCTTCTAAAATATTTTCTTTCACATTTCCCCTTGAATTTCCTTTCTGTACTCTCTTCTGGGATCCAGAACAGCTTTATTCTTCATTATCATTTACATTTTGTAAAATTTTGTACGCATGAAGCACACAATCTATACTTTTGTGTGTGAGATTTTCAGTAAGCATGATTATGTTGACATGTAAAATATCAAATTGTATTTCAGTAGTTCATTTTTATATTACTTTTATAAGCATTTCTTTCAATTTAGAGTTAATTCAAAAGTTGACCAGGTAATAGACATTGTGGTTATTACAAGATTGTGGCAGTTACAATTAAAATTGCAACAAACATTTATGGATAAATTGTTTCTCGGAGGCATACACTGCTACTTATTAAATGTATGTTTAGGAACAGAATGGCCATGTTATGTGCCAGGACTGGTTGTTTTCTAGAGTGGCTATGAAATTTCACATTCCCAATGGCAGGGAATCAAACTTAGTTCCTCTACAATCTTGTCAAAACTTTCATAGCCATTCCTTTTGATTTCAGCCATTTTTATACTTGCATACTGGTATTTCATTTTGGTTTTAATGATAGGTTTTCTAATCGCTAATGGTACTGAGCAGGTTTGCATTTACATAATTGCCATCTGTATATCAATTTTTATGAAGGTTATGTCTCAGAAAATTGTTAAATCTAACATGAAAGTCATTTTCTTTGGCTACTACATATCCTATACTTTCAGAAATTTACAACACACACGATGTATATAATTTTATATACAATTATATATATGTGTGTGTGTATGCATATCTTATTTACATAAATATCTGACATATGTGAAGAGAAAATAATTAACAGGATATATTAGAACTGACAGTTTAAATGAGTAACTTTTCTTTCTATCTTGTTTCTCTTTTTATCTGATTTTTAGGTAATCAGTAATTTTTGATTTGAGGTAGACATTGTAACTTTATTATTAGTCTATTTATTATTAGTCTAATCTAAAAATCAGCAAGTTAGTAGTCAATAGAAGTCAGACGGACTGAAAATGTGAAACCTCTAAATGAATCAAGTATTTGTTTGCTATAGTCTGTCAAGATTAAATAGACAAACAAATGGGGTGAGATAATTATTCCTCAGTTAAGAGCTGTATTATATAATAAAGAAGGCATTTGTACACATCTATAGGCCATTTACTCTTAAATTTAAAGCAGTTGAAATTAAATGACAATATCTGTTCATCATTTACACAGTTGTGATCCAGTGCTTAAAGGTATGTGTGTCTAGTGGCTTCCTTATGCATAGCACAGGATGAGTTGAAACAATAGCATCATCATGGAGTTGAAACAATCACTCTCCCAGGTAGTGCTGTCTCAGGAGGATGAAATCAAAACATGGAGAGAAAAGCAATTGGTGTTTGCATGAACACAGAACCAAGTTAAAAGGCACAGCTCCCAAAGCCACAGTTCTAAGGATACCAATGTCAATGATTCATAACACAGGTGAAGTAACATTTCAGTTACTTCAGAACTTGTGACCACCTTTTACTCTGATAACAACAACCAAGTCTTTTGGTAACAGGAAATTCAATAAGCATTCCTTGCGGAATACGGTAGGAGATGAATATACAAAAATAACTGTGATGCAGATCACTGATGCAAGAACCCCATAGCCCAATGGCATGCAGCTGGAATTGTGTAAAACAAAAGTCTTAGACTGTCTCTCCACTATTATTATACAGGATATGGGTAACTATTTTTGTTTGTTTGCATGAATTTCTTTTTGAGACAGGCTCTCATCTATCACAGGGTGACCTAGAACATGGAATCCTTCTGTAACCACTTCCTGAGTGCTAGCATTACAGAGAAAAGAACTTGTTTTATCATTTCTAAACAAGAGCAGTGTGGAACTAGTGGAAAAAGATTGTGTGTATGCTTTGTGTATATGTCTGTCCATATATATGTGTCCAAATATGTCACGTATGTGTGTGCATGTATACATGAATGTATGTATTTCCAAAAGACCTTAGAGGAAAATGAGCAAAAGTTAAGGACAATGGGGTCAAGTGGAAAAAGTCGAAATTATAAACCTCATGTATATGTTACATCACATATTTTCTTTTCCATTGTAAATCATCAACCCTCACACTGTCAAATACCTGTAGCAGTCTTCGATGCTTCCTTATGTTCATGGCACAAACAACCATATTTTCTTCTCTGAGCCTGTTAATTAGAGGTGTTCAGTTTTCAGTTTTGTCAAATTCCTTCATAATCATTTCCTTTGATTTTACATTTTATTTTCCCTTGATGTTACTTGCAGGCATCTTGTTTCTCTTGTAGATCTTTTTTCTTGATATCAATGCTCTCAAAGCTTTCTTAGCCCACGTACTGACTTGACATTTTTCTAAATTGCAAGTACAGTCAAATGATTACCACTGACTGTTTCAATGATCTTGCATTCTCTAAGGTGAAATGAATCTACTGCAGGATCTTGCCTTCCTTCTTACATTGAGATGTTCACCCCCACTTTAATGTTTGGGCCATATTTCAGCTTTCAGAGTTCTATGACTAAGCATATTCTTGTTCTTCACATTCTCTTTGAAGGGATACTAATGTGGACATGTTACTACAGCAGTCATCACTTGCCTGGCTATTTACTTGGTCTCCACAGGCATGCTCTGCCTCCCAAGAGGCTTCCACACTCCTGCTTTCAGACTTTTCTTCTGAAAGACACCTTCTCTATAAAAACACAGACCGTTGCACAGGCCTACAAGAGTACTTTCCAGAATGCCTGATCATCTGTTGGGTGTAAGGGAATTTATATTTGTTCTTTCGTGAACTAGATTTCTTTCTTTTTTTTTTAATTGGTGTAATTTTTTAATTAATTATTTTTTTTTAATTCCAGCAATTTATTTTTAATTTGATACAATAATTTGTAAACAGGAATTATTACATCCATTTAAAAAATTTAATTTCCGCCGGGCAGTGGTGGCGCACACCTTTAATCCCAGCACTTGGGAGGCAGAGGCAGGTGGATTTCAGAGTTTGAGACCAGCCTGGTCTACAGAGTAAGTTCCAGGACAGCCAGGGCTACACAGAGAAACCCTGTCTTGAAAAACTAAAAAAAATAAAATAAATTAAAAAAAAATTTAATTTCCATGTTGTGTAATTTTCTGCTCTGTTTTTTTAAAATGTACATTTATTTATTTATTTATTTATTTATTTATTTATTTATTTATTTATTTTGATACTTTATTTACATTTCCAATGTTTCCCCCTTTCTAGGTCTCCTCTTTGGAAATCACCTATCTCCTCCCCTTCCCCCACCTCTATGAGGGAATTCCACCTCCCACCCAACCGCCCACCCACTCCCATATTCCCACCTTG
>CM052720.1:1968121-2103654 GCA_028551405.1 Uromys caudimaculatus | reverse complement strand
CACATATGTGGTCCGAACCATGGGTCCCTCCATGTGTATTCTTTGGTTGGTGGTCCAGCCTCCATGAGGACCAGGGGTTCAGGCCAGTTGACACTGTTGCTCCCTCCATGGGGCTGCAGACTCCCTCAGCTCCTTCAGTCCCTTCTCCAACTCCTCCATCTGGAACCTCACTCTCAGTCCAGCAGTTACTATAAAGTGAAACTTGGGTATTCTGAACATTTCGGGTAATATCCACTTATCAGTGAGTACATGCCATGTTCGTTCTTTTGTGACTGAGTTACCTCGCTCAGGATGATATTTTCAAGTTCCATCCATTTGCCTGCAAATTTCATTAAGTCATTGTTTTTAATAGCTGAGTAGTACTCCATTGTGTAAATGTACATTTTCTGTATCCATTCCTCTGCTGAGGGACATCTGGGTTATTTTCAGCTTCTGGCTATTATAAATATGGCTGCTATGAACATAGCGGAGCATGTGTCTTTATTGCATGTTGGAGCATCTTCTGGGTATATGCCCAGGAGTGGTGTAGCTGGGTCCTCAGGTAGTATTATATCCATTTTTCTGAGGGTCCGCCAAACTGATTTCCAGAGTGGTTGTGAACTAGATTTCTTACTGATTACTTTACCCAGTATGTGGACTACAGAAAGAACTTGGGGAAGTCTTCAAAATGCAATGAGCAGGTAATGCAAGTATGTGGAAATCAGAAGTATTATAATTTTCCTATATAAATGTTGACAATACCAAACTACTCGGTGATATATTATACAAATAGTCATGGAAAAGTGATATGTTGAGAAAGAAAATGATGAGGCTGAGTCGTGGCATGCTTTCTTCGTCTTGTAACATTATAAAATTTAAGATAAAAGACAACTTAACGTAATCTTTCTTTAATCTTTCCATGTGATCATTGTCCTGGTTCAGTGATACTAATGAGATTTTTAAATTTTTATTTATTTATTTATTTATTTGTTTTTTTATTTATTTATTTATATTAATCATGCCATTCGTTTACATCTCAAATGATATTCCACTTCCCAGTTACCCCTCCACAAACCCTTCATTCCACATCTGCCCTCTCCTCCCGCCCCTTTGTCTCTATGGGGGTGCTCCCTCACCAGCCTTCTCCTGCTCCACTGCTCTAGCATTCCCCTATGCTGGAGCATTAAACCTCCACAGAACCAAGAGCCTCTCCTCACATTGATGTCAGACAAGGCCATCCTCTACTACATATGTATCTGTAGCCATGGATCCCTCCCTTAACACTCCTTGGTTGGTGGTCTATTCCCTGGGAGCACTGGGTGGTCTGACCAGCCAATGTTGTTCTTCCTACAGGGTTGCAATTCCCCTCTGCTCCTCCAGTTCTTCCGCCAGCCCCCCACCAGGGTCCCTGAGCTCAGTCTGATGGTTGGCTCCAAACATCCACATCTGCATTGGTCATTTGCTGGTCAAACCTCCCAAGGAGCAGTCATACAAGGTTCCTGTCAGCAAGCCCCTCTTGGCAATGGCAACAGTGTCTGGTTTGGTGTCTTCAGACAGGGAAACCCAAGTGGGGCAGTTCCCAGATGGCCCTTCCTTCAGTCTCTACTCCATTTTTTGTGTCTGTTCTTCCTTTGGACAGGAGCAATTTTGGGTTATTTTCTAATATTTTTAATTATTTTTTCTTGATGTTTGTACATGCATCTCCTAACACTTTGGCACTTATGAATCACCTATAGTTTTTCCCACAACTGTGAATATTCCTTTCAGGCTCCACCCCACAGTTACCTGGCAACAGCCAGATAATGCCTGGCTTACTATAAAAGGGTCTGCTTGGCCCCTCCTTGCTTTCTTACTCTCTTACTCTCCTACTCTCTTACTCTCTGCCATATCCCCTTCTCCATCCTTCCCCTCCCCCTTTCCCTCTTTCTCCACATGCTCCTGGAAGGCCTTTCTCTGTCTTTACTCCCTCTTCAACTCCTCTTTCCATGACCTAAATAAACTCTTTTCTATACTATATCTTTTGTCCCTTTGTGTGGATGGTACCTCGGGGGAAAGGATGCCTCAGAATGGGTCCTTCAGAGGCACCCTGTCCTACTTCAACATACCTCATTCTATCAAACATATCCTTGGCTACTTTCTCTTAAAAAAAAACACAACAACCACACAACATTTTTTAAAAGTTGAAATGACTAGTAACTTTTGTTTGTCTGAGATGCCATAGTTTATATATTTTTAAAATATACATACTACTTAAACATCTAAGTTTATATCCATAGACAAGTGCTTCTTTCAGGATTTATCAAACAATCTTCTCTTAACAATGACTGCTATGAATTCAGAGACCATTGGCTATCTCAGGGTCTTACAAGTAACAGTTGAGTGTCCAGTCCTAAACAGAATACATAACACCCATAAATTATGAAAGAATAAAGGAAGATGGAATATAAGAGCAAAAAGTAGTGAGGAGGACTATGAAAAGCATCTCCCAGGCATGACACAATCGCCAACACATAGCATTTTCAATTGAATGCATCAAACAGGACCTGTCAACAAGTCATGGATAAGGGGTAAAACTTAAGGGGACCTACAAAACTATTGACCACTGATGGGTTCTGGAGGCAGTCGTCATTGCACATACATATGCGTATATATATATATACATATATATATATATACATACATATATATGTGTGTGTGTGTGTGTGTGTACTGTGAGCCTTTCAGAATCCACTGAATAGTTATATACTAGTGGCCACCCTGACGGTGCTCTTTATACTTATTAGCTAATGAAACAGAACAAAAATACATCAACATAGGAAAGTGTTGCAAGATATTTAATCACAATGTGAACCCCAAGATTGTATTATTTACTAAAAAAAAGATTAACAATCTAGCTATTAGTTAAAAATTGTCACCTTCTGTCACATTTTACCTCATCTGTTTATTGTATCAAGATTATTAATAATCTAGCTATTAGTTAAAAATTGTCACCTTCTGTCACATTTTACCTCATCTATTTATTCTAGAATTACAATCATAGTCTACCAACCTCTCCTATTTTGGTTACATTCAAGTACTTGCCTTTTTCTCTGTAAGTTTTAGTCTATTCTTAAACTTAAACTTGGGTCATGAAACTTAATGTAGGGTAACATAAATGTTGGCAAAAATAAAAGGTTACTGAATGAGCAAAGCATAATAATTATTCAAAACCAATTGCTGAGCCCGTGCTGTTTCTGGCAGGCTCACCTGTACTATGCTGTGTGAACTCACTGCAGCCTTCATTCTGAATGCACACTGGGCACACTGTGCTTTCCACATGTTGTCATGCCTTAAAATGACAACAAACTGTTCATGATCACATTGTCTATGAGATTATTGTAAAGGGCAGTGACTTTTTCATAGATAGATAGAAATGTAGATATAGATATCTGCTCTTACAGAAAAAGAGGAGTTTATGAAAAACAAATACATTAAGGTTTTCTAACCATTGCTAAGTATGGAAGTATCACATTAGTATAAATTTGGTTTGTTTCATATTGAAATGTTTAAGTTTAAATATAACTGTTTACAGTTGTTGAACTATATTTCTTGAAACATTATCAAATGAATTTTGGTGTGAGAATAGGGCAGAATATCTAACAATTTCTGAGATGACCCTGAACATACTTCTATAATTAGTAGTATATATTTATGTGAAATCATATTTTAGTATTGATGATTTGAGTACAAATCTGGCAAACAATTCTGAAAAGTATTGAAGATTCTTTAACACCTACCACAGTGTTTAGGAAGAATTAATTCCATGAGCAAAATAAATGAGCAAAACATAACTAAGTCATTAGTTGTAGGACTGTGAAAAGTAGCCTGGTTTCTGGTTAAGCTAAGGTTTAAAACCCTGGTGACCCAGCAGAGGATCCTCAGTAGGGGATAACTGTGCAAGGCAAGGTTAGGCATTTTGCCATGCTCCTGGGCCCCAGGCTCCTGACACTAGGCCGCAGCTCTCCATAGGTCTGTGGCCATCAGTCACATAAGGGCAATGCCCTAAGCCCCTTAACAGGTAGAGGATGTGATTACAGGTCATGTAGCCTCAAGACAGATCTCCATTTTAATGAGGTACATAAAGGCCTGGAAGTTTAGCCAATAAACTCCCCTTCTCAGACAATCCTCCCTGCAAGGTGTTTAACCTCAGGCCCTCCCTGAGAAAGTGGGATACAGTTTTGCTCATCGCCACTCTTTACCATGACAATAAATGCCTTAAAACTCCGGACTGTCTCTTTTCATCGAGATCCTCTGTGGGAGCAATGGAACAGGCCTTCATCTAAAAAGCTGAGTCTAGTCTCCCACAGAAGCCCTCCACCAAGCTAAGCCTCCTGCCAACAAGTCAAGGATTCAGTTCCCAGCAGGACCCAGCTGGGTTCCTCCTTGCCTTTCCCCCTTTGTCCCAAGCTAAAACCAGCCCACGGGCCCCCCACTCCATTCTCAGCTCTTCCACAGGATCCGTGGTGCCTGAGATGCCCCAAAGCCTGAAAACCAGATGGTCCCAGCCACATCGCAGGTCCAGGACCCCCAAGGCAGCTCCGTGTAGTCCCCAGGATCCCAGACTGCACTCCCCCACCAACAGGCGGTATCCTGCAGCTTCTCACAGCCTGACACCCGCCCAGTGGCAGCATGGGGTGTGCATGGTCAAACTTCCTGTTGTCTTGCCTCCCCAAGTGGCCCGAGCCCTGAGACAGGTACAAGTCTCATTTAACCCAACAATTAGCATTCAAAATTGTTTTTATCATAAACTGTATGTATATCAAATAACTGTTTTAACAAATGTTTCTATGTAATTTATTATGAGAAAATTCATATATATATACATATACATATATATATATATATATATACATATATATATATATATATGTCAAGATGTACAAAAATTTGGGGGTAGACCAAAAGATTTAAGAAACCCTGTATTAGTTCAATTTCAGTTTTCATATAGTAAATTAATCCTGAATTTAATTCATTCATAGCATTAAAATGAAGACTATTTACGTTTTAAAATTTATCATTATATTTTGTAAACAGGTCTGCTGTAAGCATGAAGAATCAATTAAAAAGTCAAGTGACAAGACATAAGAAAACTTAAAACAAAAGGTGTTTCAAGGTCTTTACTTATTTTTCTCTTTGCTCTTTTGCAAATGTTGGTCTTTGGGAAAATGCCCTGGTTTATATATATTTTTGTAACGATGTTTAGATACTCATTGAAATATAGATGAGTCCAGTAAACATTTGCCAAGTACATAACTACATAATAAAATATAATATAGTAGTCTCAGCAACTAACTATGGGAGTTACTAGAAGAAGATATAAAAGTCTTCTGGAAGCAAGCTCAGAAAATATATGGCATTTGATATGAATCTTAACAATGGACTATAAAACATATTTACGTATTTACTTACAGCAGTGATAATTAAGGATATGTTTATGAATTTGAGGGGGAATATGGAAGAAGTTGAAGGTGGAGAGGGAGGGTTGGGAGTGACATATTGCTTATGTATAAAGTTCTCAAAGAAACAAAATTGTTAAAAATAAATTTAAATGTTGTTTGCCTAGGCTCAAGAAACATTGTGGAAAAGATAGCAGAAGCAATTTAGGAGCTAGAACAAGGGAAGAAGGGGTGTATAATGCCATCTTCAAGGCATGACAGAGCTGTCCCCATCATGAACTCACAGAAGTACAAGTTTGTGCCCTAGGGCTCCACAAAACTATTCTGTCAACTGTGAGTAAGGATCATAGAAGGAACAGAACTTATGGGTCTTGAAAATTCTGGCTGGTCTACCGGACTCTGAAAGTTTCTGGGAATGGAGGTGTCATTGTCTACAGTTGCAAACATAATGGTGAGCTCAGTAGGGTGAAAGGTAGTTCTGATCCCATGGTCACACAAAAACCACCCTGATTTAATTCAGGTTATAAAACAAATACAAAGATATGAATGTGGGGGGGGGACTTTTAGAGTGAGGAGTTGGTAGGAATAGAGGGAGATGAGGGAAAGTGGGAAAATGACAGTAGCTAGAATGTATTGTCTACATGACTTAATTTAATAAAAAGTAACAAAATGAAAAAAGCATTTTAAAATAGCATAAAGTTGCTAACAGCAAATGAACAGAATAAAAATTTGAACATTAAATTAGCAAACTTTTGATCATCAGAATACACTTTAAAGAAAGTAAAATGTAAATGACACAGGGTTAAAAGCTATTTGCATAAAGTATAATAAAGTCACAAGTCATACAATATCAATCATATTTAGGCTCTTTGGGACCTTGAAAACATTCAATAAAACTTTAAAAGAATGAAATATTTGAGTAGACATTTCCTAGAATTGAAACATGTGCATGTGTTAGATACCCCATCACAGAATCTGGACTACAGCAAAGAGAAAATGAAGGCCATATTTTTGTATATATCTTACAAATTAAAATTAAAAAATAAATCTGGAAAAATCAAGAGATGAAGGAGCATAATGACATTCATTTTTCTTACTAATAATATCTATTATTCACTTAGATAACTTTACAGAAATGGAGTCACTCCACTTTCATACAGGGTATATGTTTGGTTTTCACTACTTAGAACTAGTATATCATATAAATTTTAAGTGAGTTGTATTAATATGGAGATGACAGACAAAATAGTTTATTCTAAGCAGTATTTAAATTACTAGTATTTTTAATAATGATTAGGTACTAAAAATATTGGTGAACAGTAAGAAATGTTCACATATTAAGAACCTAGCAATCTATTCTTCCTAAAAGAGTGTATTCTCAATTCATTCATATCTGGGCCATCGTATGGTTAAGGTGCTAATGGCTGGCATGGTTTACAATTGCTATAAAACAGAGCAATGCCTTGGCCAGGAAATGTTTACCCAAGAAAAATGATAAGCCAGAAATATCAGAAGATATATTTGGACATGTAAAAGCATATTTGAATATGATTTATAAATATGAAACAACTAATAGCTACTGACCACAAAACAGGTTATAAATTATAGTTATGTCAGTCAACAAATTATATGTGCTAGAGAAAAATATAGGTAAATGCTATTAGAAAACAACTTAACAATTTTGAGGAGTATAAATTTAAATAGAAAACAAAAGGTTGTTTCAGAGATAGCCTGTAGTTAGTGTCATATTCTCTATTCCCCATTCTTTCTACCTTATTTGTTCTCTCCTGCCTCTCAATTTTTTTCAACACATTTTTTTCTCTTTATTTTGCTGTTTGCTTTTCTTCAAAATCTTTCTACTGTGTAATACATGGAAGGAAGTTGGGGGGCAAGATGCCCATAATGAAATTACCAGACAGTAAGGATGTTAATAGAAAGTAAGAGTTAAAAAAGTTCCCAAGGAAACAAGCAACCTGATCAGAAGATATCAGGAGATTTTATCTTTCATACTAATTATCAACATTGAGAACTGAAGTTAAGGTTTGTCCCCTTGGTAGAAGCAGTAGAGAGTTGGAGGATCTTTGGAATGGGAAATGTGTAAGGGCAAGATGTAGCTGCTAGAGTTTCCTGGCATCATGGCAGATCCACAAGAATTCATCACTGGAGGAATCAGATTTTAATAAGGCTAACAAAATTTGGTTTAAGTTGTTGTACCCAGAGATTGAATTATCATTGTTTCTGAACTAAGTTTGTGCTGTGTTTTTCTTCTCATTGGTGACTGGCTGGGTTCCAGAGAAAAAGGTTCTGCAGCAAAGAGTGGGTTGCCTGATGTGCACCATAGAGGCCGTGGGGGATTTGAAACTTGGAGTTGGTGTGGTAGTAACCGACCAATGGGAACCTAGCGAGCTGGGTATAGAGATTGTGGAGCTCTGAGTCAGAATCTCCACAAGATAAAACAGGTTGGCCATTGCATGCCAGCGCATGGCGGGCCAGGCCATCGGGGAAGAGAGTAGGTGGCACTAGCGCGGGAACGTGCTGGTTCTATTTTTTTACTATTTCCCGCAACACTACATTTGTTTCATTTTCTATGATTTATAATTTATACCTAGCAGCTGCCTGAAAATGTGTATTCTGTAGCTTTGTCAAACAATATAATGCCCTGAGCAGTGGGAATTTACTTAGTCTATTCTCTCACACAGGTAAGAACTAGCCTGTAATAGGAAGTTCACTAAGACATATAAATATCTTTGTGGTATGATGAAAAATCTTTTTGGTTTATCCCCAGGAGTGGTATAACTGGGTCTTGAGGTTGATTGATTTCTAATTTTGTGAGAAACCACTACACTGATTTCTGAAGTGACTATACAAGTTAGATTTCCGGCCAGCAATAGAGGAGTGTTCCTGTTGCTCCATATCTTCACCAGCATGAGCCCTCACTTACGGTTTTGATAGTAGCCATTCTGTTAGGTGTAAGATAGAATCTCAGATTCATTTTGATTTGCATTTTCCTGATGGCTAAGGATGGCTAAGGATTTCTTCACGTGCTTCTTAGCCTTTTGAGATTCCTCTGTTGAGAATTCTGTACCTAATTTGTAAATTGTATTATCTTGCTGATGTCTAGTTTCTTGAGTACTTTATATATTTTAAGAGTAGCTCTCTGTCAGATATAGAATTGGTGAAGATCATTTCCCATTCTGTAGGCTGCTGTTTTATCTTATTGACAGTGTCCTCTGCTTTCATAAGATCCCATTTATTAATTGTTGATCTTTAGAGACTGCACTATTTTTCTGCTCATGAAGTTGTCTCCAGTGCCAACGAGGTCAAGATTATTACCCACTTTTTCTTCTATCAGGTTCAGTGTATCTGGTTTTATGTTGAGGTCACTGATTGACTTTGACTTTAGTTCTGAGTGGGGTGATAGATATGGACCTATTTGCATTCTTCTACATGCAGACATTCAGTTGGACCATTTGTTGAAACAACTTTCTTTTGTTCATTGTATAATTTTGACTTCTTCATCAAAAACCATGTGTTCATATTTAGATCTTCTGTTTGATCCTATTGAACAACTTGGTTGTGTCAATACCATGTGATTTTTATTACTATAGTTCTACAGTAGAGCTTTAAATCAGGGATAGTGACATTTCTGGAAATTCTTTTACAGGATTGTTTTAGCTATCTTGGGGTTCTAATTTACCACAAAGACACTTGCTCAATTATGTTCATAACAGCTTTATTAATAATAACAAGAAATTGGAAACAAACTAGATGTCCCTCAACTGAAGAATGGATAAAGAAAATGTGGTATATTTACACAATGGAGTATTACTCAGCTGTTAAAAACAAGAACAACTTAACATTTTCTGGCAAATAGATGGAACTGGTAAAAATAATCCTGAGTGAAGTAGCTCAGACCCAAAAGAACAATAATGCTATGTACTTCTTTGTGAGTGATATTAACTGCAAAGTAAAGGATATTCATGCTATACAGTCCACAGACCCAGAAAGGCTAAGTATCAAGGATGCTTCAAGGAGGGAATGCCTCATTTTATTGCAACTTGATATGCTATATGTTGTTGATATTCCTTGATGGCATCCACTTTTCTGAAGGCATAAGAGGACAAGTGGATTAGAAGGAAAGAGGCAGGTGGCATGGAAAATATGGGGGTGGGGGGCTGAGGAAGAAAGGGAAAGCTGCAGTCAGGATGTAATATATGAAAAGTTTTGATCTTTTCACCCCAGTATGCAGAAATTGGAGAGATATGCTCATGAAATCAAGTCTTAGATATAGCCTTTTCAGCAGAGACCTTGTGTTTCTTTTAAATCTTAATAAATTCTAAAAATAATTTCCATATAAGTAAGATCAAAAATGACTTCCATATATATATTCCCACTAGCAGTTTTCCTAATTTTAAAATGATGATCATCTTGCCTTTTCAGATTGATCAGAGAATTGGAGGAAGTCAATCATAAAAAATTACAGTATTATAGTTATCAAGACACACTGGCTTTCAGTTCTTCAAGTATATGTCATGCCTATAGATGTTACCTAGCTTTTCTATGAAGCATTCATGAAAAGTTATGACATTACAATTTTTAACAATCTCTATATTTATTTAATAATTTCCTATATATCTCTGCCTGGTACATGTTTAAGTTTACCTCTTTTTCATAATTTTCAGAGCCATTCTATCATAATCTAGACACCCTAGTGACTAATACAGCACCATAACAAATCTCATATCCACTCTGATACCTATTTTAGCCTTTCTTCAAAATTGCTCACCCAATTCTCCTTATGAAATGAAAACCTTAGGCAAATGTTTTCCTTTAAGAAATTTCAAGTTTCCCACAGCTCTGTGACTAAGGGTCAGACCACAGAGATCACTTTAGGACTGCAGTGAGGCCTGGCTTTTAGCTCCCTCTTAAAGAACCCCAGTGCCCTACCATTGTTCTCATATCATCAAGCACATACTGAGCTCTCTCAGATTACATGACTAGATGTGATTTTCAGGGGACTGGAATGCTTTCTGTCTTGCCTCATACATGCTTCTTACTGTTTCTGACCAGCACAATGTGATTTACAAGGATCCATCCACATGCATGCAGGCTGAGCTTTCAGGAACACTTACGCTGCCCTAAGTTTATTCTCCATCACTGTATGAAATTTCAAGTGCATTTTCCTGTGACTGGATGAACCAGAGCTAGTTTTACCGGAATGTGTTTTACTCTCTTTCAGTAAAAATCTTTTCAGTGTCTGAAGTCAGGTTTTAGAACATTATACAATTCTATTCCTCACAACAGGTGAGACTCTTGAAATGAGAATCATGGAGACACTTTCCTTTATCTATGTGAGGTCAAAAGGAAAATGTATCACAATGTAAATACTTGATGTCATTGAAAAAGAGGTCAACTGGGGGGTCCTACTTTAAACATAATGAGAAATTCCCAAAATGGGTAATGAAATATCAACTAATCATATAATCTATATGTGTATACATAAAAACATATGATTATCAATAAAGACAACAGAAATTAGATATTCCAGTCAGTATATCACTTTTATTTTTAAAATTATCTAATTGACCAATTTAATTACTTAGTGAGAGGCATATTGTCAAACAATAGAGTTTGACTTAAGGGGACTCCTCTTGTAAAAAGCACTTTCCAGTTTGTATTTAAAGATTTAGAGTCATATTTTGTTAAAGTCTGTCTCCTCTGAAATGATGATAGGCAGCATCAAGACTTATTTTAAACATCACTGGGACCAGAAGATCTGCATTTTAATGTATGTTAACTGTTTTCATGAATGTTATGAATTTTAATCCTTTGAAAAACTTTACAAATACATACAATGCAATTTGAACACATCTATCCCCTTCTTCCCTCTCCCTAACTCTCAGTATGGAGCCATACATTGGTACACTGACAAGCTACAAATTCAGCTTATGGTGGGGCCTTGGGAAGCCCTTCTCCCTCCTTGCTGGGATTATTAATATAAACTAACAAGCTTATAATTTATTCATGATTTGGGCAAATGTCAACTTCCATCACAGTAACAAGGTAAAAGACTGGAAAGGATTTTTTAGAAGCAGAAATGAGTGATGCCTACATAAAGTAGACATATATTACTAAACAAAAGATACTCATCAGGGCAGACAAACTACCAAGTGCTTCCTCTCTTGCTAGATTTCAAAAGAGTGATATTAGTAAACACAGCTTTCTTTTATAGAAAGAGTTATATATGTAATTAAGAACATTAAAACAAGAAGGAGTTGATTAATTAAACAAGAGTCATCAGAGAAGCTAGAGTAAGTAAGAAAAGAAAGTGACTAGTAGAACTATGCAGAGTATACAAACAGAAATGAGATCCTAGAAATACCAAGGCAACCAAAATCACAACTAATTTTCTCTATTTTCAAGTTTTTCTCAATAACAGAGCCTTTTCCTTTTGGTAGCATATTTCTGCTTGAATTAATGTCTATGTTTCCCAGCTTCCCATATAAGAAGGTGTTTTATAACTAATTTCTGTATGGTATAATGTATAATTTGTTGATCTCATGGGAAAAAGACATATTTTTTTCTTTAGTACTTCCTTCTACACACACATACACACACAAACACACACACACACACACACACCCTATCTTGAGTCACAACATCTATCTTAAACTGTATAAAAACATGAAATCCTGAAACACATGGTAAATAATAAAAATAGTTTTAAAATTATAGATAAAATATGAGCAAGATGGATCTTATATTTAAGAACCTCATTTATAAATTATATATAAAATAAAATGATTTAAATTTTCAGTGATTTAATCGTTTAATTATATATTAAATATATAATTAAATCTAAATATTAGCAACTGACAATGTTACAATTTTAGTATAATGTGAAAATCTCCATTAAAATGTACAAAAGCAATGATTAGTTTTGAAACAAGCCAGAGATGTACGCTTAAAGTCTCTTTTAAATTAGGCTTATAATAAATATGAATGGAAGATAGTGTGAGGAAATACATTAACTCTGATTCTTAAAACCTTACAGTCTGGGGTATTTCCCAAAGAACGCTTACTAATCTACATTATAACACATTTCTTAAGCTTTATAAGATCAAACTTGTAGTGATCTTAGTGTTTTGAATTGGAGATGTACTCTCAAAATATATATCACAGCAGATTTTAATCATCATTATATGACAGATACTAAAATAGGAATATTTCTTTTTCAAAAACTTTTCTTACATTCCATTTTTCAGTATTTTTATTAAAGTAAAATTCATTTGAATTGTAAAATTATTTTTCTTACACATAAAGTTAGAATATTTTTGGTAAGAACTAAGTTGTAACAGGTATGTACTTTTTTTTTTTTCATTTTAAGAACTAATCCTATGTAACTTGAACACAGTACAACCACATTTTATTTGCTTCTAAACTAGGTATCTTTATAATGGTTTCTAAAGAAAGAGTGAATGCAGACAAGAGTACATTATGCATATCAAATATTGTTTTGTATATAAAATCATAATAATGAGGAAGTTTAAATATAAAAATGTCAAGAACAATGAGGAGAAAATGCAGCAAAATGTTGAAAGCCAAAGATCATGCCAGCAAATTATATATGTGTGTGTGTGTGTGTGTGTGTGTGTGTGTGTGTGTGTGTGTGTGCGTGTGTGCAGAACTCTTTGAAGAGAGCTGAGTAAAAATCTGGGATTACACTGTTATATCAGAAAAAACACCAATGAAACAGTAAATAGCAATAGAGAATCAATTTAATAGTGGTACAAAAGAGAACATAAAATAACAAGGAGTCTTTTAATGGAGGTGGACAATTGTACCTTTTTTTGAAATTTTTTAGTTAGGTTTTAACTTAGCACATAAAAATTTCATGTATGTATTTTTAAATACAGTATACATACTTATTTTTCCAAAAGCAATGTTTTTATACAGAGTCCTAAGAAGTTCAGTGGCAGGAGGAGTGGGAGAGGTTCCATTTTCAACCCAGGAGCCTCTATGGTGTTGGTTTGTATCAAACACACAGGCAAGTGGCATCATGGATTTGGTAAAATGATGACAGTGTTCAGTCTCTCTCTGCTAGTACAACAAGGTGAGTGCCAATCTCTGCTTCTGTAAGAATCCTGAATCTAGTATTTTCAACTCTAACTCTTCCAATCTCTAGTTCTGAAGGTTTGAAATCAATAGACAGAACAATAGACAGACATGTAATCGCATTATCTAAATGTTTATTCAAATGTCCAATCAAATTTCTTCTTCAATTTTTTTTTTCAAGGAAGCTGGTTGGTTATGTTCATTTAGCTTCTGCTGCCATGGCTTAAAACCTATAGGATTCCACTTGTACACTTGAGGGTCTTGTTTTTCATTTATACCAGTTAAAATCATAACACAATAAAGCAGCCTCATTTCATTATTCTGTGTGTAGACTTGAGAAATATCAGTAATTCTTTTACATAGCATGTCCACAGGAAACTCATGCCACATTTGTCTCTCCAATTAGCTGCCTCATAGCATGCCCTCTGTACCTGGAATCTGCTGTCAGCTGTTACTTCAATCATTATACAACCAATGCTTTCAGTTATCTTGATCAAGTGTGTTACCGCGTCGGAATCCAGTAATTTGTCATGTACTTTCTTCTATGTGACAATAACTGAGCAGTCTTTTCCTTTGACAGCTACAGATGTAAGTCCACCCAGGTTAATAGCCTTAAATGCGTATTCTACTTCATAGAGTTGGCCCTTGGCAGAGAAAATAGTAATGCAATAAATAGTCAAAACAGGTGTTGGAACCACGGGGCATGGTGTTGCCACTATTTTAAACACAGTCTGTCAGGTATGCATATTTTTAAAAGAGACAAATGTAGATTCCAGTGTGGAACATATGAGATATAATTAAAAGCAAATTTTCAGAATAAATGAGACAAAAATGGCTTTATTCACTCACGCACAGTGTAGAATTTGGGGTCACAAGCTCTTGACTCTCTGGTTGCTGAAATATAGTGGTCAGGACTTCAAGGCATTAAGAATGAAGTTAAAAGATACTTCTCAGCAAATCTAATATACCCAAGAAGGAAACAGAGGTATTTGGATGGATTATTCAACAAGTAGCACACATACATTCACCTACAGTATCACCCAAGTTAGGTGAACCTTCTGTCACAACATACCATAAACAAAAATTTGTCAGTGTGATGTTTATTCTACTTTACCCCATCATAAAGAGAACAGTAAGAGTTGACTGATGATATTTGACAAACACAGGTATTTGGAACACAGCTTTCAGTGGGATGTCTTCATCAAATCCCACCCACAGAAGAGGAGATGAGAGAGTGAAAGAGCCAAAGGGATAGAGGACACCAGGAGAACAAAGCCCTGTATAATTATGTGATTTTCAACCTTCCTAAGGCTCAAACCTTAAATACAGTTCTTCATGTTCTAGTGACCCCCAACCATAAAACTACTTTTGCCTCTACTTCATAATTGTAATTTTGCTAGTTATAAATCATAATGTAAACATCTATGTTGTCTGATAGTCTTAGGAAAACTTTGAGAAGGGGTCATTCTACCTCTAAATGGGTCACTACCCACAGGATAAGAACCAATCCTAATTCAACGGAGGAAAGGGAACAAGAGGGTCTCTGATTCTTCTGACTTCTCTTGAGGCTCTTTTTCTTCTATTTGTTTCTCTCGTCCCACTTTGATGTGATAGGTTTTTTTTATTTGTTTGTATGTTTTATGTTATTACATTTTGTTATTATCTTTTAGAGGTCTGTTGTTTTTGAAAGAGAGACAAAGAGGAAGTAGATACATGTGGAAGAGAAAGTGGGAAAGAAGTGGGAGGAGTAATTGGAGGGGAAATAGGCTAACTCTTATCTCAATAATACCTCCAACCCAGTTAAGAAAAGGAAAAAGAACACAGGTAGAAAATGTCTTCCTAATGATGGGAATAAAAAATAATTAGGATCAGTTATTATGATTCAAGAGAAGATGTCATAGGTACTAAACAATAACTCACAGAAATTAAAACAGTATCAAAGATGGGAGAAACTAAAAAATAATATTTTAGATTATAGACATAAAATATCAGTATGGAGAAATAGGAAAGTAAATAGAATGAGGATTCAAGGTTAAGAAATTACAAGTCATAAGAACAGATGCAGAGAGAACAAGAGAAACATGAAGAAAGGAAGGCAATGAAGTATTATTTCAAGGTCTTTTCTTAAAATTCAAAAATAGTAGCTTCATTAAGTAGTCTAGTAAGGGTTAGTACAATGGATAGAGATTGATCTACATCTGAGACAGAGAGAAAGAGAGACAGAGACAGAGACACAGAGAGAGACAGAGACACAGGGGCAGAGACACAGAGAGAAACAGAGACAAAGGAACAGACACAGAGAAACAGAGAGATAGAGAAAGAGAGAAGGAAGAGGAACAAAAAGAGAAGAGCAGGAGAAAGAGGAAGAAGAAGGGAAAGAAGAAAGGTAGAAGGAGGTAGAGGAGGAGGAGAAGGAAAAGAAGGACAAGAGGAAGAGGAAGACAAGGAGGAGGAGGAGGAAAAGGAAGAAGAAGAAGAAGAAGAAGAAGAAGAAGAAGAAGAAGAAGAAGAAGAAGAAGAAGAAGAAGAAGAAGAAGAAGAAGAAGAAGGAGAAGAAGGAGAAGAAGAAGGAGAAGAAGAAAAGAAGAAGAATTCCAAAGAACTGTGATTGATTGTCCATAACTTTAGGTTTTCCACAGCAATCTGAACATTAGAGGAGATAAGATAAAACAAGCACACACACACACACACACACACACACACACACACACGGATGAGGAATAGGGGAAAAGAAATGGAAATTGGGGAGATAAGAATAAATAGATGCAGAGAGGAGAAGAAATAGTGGAAAGTCTTCAGAATTTACAAGGAACTAATAATTTTCAGCTAAGATTCAATTCATAGCCAAATAATTACAGACTAGAGTAGAATAAATAGATATAAAATATGTAAAACCCATTGAGTCTATGCAACATTTCTATAAAACCACCAAAACTTGAGAAAAACATCACATAAGTAAATGACATATTATTTTAAGAGAAGTAGAAGAATCATTCCATTTGAATTTGCATTGAGGCAAATACCATCACCTGAAGACAAGGGGAAGACTTCACAATTGTACATGCTTGCAGATCTGGTCACCTATCAGCTCACAATGGAGGAAAGTGGTTCAAATTTTGTTTACATTTAGGTAGAACAGGCGTAACTAAGGTTCTCATTGCTATGGTTCTACCTTTAAAGGCTGCCACAGAATCCCAAGACTGTTTCTCTACAATGCTGTACACACTCTATTGGCATAATCAAACACAGATGAGTTTATTATACATTTCATGATGAAAGATCACTGCAATTTCTTCTCTGCAAATTTTATCAGCAAGTCAGAGGAGCTTTCATTGAGCCTGGGTTAAATGGCACAATATCTGTGGCTAAAACTAAAATGACTAACAACAGTTCTGTGTATATATGCCTTGTATATGCACTTTTCTGCAATTAAAATATATTTCAAAGTAAACAGACATCAAAATGTGTCATGATCCTTAAACACTTTGAAACCAGTAATGTTTCATATATATATATACTACTCAAGAATGATGCCATGGGATTTTGTATTTTGTTTAAGTATTCACTTATATATGCATATAAATGAGAAACAAAATATCTGAAACATTTCCATCAATATAAACTATTCTTCATTTTACACAATTGTAAACTAGACTATATTTCTCTTGTGCTGCCATAAGAGTTAGGGTTGTTCAGTGGTAGTTATGTGTGTTTCTTTGGTGTTCCCAGGGAGATACTGAGTATTCAGTTGTAGTAAATGGGTATATAAACCCCTGGTGTCTCCATTCTTGTTAATTTCTATAGATGAAGTCCTCTCAAGTCATAGGTTCTGATGTTGCTTAGAACAGGTTTTAGCTTCTCTTTGCGTTTGATTGTTCCTATAGAAAATAGTGAGGACTCTCATATGCTTCCAACATAGAGGTTTTTTTTCTCATTGTTTGATATTATGTGTGGAAGCAATTAGAATTTTATTATAATTAGATTTAATATCTACATTATGGTCAGATATCTTGGAAAAATTAATTACTTATACATATATGAAATATTAATTAGAATTAGAATGTAAAAGAATATACATTATAAATATCTAATATTATTTATAAAGTTAAAATCTAGTAAGGTTACATATTTAAGAACTCTATTCAATTTTTCAATAAAATCATTATCAAATTTTACTGAAATTCAAAGTCATTATCTTCTGGTTGCTTAACAATAAAGTTGTAATTTTATGTGCAATATTTAAGATTATTAAATTCAGTAATAAATTAAGGTTAAAACTTTTTAAATTAAATTAAAATATGACTAGCTAAAGGGTTTGCATATCCATATATATGAGATTTTCAAATATTTAAAATTATATCCTTAAAACGTATTTAAAAATTGCTTAGAGTTCTTATTTATTAAATGAGTTGCTTCCAGTGATCATTTTGACACAGTTTCACATTGCATGTGCAAATTCTACATGTGTCAGATTCTGTATATTCATGGAATTTCCCAATATTATAATTACTGAAGGTTTTTTTTTAACTTTACAAATTTATATTTTCAGAAAATTTAAAATTTGTTTGTTAAAAACAGCATCTTAATAATCTGAACACTTTATATTATTTATGTTATTTAAACTTGCTTACCACTAAATATACCAGTACTGCTACTTTAGCAGTGATTTTTATAACTACATTTGTAGCTTGTACAAAATAATCATTAAAATATGATAGTAATAATAGCATAGAATACTTAAGGTACTTACATGTATAAATTTTAATTAAATTGAGACAATTTGATTGTGTAATTTTTACTATTTTAAGTAATACATTATAGAAACTTTTCCAGTGGTTTTCTGTCAGAGGTTCCAATTATAATTACATACTTAGAGTAAATCAATTAATCAGGAAAATCAATTGAATCTTACAGATTTGATTTTCAAAACATAAAACTGTTATAGTTTGCGTTTTACAATTTCTATTAATGTGTTAGGATCTAAAGTTAATTACTAATTCTGAATTTTTCTCTCTCTATCCCTCTGCTGATGTTTGTTGAATTATCAATGCACAGAAAAGTCTGAAATTGGCTATGAGTTGAACTTCAAATAGATAAGTGACCATTCTGTAGCATCATGCAGTACAGTGAACTTAGTTTTCATTTATAAATGAGATAATATAAAGGTTGCCATTTCTACAATCAAACATTTTCTCATTCCAGCTACCCTAATTCTAAAATCAATGTGTATGTGTTTATGTGTTTATTCGTGTGTGTGTATGTGTGTGTGTGTGTGTGTGTATGTAAATGAGACACAGATAGAGAGAGCCAGAGGGAAACCGAGAGAGAGAGAGAGAGAGAGAGAGAGAGAGAGAGAGAGAGAGAGAGAGAAATAGAGAGAGAATTAGAGAGAGAGGAAGAGGCACAGACACAGAGAGAGAGAAATAGAGAGGGAGAGAGAGGAAAAGGCAGAGACAAAGAGAGAGACAGCGAGACAGCGAGACAGAGAGAGAGGGAGAGCAGCACCTCCAGGCTGTCCATTTCCTTTTTGCTCGGAAGATACTAACTTTGAGATCCTAAGACCTCCTGATGTATTCTTTCTATACAAAAGCACATGTTACATTCATTTACACATGCAAGAGACAAATCAAAGCCAAAGCTGAAAGTAAAATGGACATAATTTTAATGGATTTTTGTAAAATTTTTGTGCATTGGATTCAAACAGCAAACTGTGTGCACTCAACTGTTTTCACAATGTTGTCATGAGGTCTGTGTCTTTTACCATTTTACACACAACTGTTCATTACAATATGTTATCCGCTTTGTGGGACTCAGGGGTGTGGCGTGACAAGCCGTGGTGGTAGTGCACCTAGCTTTTATAGTATCTAACTTGAAAATATTTCTCTTCTATGATTCCTTTTTCTTGATAAAAATAGTTTTCACCAAACGTTGGTGGTGCACACGCACTACCGTTCATGCTTGACATCACACCCTGACAGGAACACATGTTCTTATTTTGTTGATAAAAAGTATTACAAAAATTTCCATACAAAAACTATTTTCATAGAAATCTTGCATTTCCACAAATAAACCTGAACATTTTTTGAAAACAAAATAAAACAAAAAAACTGCTCAAGAATTTTGTTCTTTTAACATTGTGACTATTGTTAAATGCAGTCCACCTCAAAGTTCTGTCATGTACTTTCGAATAGTGACAAGTCCCCATTCTCTTATCAGTGGAATCTGCCCAGGCTCCATCAAGGTCCTTTCCAGGAGGAAGGAAAGTTTCAGTTAATATATCAGAATGTCAGAGTGAAGTCTTCCATATAACCAGTAACACTGAGCCCTGTTTTACAATTCATGGCAAGGACTGCAAAACATCATCTTACACATCAGAATCTCTATACCAGTGGTTGCCTTTTTATTTCTGGTGTAGGGTATGGTAGGGGTTTCTGGGAGCAAGTTGCATATTAAAATATTTGCCATGGGTATTTTACGGAAAAAAAAAAACTATTGGCTTGATAATTACCATCTATATCACAATCCATGACACAGACTATTGAAAAAGAAAAGTAACTGATGGTGGTCTACTTTCTGTTCCACTTCTATTGAATACTGATGTGTTTTGCATTACATTTTTTCACATTCTATGAACACATATTATCTATTCAGATGGTGATTTTACTGAGTATTGGGGGCTAGTAACATTATCACCTTTATTTTGTTGGTGACCATGGGACTGTACTGTTTCTTGTAACACTATAATTTTTGCTGATTTCACGCATTTAAAAAAAAATTATGGCATTTTTATTGGTTACCCTTTTGGACATCAACATTTCATCTCCTGACAACAGTTGAACTTCAGAAGGAACCAGCAGTTTCTCCCTGGACTGCATTTGAAACCAGCCACAATATTTGCAATGTAACATTCACTCAAAGGAAGGGAGGAACCCATGATAAACAGTGTAACCCCGTGTAACTTGGTTGATCCATGGTGCTTGTAAATCAAGTCTGATCACTGAAACTGCTTAGATCACAGAGTCTCTAGTTCATAGACACAGCGGCATGAGGTAACTCATTTTATTTTGCACAGGTTGCATATTTCCACAGGAAACATTCTCGCTAAATTGTTTGGAAAAAAAAAAAAGACGACAGTTTGTGCTTGGGTGATTGGCATCCCAGCTTCATGCCATGGTTTCTTTACCTGGCAACCTTCTGTCGTTAAATGTGTGCATGTTTATAACTTCTTCTGTTTTCACAATAACTGGGGCTTGTGGCTTATGTTTGAGCCGACGCTGGCACTTCAGGGACATTCTCAATTCTTCCACCATAGCGCTACAGAAGGACCTCTACAGAAGAACACAGAGAGATTGACATTACAAACGTTATAGATGGACAAATATAACAATCATTCTCACAGACTGGCCAGCATGCCAGCCTAGAATATTTACAGTATTTCATGATGATTTTAACAAAGTATTATATTTTAATACATGACATACAATAATGAGAATATTACATCATATGGGCTAGTTTAGAGAAACCTGCCACCTGATAATGAAATAAACTCTCCATTAATAATTTTTATTATTCAAATAGATTAAATTGGATTTTCTTATGATTATATGTAACATTTATTAGAATTATATAGATGTCTACTTTAAAATTTAAATGCAAACAAACCTCTACCAGGTACTCGATAGTGACTTCTAAGTAATTATAATATAAAAGATGTATTTTTCAGGTTAGAAGATGAGATACACAAGTATTCTCTAAACATTGTTTCTCTATTGTATATCTCAAATCAACAAAAATGGCACTCAGACAAACAAAATATAAACATAAAATGTGGAATTTATTTACAAGTTTTGTTATTATTATACCTATACAACATTGACAGTGACTAGAAACATATATAATACAATCATGAAATGGGAACTGGTCACATTTTAAACACCTAAACAAGCATTATTTGTAATTCATCATCAATGTCTTCATAACAGAAAGACAAAAATAGTTTATCCCATGTGGATAGAATAACTCTATGATTTTCATCGTATTGGCAAAAGATTTTCCATCAATTCTGCATACATATCAGGCTCATTAGTTCAGCATCTCGCTATTCATATCAGACTCATTTATGCAAAATATTTTTGTTAATCTCTTTCCTCACTTGATTAAGAGACACAGAGAGCAGATCCCCGATCCAACTACATCCAACAACTTACAGATGAAAGTTCAGATGGAATGAGACTATAATTAGAATCTTCTATACAAAAACCAAAAATGTACATAACATACAAATTTAGACATTTATGAATATTTACTGTTCTAAAAAATGATATGCAATATGATGAGATAAAAATAGGTATTTTGAGACATACTACTGAGCTAGCCATTGCTGCTTTGCAGTTTATCATCTTCGGATACAGGATAAAAAAGAATATAGCGTATGCTTCTAATGTTTTAAAAATATTCTGAGTATCTAATTTTTGTAACACTCAAACTGTTATTACAAATTATTTAGGCCTCAGTGTGTTGGTGTAAAATAACTAAGAGAGAATGCAAATTGCAACTGCAACACAGTAAAACAGCCTGTCTATAGTTGTGATTTAGACATAGTTCTAAAACCTTTTTATTACTTCATGGCCATATCCTCATGTTCTAGTAGATTCTTTAACCTGTTTTTCTTCTGTTGAAACTTTACAGGTAAAGTTAGTTAGAAGAACTGAGGTCTTTAATATTAATGCTTTTCATCACATAAGAAACAGTTCAAACCTTTTCTCCTGTTTCTCACATGAAGAATTCTCTGAATCAGTCTCCTTGTCATGACCTATGTTCCTGCTGTTTTTCTGAACTCTTTTTCTTCTCCTCATACATTACTCTCTGCCTGGGTGTCCATCTCCATCCTCTTTGACTTTTCCTTGTTCTTGGACATGCTGTGTTGAGTACTTTAAAACTTAATGTGGATCTAACTTATTTATTGCCTCAGCATAAAATTCAAGTTTCATTCAGAAAACTCCTTGCACAGCCTACATTATCTTTATTGAATTCTGTTTTATTCCCTCAGTGTGTTGCCCTAATTCTTATTCCTTTTTCTCTAGCCTCTGGGTTTCCAGTGTTCTACTCTCACTGAAGTGAAAAGATACTGAGCACTTGTTACTGGTGCACCTGTATGTTCATCAAACAGCAATGTAGTTAACCATAGCTACATATGACTCCAGTGCCTTTTTACTTAACAGTGCTTCTGAATGAATTGTATAAGCTTTGCTTGTACTTTAGAAGCTTCATAAAATACAATAGAAAACCTCAAGACTAATAACTTTGAATAAGTAAAACAATTAATATATTAGCACTTGTAATCGGTGAAGATTAAATGCGAGTAATGATTTCCCCATTGCTTGGCATTATTTATTATGTGTTAAATTATAGCTTTTAAAAATCCATGATATAGTTTAATTCAAAACTCTATATGCCACTGCCAGCTGGTACATTGCAATGGTGTTGCTTATTGCTTAATACCTTCTATTAGATGTATTTATTAACAACATGATGATAATGATGATGAAGATGATGATGATGACAACACGGTAGAAATGGAAAAATCTGATTCCAAAAGGGGGAGGAATACATTGTCTTGAGGTAAGATAGTCTTGATTCTCTGTTGGAACATTTAATAGAAGAATCAATTAATATAATACAGTTACTATAACAAGGTTAGAAGTTGATCCCATTGACATTTAAAAGTGCTTTAAAGTGTGAATGAATTTAAATTGTTTGAAAGATGGCTTTATTTCATACAGAGTTTCTAAATATCAACTAATGTTTAACACCGTTTGCCATCTTAACCTCAGCCTATTTGATCATATAAGTTTTATAACAAAACAAAGTAGAAACATTAACTTTTTATTAAAAGAATAGGCTAAGTAGCTTGTTTTCATGGGAAAAACATCAATGTATATATAACTTCTAGTAGAAAAGACTTTATCTCATTTATAATATGATATTTAATCCTTGGTATTTAGTGTTTGCTTCAGACTATACATTAATATATATGAAAATTTTGAAGTAATATCATATAGTGTCAAATTTATGATGTTAATATAAAGCATAAATAAAATCCTGTTTTAATTAAATATCCAATCTTTATTTTTATCTCTTAAAATATTAAATAATCTTAAGTAATCTTAAGTAAACTGTAACCCTCATTTTCAATGCAAGTCACATATGAAATAGACAAAATTTTATCAAGTAACTTTTAATTAATCTGTGGTCTTTATTATATAATTTCAAAATACTAATATTGTTAATTTTCTCTTTGAATGAGCTGAAATTTGCCAGTACTTTCTTTACCTATCAGTGTGCCATTACCATAAAGATAGTTTTGTTTATGAATAAATTCACGGTGAGACAAAAGGTTTTCTTCTCTTTTTTCTCATTCCAATGTCTGCTAACCAAAATTTGGAACTATATTTCTGACTTATTTTCATTCATTCCTTGACATTTTGGACCTCCCTTATCTACCTCAGCTCTGATTACAAATTTTTCAATTAGATCTCTGTGTCTCCAGTAAAAACCATATAGTTTTTACGAGCCTTTATTCTTTTTGTCTGTGCTGCAAAAAAATTATGAGGATATTTAAATATAGCTTTAATTTCATATCATTCAAGAGAGACAGTTCTAAATATGGATTGGGATTTTTTTCTTATTTTAATTTGAAGTGTCTTTAAAATACTCATGTGCACTTAATATGACTTTCCTAGACTGTCGTTAAAAAAACAAGAGAAAGAATGACAGGAAAGAGAAGGATGAGTGAAGGTAGAGACAGAGAAAGGAGTAAGGCAGAGGGATAGAAGAGGACCTTGCCTTTCAACCCTTTTGTTGGGGGTGGTGTGTTCTTCAGTGTGGGAAGTTCCTTAGGGGGAAAACAACAGTAAAATGTTTCTCCACATTAAGGTAACAGACTACAAAAAGGAAAAGAAAGGCACAAGGATACTAACCATCATTAAAAACCTCTTTTAGAAAGTTTCAAAAGTTTACTAAACAGTGTCTGGATGGTATGGTGGCACTAACCAAATAGAAGATTCCTGAAAATGAAAATTTAAATCTTTGAGCTGTTAGCATGTATAATTGCATTAAAATAAGTAAAACTCTTCATGAAATTCACTATATTGAATGAAGCAACCTGTTATTTACACATCCCTGGAAATGAAGAACGCTTTGAATTACCTGTAAATATGTTCCATATAGAACATTGACATAAATGACGTTTACTCTATGTTAAAACCAAAAACTGATAAAAAGGAATTAGTTCCTTAGTTTTCAAATTAAAGTTTATCAATCCTCATTAAATAAATGTATTTGTCCTCAGAGCAAGAAAATCATATGATATATTTTACTAACAAACTATATTTTATGTGACCTGCTGTCCTATTCCATAAAAGTAATAATGTAACTAAACATTCTACTTTTCATCGAAAAATGTTTACAGCCATTTTGCCAAAAGGGATTGAACATCTATAGAAAGATTATTGAGCAACTATGAGACATGAAACTCAATAAAAATGTTTTGTTTGTGTTTGTCACTTAAACTATTGGATGGCAAATTATAGACAACTTATCCGTTGACATTTTCCAGTTAATTTCTGGTTTTATTAGGCATTTACTCAAGAATGGTGAATTATATACAGTCAAAATGGGTATTGAGATCAGTCACAAGAAATTATATCACTTTAAGCAATAACTGAATTAAAAACAGATGAAGTGTAATAAAACGTGTAAATGTTAAATAATATTTTTAGAAATATTAGTGTTGTAAGAAAAATAAATGTCATTTAATGTAGCCAAGTCAAAATTTTCTGCTAATTATTCTGACTATATTTGGCAGCCCTTAAAGATATATTAAACCCCTAATATCTTATATACCACAAGTGAATTGACCTAAGGTACAACGTAATATAATAGAGAAGCCAATAAGTATAAATTACTAGCTAAAATACTGATGTTCACACATTATATCAACTTTGATCTTCATATTTAGTGCTGTTGCAACTTTTGAAAACATTTGAATATTTACAAAAGCTTTGTCAGAGGAAAATTTACACATCGTTTTTTGAGAGATACTTTTGCATAACTGGTGTAATTTTAGAGAAAATAAAACTAAGCCTTGAAAACAAGTTGTAGATCTCAAGTTGACACATCAATAGTATCAGAGATCTGCAATCCTGAAATATACAAGTGGCCTCCTTCTTCATGAGTTCCTGGCCAACTGAACATTTACCTAGATTCTCTTCTTAGGAATCTTTAATTCTTGCATACTGTAGTTATAAATCAAAGAAAAAGTATACAAAAATGAGAAGTAACTGTCAGAACATTAAACAGTATAGCATACTACACTCAGCCTGGATTGTTCTATAATAATAAGCATATTGATAAATACAATAATAAATATAAAGTAGTCTCAGAAGTTTTTTACTTCTAACAAAATTTACCCAACATTTTTATATTAAATTTTCAGATATAATCATACTGATAAAAGTACACTACTACTCCATATTGTTACATTTTCTTTACCTAAACTTGCACAACCAATAAAGGTAAGAAGCTACAGAAGCGTTTTAGTCAATACAGCAGTGAACACCTTTTAAGAAGAAAAGTGTTGGTCATCACATTTCTGCTAAAAGTCCCATTCACACAACCAGGAGGCAGGCTCAGGAAGCTTCTGTTATTAAGTTGAAGTAGATAAGACGTGCCAACCTTATCACTGTTAATAATGACATTAAAATAACAAATGACTTTCCTATTATGGCTAAATGAAAAAGCTTGATTCTTATTAAGTGTGATCATTTTTTTACTTTAAAACTTTTAACCTTTAAACAATATCAACAATTGTACATAAAAATTGGGAGACCCCAGAACTCCTTATAGTTATTTAAGCATAACCTGATAGCCACTGTTCAATCATTCCTCTCTTTCCCTAGCCTCTACTGCCCAGCTTCTGAAAACTAAAGTTCTACCCTTAGCTTTTACTAATCAATAATTTTAGAAGTGAGTGAGATCATTCTTAACATAAGGATCTTTGCATATATGTAAGAAATGACAGGCTCTTAGATCATACTCTTTAAAGCATTTTATTTATAAGTTTGTACGTCTATATAGCGATTCATTTTTTATAATAAAGACATCCCAAGAAATCATAAACCCAGTTACAAATGTGATTTGTGCTTCTACATTTTTTAAATTCTAAAAACAGTCCTTAAAACATTGGTGACGGAAATAATTAAAATGTGAGTATGATCAAAGGCTTCAATGTGTTTTTCCAGTTTAACAATCTAACTTATACGTGTCCTAAATGACACTTCAGGGGAAAAGAAACACTCAAGAAACAGGTCAACAAGATCTATACAGATGACGCAGCAGCTAAGAGTGCTTCCTGCTCTTGCAGAGGACCTGAATTCTGTTCTCAGGACCTATATAAGGTGGTCAAATGTGTGACTCCATGAATACCTGTATTCATGTGACAGTTCCACATATACATACATGTAAATAAATTAAAGAAAAATATTTTGAAAAAGAAACCATTAAATGCATGTAATTATATAATGTCAATTAATGAAAAAAAAAAGATCATGGATTTGAAAGAGAATGTGGGATGATTTGGAGCAGAGAAAGGAAAGGGAGAAATGTAATTAAATGTAATTAAATTATAATCACATATATATATATATATATATATATATATATATATATATTTCTAATTGCATTTTCTAAAGGAGGCCATTGTTTAAACAGTGTCAGGCCAGACACCCTGGTTGTAGAAAGCATTACTAACCCTTAGGATGCACATTTCCCTTCTGTCAACAATAAGTTCCAGGGTTTTGTTATTGTTTTTTTTTTTTTTAAATCTAAAGGAGGAACCATGTTTTAAATCTCAAAAGCCACTTATAAAAATAATATAGAATAATTATTTATCAAGGTCCAGCCTTACATTTAGAATATCATTTATAGTAATAAAGAAAATGGGTTATTATCATCAACTGACAGGAATGCATTAACTGATTTGGAAGGTTAGAGACGAACATGAAGGCAGGAGTCCTGTTTTGATATAATTGGTGTTTACATAAAAGACAGTTTTAAAAATCATCCATTAGTTCTTAGGAATATCATTGAGGAAACAAAAGTTCACCCTAATTCTGTGACGTAAAAATGATGCCAAGTGGACCATTTATTCAGTTTTACTCACAATTTTAGCTTGAGTTCTAAAGATCTGTATACTCTACTGCTAAAATATCTTCTATTGACCTTCATCCTAGAACTTCTAACTTTTGCGAATTTAAATTCAGTTGAGTATCTTTCACCAAATGTAGCTTTTTAGTCTGCCTTTGGATCCCTTTCTCCTAACTGGGCTGCCTTGTCTATCCACAGTAGAAGGTGAGCCTAGTCCTACTGCAATCCAAGGCAAGTTAATATCCATGGGAACTCTCTCTTTCTCTGAGCCTTTTCTGAGGAGAAAGTGAGGAAGGGATGATGACCAGGAGGGGAGGTGAGAGGAAAAGACTGAGAGAAGAAACGATGATAGAGATAGTAAATTAATTAATTAATAAAAATTAATTTAAAGTATAGATGCTTGTATTTTATTTATGTATACATATAAAATGTAAACGCAGGAATAAAATCATTGTAAACAATTTCTGTATTGCTAGACTTTTATCAATACAGAAATTCTTTAAAAAGCATTATTTCTGTTATATCAATCCTTCAAAATTCTGAAAGAAATTCATATAAGAAGATATGAGAGCAGCCTGTTTTTAGTTTTGGGGTTTGATAAAATGAAAGTCACTCAGCTTGAAATGTGTTTTTCTGTTAAACACGCAAGATCTTTTGTCCTGCAAATTTAAACTAAATAACTCTGATTTCCTCTTAACAGATATCAAACTGAGCAATTGACTTTTCTTGGACCTCTAGCCTTATATTTATAGCCATCTCATATATATTTTAGAAATTATAATTTAAAAATTTCTATGTATACACATTTTGTTTTGATTTACTGGAAAAATATAACACACATTTCTTGATTGAGACTGCCCAGTTTCCCTTAGCAACAGCTACATTGACTTAAGTGGAGTATGACTAGAACAACTGTCTCTCACACTTCTGAGATACTGTATACTCCAAATATGTTGGAAAAGTTAACACATGCATGTATTCAAGTCAGAATACATATATTATAATTTTAGTAGCTGAGCGTGCAGTTTTACTTTGTAGTTTTCAGACACGTTAACTATATTCGTTTTGTGTTACAAATGATAAAGTTAATATTTTCAGCACCATTGAATATTTTTATTTCAAGAAATGCAGTAATTTATATACAGAATATATAATAAAACAATGTGTAAAGGATTTTTTAACTTCATAATGAAATGTGTTTTCCTTATGTACATGGCAAACTGTTATTCTATTATTCTTCCTTAAAAGCACAATAAGGCAGAATTATGTCTTCTCTTGAAAGAAAAGCAATGTCAGATTTTATGCTTGAGTTAAGGAATATTATTATGTTAGAAATAATTTTATAAAAATTTAACTTCTTACAAATGCATTTACAAAAACAGTCATCATAGTTAAAAGAGAGTCAAAATTCTTTCAGTTTTTTTATGTAGTTACTTTTTATATGTATGGTTACTTGTTTATGTACATAAGACTGTGCACTACATTCTTGGTGCCCATGAATAACAGAAGAAGTTATTGGCTCCTTCGAAAATGGACTTATAGATGATAGTGAGTCACCATGTAGGTGCTGAGAACTGAAACCAGATCCACTTCAAGACCAACAAGTAATCTTAACTACTAAAATATCTTTTGATCTCTGAGAATCAACATTCTCTTTTTTATGCATTTTCCTTCAGCTATGAGGAGTTTTGTAAGGGGAGATTCAGTTCCTAATATAAATGAACATTGTCAGAGTTGTGCAATAGTTTCTTTGAATGTTTATTCAAATTTAATAGTTACTAGAATCTCAGAGAACATATTTAAATATAAGAAAATATAAAGCAAATTAAATTAAAAATAAAGTACACCTGCTTACAAATTATTTATTCAGGTAGGTAAAACATTTTTTATGTAATTCTACATGGTCAAATCAAATATTGGAATATAGAGATTTATTTATCTCAAAAGTTAAAATAAATAAAAATCACTATTTATATCTATATTAAATTTGTTATTTTGAAAATTATACCATTCTGGTGTTATCTGAAAATACAATTTATAATTTTTAAATATTAATGTCAATATTTTCTGAGTAATCTTTCATTTTTAACTTGCCTGCCTTTTGTTTAACGTTAAAACATCAGTGATAGAAGAAAAGGTACACGTTCAAATTAGTTTTAATTTATATTTTAGAAAATGAGATCTCGAAGGCATTTTTTATATTTAAATGATACCTATTATTATAATTGTATTATTATCTTTAGAAATCTGAATTTACATATACTATTACCTGTTTATAAACTTATATTCAACTGGGATTTGTGTATATTATTTATTACAGCTCTTCAGATAAGTATGTTTCACTTATCCTTCGCAAAATACTAAAATATTGTAGAGTGAATGAAGATGAAGAGAAAATAGACAATGAAGCATTTAGGGGCTGATTGTAGAATTACAGCTTCTTGTCTGTTTTAACATGTAAAACAACTCATTGCAAACAGGCTTTCTAAAAAAATATTAATCAGGAAACTTCACAAGCATTTACTTTAATTTTAATGTTATTAATAAAATCTAAGATGAATGAATGACAAATGTGTAATAAATTAATTAATGTAAGAATAATATATGTGTTTGTGTGTGTGTGTGTGTGTGTGTTTGTGTTTTGTAATATTGATATGGTTCATAGTAAAATCCAGAAGTATGCTTAATAATAATATTAAACTTCTGTATGATCTAGCCAGAGACTTTTTCCAGGAAAAAAATGAAGAAATAAAACCAAAATCAAAATTATCACAATAAATAGGAGGAATCAATACCAATAAATTGATAATTGTTTAGTCTAATATATTTAATTACATAAAATCAGTGATATTTCCAATTTTATATTTTAAAAAATAGGTTCCTATAATGAGCTACATTATTAATTTAAATGATAGAGAGAAGATAGCTATGTTAGGCAGATCAAATTAAGAGAAGTATACAAACAGATGTATACATGATAATTAGATATACAGAGAGATAGATAATACATAGATGATAAATAGATGGTAGATAAATGACTGATCGATCGATAGATAGCTCATAGATAGATGGATGAGAGAGAGAGAGAGATCATAGATACATGGATAGATAAAATTTGCCATCGGGTACTGCTTAAGGTTCTGGATATTTTAAAAGGGTTGTGTGAATTAGCTTTTTCATTCTAAAGGAGAGAAAAGTCTAATTGGAGGAAAGGTATTCCTATTGAAATAAGAAATGTAAATGCAACAGTGTGTTAAGAAGCAAGAAAGATCTGATTGGGTCGGTTCATAAATAAAAGATATTCAGGCTTAATATTTGAGCATGTTTTAGTATGAGAAAAATCACCTTTAAATTACCATAATGTAGGGAAGAGTATTTTAAATGATGCCACCTACAGCTACCTAAGCATAAAATAATATGCAAGTCACGTTATTTTCTATTGTAACAAGTATTACAACACACCTATATCTAGCAGAAAGAAGCTTATGCCAAGAGACCAGACACATGATTTTTTGTCATGAGGAAAGTGTTCTGGCAATACAATGACTAATCTAATTGCCTGGTCTAAAATGACTGGTGGAAATATTCAAAGAAGAATGAAGGGCAATAGTCACTGCAGTCAAAATAAAGAGTAAGACCTTGGCAACCTGAGGACATTTTCAACTGCTCAGGGGAATGAGTAAACCGGAGAGAAGCTGAAACCCTGCAAGTATGGCCAGGGACATTTGCTGAAGGTTCTTATGCAGAGTTACAGAAACCTGGGTTCATTATAAAATTAATGTAGATTCTGTGGGAATCAGTGATCATGGTCAAATGTTGTTCACTTGCTCTCAGCACAGTCATTTCCAAGCATTAATATATATATATATATATATATATATACATATAAAAATTAATGGGAGTGTAATTGTTTATTTATACCTGTCAATAAATATGAACTTATTTTACAATTTTTAAAAGGTCTTAATAAGTCCACATATTTCTGAAGCTGGATATCTTGAAGAGTTCAACTGAATCCATTAGAGGTGATAACAACCACATAGATTTATTTTGAAAATTAAATAACCCACACTCCTTGAGTTTTAATGGAAAAGACTGATTTTTTTTTTAAATTATTGAGAACACGGCTCAGGTAAATCAAATGAAGAAACATCTAGAGATAATGACAATACAATTCCAATCGTGTCTATATTCAATTTGTTTTATTTTAATATTAAGATAGACTTAAGAGAATCATTACATATGGATGGTTAGACATTCTCACTAGAAAACCCATTATCTTTTCATAAATATGGGGTTTATTTTAAAGTAATAAAAAACCAGTTTTGTCAAATTATTGAAAAATGTTTATTGATATCTTGATGATTTTTTTAAATTTGGTTAGTCATTCTGATTTGCTTTCAAACCCATTTTCATGTCATAGAAAAGACCACAGTACCTAAAGTATACTTATATGTAATTAACTTATATTGACATAACAGAATTTGTCTTAGCCATGTTACCAGAAATATACAACCTTAATGTTGTGAGAACATAAGTTCTATAAATTTCTGAAAATTTCAAAAATTACACATGGTAGTCAGATTGAATAGGATTATCAAAATATTCATTTGTAAAAGATGACTAAAAAGGTGTCAAGTACTATTATAAAGTAAAGTTTTAAGACATTGTATATTCATGTTTCAGGCTCAAGAGTGGGTTAAATTTATAACATTAAATCATCCAAAGTAAAGGAAGATATTTGTCAACTCTATTTTTTACAAAACTAATTTCTGGTATGTACATTTCAAAGAATATTAGCAGAATGCATCTTACATGTTTTACCATTTCCCACTATATTTTTAAATATCATTTTTGTTTTGTATTTTTAACAATAAAACTTCATAAACTTTTCTAATACTGAAGAGACAATCTCACTCTTATACATTGACTAATTATCTAAAAAATATACTTTTATTAAAAACAAAAACCAAGACGATTATTTACAGAAAACTAAATACAGCACTGGAAGATAGAAAAGAATGCTGCTTGTTTCATTTCTAGAGATGTAAATGTATATACAGAAGTCATATGTGCTATCTGTGTGATTTTCATGTTTTTCTTAGTACTTGTAGAAACAAAGAAATTATAGAACTAGGAATATAGAGGTTCAGTGCTCACAAAGTTTTCAGACTAGAATACAAAAGTATTTGCACAAGTGACTAAATATTTTAAAGTACAAAGAAAAATCATATTAACACTTTTGTGGTTTTACATATTTTCATAAAGATTTTGAATATAGTAACTAAAAGACTTATTGAGAAAAATATCCAGTGGCAAAACTACAATATTTGCATATATTTATTAATTTGGAAAATTAGTAATAGTCTTGATAATGCAAGCTAATTTTTCTAAAAAAAAATCTGAGAGAAATTCTACTGTAGTTAAATTTTATTTACAATCTAGCTTCAAATTACTTTTTTTTCTAAACTTGAGATTGTTTTGGGCAGAGCATTTCTATTTTTATAATACCATTTCTGATTTTTCTTCCCTCAGTAACAATATCCTTCCATTAATTTAATAGCACTGAACTTCAAGTAAATATATATATATATATATATATATATATATATATATATATATATATATATATATAAACTTCACTTAGTCCTAAATAAGACAGAGATACCTATTTTTCCTGAAACTGACGATTAAACATTTTATCAATAAATTTAAAGACTATGATGATGATCATGAGTCTTTGTGAAATATAAAGATATATTTCACAAAATATCTATTTTAGTTATAGAATGAATGATATGAGACAATTAACAGCCACAGGTCAAAGCACTTCTCGTGGTTGGAAATAGCAGAAAACAGATTACTTGTGTTTTATCAGAAGAAAAATCAGTGTTTTAAACTGCAAAAATGTGACATTTACCTTTTCCAATTGAGCGTTTTTTTTGGATTTGTATAAAAACTCTCCCACTGCCACAAAAACTGAGAGCACCAAGCCGGCTGCCAGCACAATGAAGATACCACCAATATTCTGCACCCCTAGAGCACTGGCCTCTTTGCTCTCCTCCTCTGGGCAGCCATTGCCCCGCCACCACTTCTCCTTCATCATGTGCAGCTTGCCTTCCTCCTGCAGCTGGAGAATTGCTATGGTGATTTTGTCTCGATATGGAGAACCTGAGAAAAGGGGATGTGTGTTAACTATTTCAAGGAAAACACAGGTTTACAATTAAAGATCTTGAGTGGAGAACAGAGAATTTACAAATGCTTCCTACTATCAATGAACAAAGTAGAAAAAGACAATAATCAGAATTTTAATAAGGTAACTAAAGCCGGTAAGCCTTTTAGACTTTTGTTAGTGTATTTTTTTTTTTTTTTGTACAGAATGATGGATTTTTAGATTACACAGACAAACAAGAAATCTTATTTGGATGGCAGAAAATGACTCCATCTAAAATAAAGAACTGGAGTATTGGCTAATTAATAAAATATTAACCAGGAAGACACTAAAGGAAATGGTTAGTGTGCAGAATTTTGTCAGGAAACACTTAGGCAAGAAAATGAGAATGCTGCTTTCAGTATTCTTCACTTCTAGGAAAGTCATAGAAAATCTTACCTCTAGTTTAATACAGTAAGTTAAGGTTGCCATGATTATGAGCAGGCAAATTTAAATGGATACTGGGCATTTGGTTTTTCCTATTTGATATCAATAAAGTGTCACTGGTTGCTTAATGTTAGATTATAAAAAAATTATTATGGCAATATCATTCATAATTTTAGGGGCCTATGGCCCAATAATATTAAGATTGCTTAATTGTTAGTAATAGTTTTAAGTTTTAGATGGTATTCCTTACAGTTGAGATAACAATAATAACAAAATTTAGCATTTGTAATTAAGAGAGTAGAGAGATATTAGCAACTGCATGGTAAGTATGACCTTGCTAACGGGATGGTCAGAGCATAAACAGAAATATCAAACTACCAGTATCCTTTAAAATTTGTCACAAAGGACCAGTCTTGTTTATTTCTACCAAAAGAATTTGTTTTTAAAGTTTCTTCTAAGGACATTATATTTTGTATTCTTTGAGTAGGGGCACAAATCACCCTATATAGCTTTTCTGCTTATAGAAAAATGTTAAACCTTTACAGTTTAATTCAGTGATGCAAATGATGATTTATGTAAATACGTTTCTACTTATAGACCACTTGGCAAAATAAAGAAAAGTCTTAGACATAATACTCTCATATCCTGTTAAAGATGATAAGGTTATGTACGGAGGTACACAACTGTGCTTCTAGCACTTAGGAAGTGAAGATGGGCAAATCAGAAATGTTTAGTTGGTGTACACCATATTTTAAGGTACACACACGTGCGCGCTCATGTGTGTGTGCGTGTGTGTGTGCGCGCGTGTGTGTGTGTGCGTGCGTGCGTGTGTCAGGCTATACAGTAAATTCAAGGCCAGCCTGACCTCTGTGAATCCTTGTATCAATATATTATTCCAGATCCTGAAAGATAAACATTGCATTTTTTTCTTGTGTGTGAATGTTAGCTTTTATGCTTTAGATAATGGATGTTTTATTTAGAATCCTGAGAGAGTTTACGTAATATTACGTAATGACGATGAGGGAAGGGATCTCCCAAGGAAGAGGTAAAAGGACGGGAGGGCAGGATGGAGAAGAGAATATGAAGAGGACAACTAACACATAGGGCTCTTTTTTTTTTTGGTTTTTCGAGACAGGGTTTCTCTGTGTAGCCCTGGCTGTCCTGGAACAAATTCTGTAGACCAGGCTGGCCTCGAACTCAGAAATCCGCCTGCCTCTGCCTCCCAAGTGCTGGGATTAAAGGCATGTGCCACCACTGCCCAGCTCCACATAGGGCTCTTTTAAGCATACTACCTTAGAAGCTTCCTAAAACACACACACACGCACACGCACATGCACACACACACGCCGCATGCACACACACACACACACACACACACACACACACACACACATGAGCGCGCACATGTGTATACCTTAAAATATGGTGTACCCCAACTAAACATTGTATGCTACGAAATAAAAAAGCCAGTACTAGAAATTGGCTACATTTTTCAAATAATTAGACATAGGAGTCCCATAGTACCTTACAAATATCATGGGCTATGGGTTACCCTTCACATTGTCAGTTAGGCATCATTCCTAAAAAGTACCACATGTTTATGTCATAAAATGCTCAATTGAAATTTTCACTTTTATTTTTTATTATTCATTGTGCTAGAAGGTGTGATACAGGCTACCAGAGAAGAAAATTAATGATAAATCTTACCTGATTGTCAACCCTGAAAGATATAAAAACAACCTGCTTTCGAGATTTGCCCACTGGTGAAATAGTGGCACAAATGTTATGCACAATCCCAAAATAAAATTGGATATATACATTTTTAATGAGATATATCCCATATCTCATGCTGGTTAATCAAGCAAAAAATCTTATACTACATATGTCACAGGACCTAGGGAAAAAATCTACTATTATAATTATGTCAAATGTATGTAGCAAAAAATAACCACTGATGACACATTGTTTTATCTATAGAGTAGTTTATCATTCAACACTTATCATATAAGCTTCTTATGCAGGAGATGATAATTAACTAAGAGACTCACAACTAGAAAGCATGTAGAGAATGAGGAACTTCGGAGTACACAGCTTCAATGCGGATATCTATATCATAATCCTTTCCTAAATGCTCAGGGATGTATAGTAAGAGAGGGAAAAAAGGTTCTAAGAGCTTGAGATGGTGGACAACTTAAAAGAAACAAACATTTTCCATATACAGCAGAACAGATATGCATACAAACTCACAAAGACTGTGACATCAAGTATAAGATTTGCACATACTCATGTCTGAGAAAACACCAGCAAGGAGGAGAAAGAAGCAAGTGAGCACGAAGTCCCATCCTTTGCCAAGAAGCTATTTGTAATTGAGGGTGCTGGGTGAGGGAAAATTGGTTTTCTTCAGTGAAGGGATATTGGGTATATCACTCACACTCCAGGGCAGACACAATGATGAGTAGGAGTTGTTGTTGACAAATAAGAATTCATGAATTTTTGCATGTGAGGGTTTTTTGTGGGGGAGGGGTGCTTTTTTTTTTACTAATTTATTTATTTATTTTTTTAGATTAAAATTACATAATTTCTCCTTCCCTTTTCTCCCTACAAACTCGACCATATATCTCTCCTTGCTCTCTGTCAAATACATGGCCTCATTTTCATTATTTGTTTTTATATAGGTGTGTGTGTGGGTGTGTTTCTAAATATACAAATACAGTACTTGTATGTATGTGCTTCCAAGGCTGATCATTTGCTATTGGATTGCCACGTGCTGTGGTATTTGTTGGAAAATTTTTTTTTTTTTAAAAAGAGAAATAGCGTAATGGTGGGTAGTTAAGGAAGTAAGGGAGAATCTAAAGAGTTAGGAGCAGGAAAATAATATTATCAAAATACTTTGCATGGAATTTTAAAAAATAAATATAGATGCTTTCTTTTATAAAGTATACCTGGAGATATTAAGATTGGCCAAACCTAACTGTTTAATTCTTTCTTTAAAACAGGTCTTTATCATGATATGTAAAAGTATGTGCTTTATAGAAGATTTTTGACAGCTTTCCTATAATTTGAATTCTTGTTTCTTTATTCCTGTGAAGTAAATATCTCACAGAAAGATATTTTATCTTTAGTACTTTATCAAACTGACTTTCAATTAGCAATATAGTATCTGAACAAATATTTTTATACCAAGAGAGGCTGTGGAAACAGCACATCTACAAGAACGAAGGCATGGTTTCCTCTTCTGAAGTACAATTATGAACACGATTTTCGAGGAGCTGCTATTTGATAAGTAGGCACACAAATGTAGAAAATCCTTTGCTTGGAGGGTGAGGACTTCATAGGAAGGGACTCAGAGAATATTACATTACTGAAAATTTACCAAACTCACCAAACTGTGTTGGGATCTTTTTTTAGAATCTTCAAACACGGTATTCCCACTAGTTTTCAAGGACAAACAAGAAATAAATGTAAACAACCACTTCTCAGCAAATAGCAGGTTTCCTGTTTCCAGCAATTATTGTGAATACTCAAATTCTCCTTTGCCAGCCTGCCTCAGTATATTGGCTTTCTTGATCATAGTAATGTACAAGTAACATTTGTTTTAACCATGCCAACAAAGTTAATAGGCTTCCCTCTGAATATTTACCAAAATAATTAGCAATGAGATAGGAAGCTAATCAATGACAGTAAATAACTGATATTAACTTGTTAACCGTTATTGATTTAACTTAGGCTGTTTTAAAAGGGAGTAATGTGGGGGGGGGGGGTTGAATGAGAACGGCTCCAATATGCTCAGAAATTGAATACTTTGTCTCCAGTAGGCAGAATTATCTGCAAAGGATTAGGAAGTGTGGTCTTGTTGGAGGAGGTGTGTCACTGGAAGCAGGCTTTAAGGCTTCAAGATTCTTTGTTAGCCCCAGTAAGCTCTGTTTCTGCATCATACTTGTTGATCAAGATGTAAGCTCTCTTTTCATTAGTTTGGCATATATGTATATAATCTCAAATATAACCTCCTCAGTTTGTATGATGTATGTATTTTTTTCAAATAGAGAAGTCATTAATATGAAGGAGAGCAAGGGGGAGTTTATGGGAGGATTTGGAGGAAGAACAAAAGAGAAATCTTGCAATTACATCAAAATTTCAAAAATAAGAACTGGAGGTGGTGGTGTGCTTAGTTCCATCACCAGGTGGCAAAGACAGAGAGATTTCTGAGTAGGCAAATATAGTCTACAGAGAGAATTCCAGGACAGCCGTGTCTACACAGAGCAACCCTGAGTCAAAAAGCCACATAATGAATGAATGAATGAATGAATGAATAAATAAATAAATAAATAAATAAATACATATTTTAAAAGACTTCAAAGTTCAATAATAATGATAAAAATGATATAAGCTCCTAGCCACTGCACCAGTGCCAGGCCTGCTTGGTGCCATGCTCCCTCCATTGATGGTTGTGGACTCTAACCCTCTGTAACCATGAGTATCAAGTTAAACATTTTCTTTTGTAAGTGTTTTGGTCATGGTATTTTGTCATGGCAGTAGAAAAGCAACTAAGACAAGTGTTTCAAAAATAAATTACTAATTCTTTGATTCATGATGTGCTGTTGTTTAGGGAGTATTTCTACCTAAGGCACCAGTTAAACTCAAATGTGGACTGACATATCATTTAGTATAGATATGTTAAAAATATGTTAAAACCAAAGAACAGTATTCTCTTCATTCCTATGCCCAGCCATACACCTAGCTCGAATGAAGTACACAGAAATTAGTTATAAGTTTTGCTCAAGTTTTCAGAGTGTCAATTTTTAACTTGAGAGATACAGAATCACTTTGGAGCTGTGCTTTTGGGTATGCTTGTGGTCTACTATAGTATGTTTGTGTCAATGCAGGAAGACCTTCTACCATGGGTGACATCATTCCTTGAGTGGGGATCCTGGACTTCATAGATTAGAGGGAAAGAACAAATCAGCTGCTAGCATTGATTATTCAGTTTCCTTATTGTGGGAGTTATGTGACCTGGTGCTGGTGCTTCAAGCTACTGCTGCCTATAGATTTCCCTGCCTTGGTGATAAACTATACTTAAACTGGAAGTGAAAATAAACCTTCCTTTCCTTTCCTTTCCTTTCCTTTCCTTTCCTTTCCTTTCCTTTCCTTTCCTTTCCTTTCCTTTCCTTTCCTTTCCTTTCCTTTCCTTTCCTTTTCCTTCCTTTCTTTCTTTCATCAGAATATTCTATCAAAGCAATAAAAAAGTAAGCTAAACCATAGACTAGGCCAGACTATATGACATGATTTTAAGAAGCTGAGAGAATTGAAGATAAGCTCAGTGAACATTACTACAATGCTTTTTTTCACAAAAGAAGCATATCTCTAACACTATTCTTCTCTATCTCTATTTATCTATCTATCTATAGCACCATCTCAATCTTGATCTCTATCATCTCTATCTATAGCGATATCATCTATATCATCTGTAACATCTATATTATCTATTCATCTATATCTGTAGGGCAAGTGGGCTGTGCCACCAGACAGGCAAAAGAACTGGTAAGGCTGAGTGAGCTCAAACCACAGGAATCTCACAGATTTCAGAAAGGCAAGAGTAGAGCTGCTTTCTACCTGTCTCTGTAGCTGCACTGGAGCATGTAACCATGAAACCCAACTAAGAGGACCATGGGCAGTCAATCATTTAATGTAACACCTGGAGTCCTCCATGCAAATAGAGCATCATTAACATCTCAAACTCAACCAATAGAAAACACCCCACAAATCCCATCTCATTCTCCAAGACTCGTATAGTCCCTGTCCACAAAGAATAAAATGCAGAAGTTATTTCACTGAGGTTTGTCTGAGAGTAGCTGTCTTTACTGAGCTGTAACACTTGAGGAAGAGTTCTCTACTGAAACACTCTCTACTGGATCTTGAGCCTGCCTAGGTAGCCAGGCTCTCACTGACTGTATAGGCTCACATCAGAGCATCATAGCTTGCACCCTGACTACCTGCCCTATGCAGACCACCCAAACTTCTTTGCCTCTTCCAAGAGTTGTAAGACTCCCAGCATTCCTGGCCAGACCAGAGCTCTGTGTAATCTATTCATCCCCACCTCTGCTTTGCCCTCCTCAATCTGGCATACAGAGATATATGATGGTCTAAAAGGAATTGTGGAGTTGACCACTTATGTCATCTCTATATACCTCCACTTCTACCTCTACCTATATCTAGGTATCTATACCTATACTTATACCTATACCTATACCTAGGAAATCAACTTGTCTCTGCCTCTCTAGCACACCATACACAGCATGAGGTTTAACTTTCAAAAGTTTCTTTACAAATGCTCTCTCATCTGAAAGTCAAACTTTCAATGCATAAAGAATAGATAACCATTAATGTTTGAAAGAAGACACATACAAATAGCTGAGATTCACTGGTGTCTACAGTTACAAGATGTCCTTAGTTCCAGTTTCATTTAAGCAATTAGATACATTTATCATTTGTGAGACTATATGAAACATTTCATCCAAAACTCTACATTTAAATGTAGTTAGATACACCAAGCTTTTTTTCTTTTAGAAGAAAACAAATATTTCCTGAAGTCTTTGTATCTTCATGATGAAAATTCTGATCATTTTGTTCTTTATCTAGTCTTTCTCTTGGGGCTTTTCTTAGTTACTTACATGTATTCTACAGACTGAAGGAACTTTGTGGTTTTGAAATTAACTCTTTGCAAGGTAACAAAATATATGCTTGTTACCTATTCTACATAAGAAGGGAGAGAGGGATGAGGAAAAACAAGGTCAGGCGAAACATAGATATATGTTTCCTCTGAGTGTGTTTTGATCTGTCACTTGAGATTTGGACTATAAGATGAGTGCTTTCAAAAAAGGTATACATACCATTTCAGTCTCTCACCAAACCACCCTAAGCATACCTGATCTTATCTGACCTAGGAAGCAAAAATAGGATAGTGCCTGCTTAGGACTTGGATGGAAGAATATTCTAAATGCTATGACAGTGAGTGCATGCACACAGAAAAACCTCATATGTACCATTTGCACAGTCACAAAGTTATTCGTAATATCTTAAATAATAATTTTTATGAAGTAACTATATAAAATTATTACTTCATTAAAATATCTTCAGATACATATTTTTATATAGAAAAGCTTTTTAGGCAGAGTAAACTGAGATGAGCTACCCAGCAGTTGACTTAGACAGATGCTGACACCCACAAGTTGGGGGCTCTTATGGAAGAATAGGAGGAAGGACTGTAGCCCTGAAGGGAATAGGAACTCCACAGGAAGACCAACAGAGTCAACTAACTTGGGGCTCTCAGAGTCTGAATCACCAACCAAAGAACACACATGAGGTCTCCCCCACTCATATGTAGCAGAAGTGTAGATTGGTCTTAATGTGGGTCCCCAACAACTGGAGAGGGGGCCATCCCAATGTTGTCTGTACATGAGATATGTTCTTCTAGCTGGGTTACCTTGTCTGGCCTCAGTAAAAGAGGATGCGCCTAGATTCACAGAGACTTGATGGGCTAGGGTGGGGTTGGGGGATATCCAGGGAGGTTCCCATCTGCTCAGAGGAGAAAGGGAAGGGGAAAGGGGAGAAGGATTGTGGAAGGGGGTTACGGAGGCACAATGAGCAAGATGTAAAGTGAATAAGTAAATAAATTAGTTAATTAATTAATTTAAAGACAAAAGTACAAAACAAATCAAAACCTGTTATAAGTCTTGAGTTATCTTATGACTTTATTAAGAGAGACATTTCCTTCCTTCCTTCCTTCTTTGCTCTCTTCCCCTCCCTGCGCCTCTACCTCCTTTATCCCTACCTGCCAATTCCTTTGAGTTGTACCTGTATTTTTCTTTTGCTTCTTTTTCTCCCTATCCTTTTTCTTCACTTTATTTGTCTTTACATCTATCTTTTCCAATCTTCTTTTGCTATTCTTCATGCCTGCTTCTCCCCTTTAAATTATTCTCTATACCCTACTTTTATATAACGCATAACATGCATAGTTTGTTCTAAAGTATATGCCTGCAGAACACAATTCATTGGATACTTGTTCTATTTATGTCCTCTCCTTCTCTGTACAAACACAATTATTATCATTATTCTCTTTCAGTAACAATGAGATAAATGCAACTCTCATAACTTTGATATTGAATAGAATCTCTAATTCCTATGGGGATGGGTGTACTTGTTTAATATAAGCATAACACTTTTTGAGCACCTTTAAATTTTTCTTTTTTGCTATCGTTTCTGTGGTGAAGATTCTAACTTTAGGACCACATCATGGTCCCTCAGTATTGGGGAATCTTCTGATCCCTGAGGTCATGGTGATCCTCTTGAAGAAATCTTAATGCAGGTGTTGTATTAAAGTATTTAAATTTTACTTACATTCTATATTATTTCGTTTCTATTTTAAGCAATAATGGCATTTGTCAACATATGATACATTTGCTTTCTTATTCTGTAGAACTGGTCATAGTTGATTTTGTGAAGTTATTTCTATGAATATTTGATTAATAGCTATCTACTCTGATAGACTGAAAATTATGAAATCATAGCTACTTTATCTGTTTTGCTAGTATTATTCCTGGCAAAAAATAAACATACAATATGGGTTAATGTATTCATACATTAAATAATATTTACTTACTGTTTTACCTTCAGCAATTTATATGCTTAAGCTTATAAACTATAAATACATACAATAGAGCATTTTCTAATGTATTTAGTAATTATATATGATCACCTTAATATATTTTATTGAAATTCAGAATTTCCTATATGTACCCATGATATATCTTATGAGCTCATTTCTAATTACATTTAAATAAAAACTAAGTAGGTGTTAATATATCCATCATTCCTTGCATCTTGTATGTCTTTAAATATAATTAGAATATAAGCAATTTTTATAAATGACAGGAAAGAGTAATTTCACTTTGAAAATTGATTTATCCCTTCATTATATTTTCACCACAGAATGCCAAGCCATTTGGAGAAAAGTGAGCATCTTTTGTGCTATCTGTAAATGTATCATGTCTTTTGCTTGACAGATACAAATATATAAGCCTCATATCTTACTTAAAATTTTTAGTACTTAAGAGCTACATGATAAATATACAATTTCAAAAATAAGTCATACTATGTCCCTCTTCTATCTCAAGCTTTTCCTTATTGTATTTTACCATGACACTCAAAAATTATGCCCTTTTGCATTTACCTAAAGATGCTAAAATTTTATATTTAAACAAAAGCCTAAACATGGATTATATAGATGCTTTATCAATGATGAATAAATATTAGAAGCAAGTAAGAGATCTTCTGGTAGATGGGTATGTGAATAAGGTATGGTACTTTGGGGAAACAGGCAATGCTCATAGCTCTAAATATATTAGAAATAAAGTCTGAGAGTGCATGGAAATAGCCTAAGTATATACTACTACATAAAATGTGAATTAGGAAAGGCCTGGTTGCAAGCAAATGAAATTATGGAGAAACTTTGTATCCAGTATAATTATCAATGATTGACAAGAAATTCAAGGGGAAGAAAAAATTATAGACAAAGTTCAGAATATGATCAGTGAAGCTACTCAGTGATATTACAATAGTGAAATTAGTGGTTAGATAACCCTTCAAATCCATGACTGCACAATGTGGAGTCAATCCTAAAGTAAACTAAAGACTTTGAGTGATGATGTGTCAATATAGGTCCATCAACCAACAAATGCGTCACTAATCTGAAGTATATAATTATAAGGGAAGCTATGCATATTTGGGGTAGAGGGCATATAGGAACTCTGTATCTTCCAGTCAACTTGGCTGTTCACCTAAGTGCTTCTTTATATATATATTATACATTGTTAAATGAGATAAAAAGTTTGTATGATTTAACAATAGGAAATGTATAATATATTTCAAAGTAAATGCCTATATTCCATATCAATCAGTAGAATGTTTTGGATAGAAATTGTATTTGATGTATCTGTAGCTATCAAACAATTAGGTCTATATAACCTGTGTATGAAATAATGGAATACAGTCTACTTGAAAAAATATTTTAATAATACTTATATATTGAATTGTCTAACATTATAAAAGGGTGCTTGTGAAAGGTAAACAAGATGTACCTAAAAAGACAGTAACTTCCTAGTGCACCTGGGACACATAGGTGACATAGAATGAGTAAGTTTCATTATGATTGCCTTATGGACCATGTAGCATGCTAAGAATGTGACTATCACATTGGGATAGTAAGTGCCCTAACATGGTGAGTCTTAATAACCCTAGGATGACTGCTCGGCATATTCACTGTGACTACATAATTTGAAATAGAATTTGGATTCATGTTCTTGGACTAATCAGCACAGAACACTAAATGAATTGAATGATCCACTCTTTGTACATAAAATATATACTAATTTTCTCTGTTTCCATGAGAATTCATCCAGTTTCTATTGAGTTTGGGTAAAATTGGTCATAATATTACAATATTAATGAAGGCTGCTCACACTGTTGCTCCCAGTTCATCAAATCTGCTCTGGAAGCTTCCTAGGTTCCAGCATGCTGAGACTGTCAGTGTCTGTGGAACAGGTAAAACTTACTGAGTTCTCATCTGTTCTCAGTGACATGTAATCTCGACATAAAAAATATACCAGGAACACATTGTATCTACAGGTGTAACTTGACTTCTTTTCTGCATAATTTAGTTACTGAAAATTATTAGATTCCAATTTACGCTTGCACAATCACTTTAGTAATATTAAAATTATGCTGCTTTATGCAAAGAAAAATAGAATGCATTTTAATGGAAGAGTTGACCTGCAGAAAGATGAATAATTTGCATCTATTTTTGTGCATTATGTTAAACTAATGAAGACAAATGTATTCATTCATTTAAGTAAAGCTGAAAAACTGAAGGCCAACAATTTCATGCATCTGTAATGATGAATATTACAGTACTTATTATATGATAAATTGGGAATTCTAGAAAAGGATGATGATTAGAACTGAGAGAAAACATGCTTCTCATACTGATTTCAATTTTTACAAACATTGGCATCTTCCTCAAAACAAAAACCAATGTGCCTCTTTGGTAACAATCACACATCTCCTACTTATTAAATAATAAAAAATAAAGAAACAGTAAATCTCACTTAACATTAAAAAGCAAACCAGAACAAATGGATATATATTTTTCATATGTCAGGGTAGAATATTACCATCATAAAACTTAGTGACATAGTTCATAGTTGTGTGTAAGCTGAGATGGGTACAGATAATGTAAGTTAAAACTTGTTTAAGAATGATTGATGCAAGTATTTTATACTCATAAATATTTTACAAGAGTAATATTTATAGCTAAATTATTAAATATGATAATGAAAAATATGTTTAATAGTTGTATATGCATTAAAAATCCCCAACTGTGATGTTAAGGCAGAAAAAGACAGCAACAATTCTAAGGTTTTGGAAAGGGGCAGGAGCAGCTCCTACCCTGGAGTTTGGTCTGAACCAACTGAGAAGCAAGAACTCCAGCACATTGACAACATTTACTGTGAAGTAAAGTTAAAGTTGCCAATATGGAGACAATATGCCTTTCATATGTAGATATAATAAAGTGGCAATCAAACAGCCTTATGTAAATATTACCTTGTGTAGTGTGCTGGCTCATTTTATGACAACTTGATACGAACTGGAATCATCAGACAGGAGGTAGCCTCAACTGAGAAAATGTCTTCATTAGGTTGAGCTATAGGCAAACCTGTAGTTTGTTTTCTTAATTAATCATCGATGAAGGATGGCTGAACCCCTGTAGGTGGGGCCAACTCTGAACTGGTCACCTGGGGTTCTATAGTAAAGCAGGATGAGCAAGACGTGAAGAACAGCCAGTAAGCAGCTGTCCTCCATATCCTCTGCATCAGCTCCTATATCTAGGTTCATACTCTCCTTGAGTGCCAGCCCTGACTTCTTTCAATAATGGTCTATTATGTGGAAGTATAAGCCACATACTCTCTTCTCCCTAACTACTTTTATTCATGCTGTTTCATCACGCAAAAGCAACTTAAACCAAGACACTTGGGCTGTCATTCCTTTCATTGACACTTTCTTTTGTTATCCTGCACATCCTTGTGATATTACCAATAGTCACATGACATTCAATACCCACCATTTTCATTTAGATTTTCCAACAGCTCTTCCAAGCTGATAGATCCAAAACCTACCAAAAGCATGTATATAAAATGTTTTTCAAAAAAAAGCATCTTTTTGTTTGTTTATTGCTATTGTTATTTTTGTTGTTTGGTTTTTGAGAAAGAATCTCCGGAGGTTGCCTGTTTCCATTCTTTCTGCTGGCCCTAAGGGCTTCAGTCCTGTTCCCCGCCCGCCCAATACCTAATCATATTTCCTCTTTCCTCTCCCTGTCCCCTCTCCCATCCATGTCCTTCCTTCCCTCCCTCCCTCCCTATGGAGGGCAGCCCCATAGGAAGACCAGCAGTCTCAACTGACCTGGACACCTGAGCTCTCACAGACACTGAGCCACCAACCAGGCAGCTTACACTAGCTGATATGAGCCCCCCACCCCCCGACACATATACAGCAGAGAACTGCCTCAGTGAGAGAAGATGCACCTAACCCTCAAGAGACCTGAGGCCCCAGGGAGTGGGGAGGCCTGGGGGACTGTGCAGGTGTGGGAGGTGAGGATATCCTCTTAAAGACCAGGAGGGGACAGGGAGGCAGGGGTGGGGGATGATGTCTGGACTGTAAAAAGGATTAAAGAATAAAAAATAAATAAATTTTTTTTTAAGAATCTCACTGTGTAGTCCTGGCATACAGAACTACCTATGTAACCTGGGATTCCTAGAGATCGCTTTGTCTCTGCCTCCTAAGTGCTGAGATTCAAGGCATGGGCAACAGTCAGCTCTATATGACTCGTAAGTCAATGAATTGCCACTCTCAGAGAAGTTCACACACTTGGTCCATGGAATGTCTAACTTTGCACCCAAGTGCCTTCTCTAAATCCTTATGATTAATTTTATATATCACAGTATGCACATAGCTACACATGTTAAACCCAAACAAAATCCCAGCACACAGAAAGGAAAGTGAGTAGAAATTCCTCCCTGCACCTATCAGCAATTAGCTATTTCTCTCTCTTTAGAGAGAGAAAAGCCATTTTCTACAATGGAGTGACAGAGCACACAAGCTCAAGAATAGGTGGCCAGCACCAAACAGACTCTGGGATTTCCTTTTGTGTGGTGTGTGTTTTTTTGTTTGTTTTCTGAGAGAGAAAGAATATGGAGTTTCAAGGTGAAGTGGGTCTGAGAAAAGTAGTGTAGTGGGAAGAATATGACCAAAATATTTTACATATAAATTAAAAATAATTTAAAAAATATCCTTATTAATCCTCAACTCTACATAAACTAATCTTGAAATTCTTTTCTTTCTTGAAGTCATAAATCTTGGTTTGTCCTGAGTCAAAGAAGAAGAGGCAAAATCCTCAACTGCTTCAGGTGAGAGTGAAGCTGGGCCTCGTATGTTTCCCTCGCTATCACTACTAATTTAGTACTGACAGAAACAATCCATTGATTGTGAAGCTATTTAAATAATTATTTAGAATTTACTGTTGATTTAAATGTGCTTGCAAAAGGGGAACCACCCAGATCACAAAGACTGCTGACATCATGGACAACATGCAGAGCCATTGTACTGGCTAGTTTTGTGTGTCAACTTGACACAAGCTGAAGTTATCACAGAGAAATGAGTTTCAGTTGAGAAAATGCCTCCATGAGATCCAGCGGTAAGGCATTTTCTCAATTAGTGATCAAGGGGGAGGGCCCCTTGTGGGTGGTACCATCTGTGGGCTGGTAGTCTTGGGTTCTATAAGAAAGCAGGCTGAGCAAGCCAGGGGAAGCAAGCCTGTAAGCAGCATTCCTCCATGGCCTCTGCATCAGCTCCTGATCCCTGACCTGCTTGAGTTCCAGTCCTGACTTCCTTTTGTGATGAACAGTAGCATGGAAGCGTAAGCCATTTCCTCCCCAACTTGCATCTTGGTCATGATGTTTGTGCAGGAATAGAAACCCTGACTAAGACAGCCATGAACACAGATCTCCAAATGCTTATCTTGGGGCCTCACATTGCACATACAGTGGAAGTGGTAAGAAAATTGCAATGGAAGGAACACGCCACTAGTACATTGCTGTAAAACATAATAGTAATGAGACCCTCCAGTCCATTTCCAGTATTTGTACCAAAGCAAACTTAACAAAGCAAAGCACAATAATTCTAACTGATAAAGTACTGCATTTCTACCAGCTCACAAGCCTGGTCCTCAAAGTGTAATATGCACTCAGTCTTCCCAAAAGAGAAACAGAACGGTTCTAGTACAGAGCAAAAAAATGTTCCATTAAAGAGAAATGCTCTCTGATTTTTTTAAGCACATTATCACCTATGGTGTATTAAGAGGCAAGATTATAGCTACTCACGGTTCTAAATATTCCGTAAGGAAACTGCTGTCATTTGCCTCTCGATTTTCACCTCTCTCAGAGGTTTTCTACAGTATTACCTTGAATGAGCTAGGAAATTCAGTTAACTTATTACGAGTAAAAATGTTTACAACTTCCAACATCTTCCACACAGTAAATGTCACATTAAAATAATATTGCTGCAGTCAGGGAAACTGTGAAAGGGATTTAACACCACCACACACTTAATTAAACCAGCTTTTGCTTATTTAGCTTTGCCCTCATATCTCTACTAAGGTATTTGTGTAAACAGAGCTGCCCTAATTAAATAGCTTTTCTCTAAGCCACCCTGCACATTCCCAGCCCACTTTGGGCAGTAATCATCACACTAAGGGTGATGAATGGGGTAGGAGGCCCCAAATGAAGCACACAGAGGAGCCTGGCGGGCTTGCATCTTTGTAAAATGCAAAAATGAATTCAGGGGCAGGCAAAGTCTATTTTCTCAGACCTGTTTCCAATTTCCCATTTCAAAAAAAAGTTATGCTATTTTATTTGTTAATTTACTTCCCTAGACACATATGACTCCATGACAATGTCTAAAATGCTAAGTAACGAAAGAGGAGAAAATAACTAACTGGAAGTAAAAATGCAAGCTCCTTTCTCTGATCACAGTAGAATACAGTGCTGACATTGAAGATTATAGCTGTTAAGGATGTAAGTCAGACTCCTAGGGAATTCCTGGAGGAGCTCTAAATTTTCCATAACCTAAGCCTGTACTATATTCCGTTCTGTAGATTTATCTCTTACTCTATAAGAAAAAAGAAAGAATACCTTTTTTTTTCATGCCTAAATATATTCCTGTAATTTTTTTCTGCTGTTAGCTTATGGGTAAATAAGATTTTAAACTATGTAAATACAATAATTATAGTCTTCAATGCGATTGATCATGATAAGGAACCAAATAACTACTTGAGATCTATGGATCTGATTCTGCCTGAAAGATTATTTCATTCGACTATAATTGTGTGTCATTGTGTTTACTAATAACTGAACAAGTATAGATAATTCATGAAACCATACTTGTAGCTGCGGTGTAAAATAGGAAGTCACGAATTCCTACCTGGAATATTTTCTTGCAGAGTATTTAAAATGCAAGTGTGAGCTGCCTATTCATACAGACATCAACTCTCCCTGATGAAGTTTGTAGGACAAACTAAACTGAGACGTAATGTGCACATTCCAAAAATATTTTGATATTCTTCTTGGATTTACATAAGTCATAATGCACTAAAGCTAAGAACTTGGTTGTATCAAATCAAAGACAAGCAAAAAAAGTCTCTGATAAAAGAAGCAAAATAATATACTTCAATGTAAAGTGATTTTAATATTTATTTATATGCACTTGAAATGAATTTCAAATTTGTTTTATTCAGAAAGAGATAAGTATGTATTAAGTCAATTTAATATAATTCAGAAGTAAGATATTTAAATAAATATATCATTATTTCACAATAAAAATCAATAATAATGAGATAAAATCTTTTTATATGTAGTATTTGTGATGTCTCAGTATCTTGCTAATCTTTTATTTGTACTAAAATTCCAGAAGAATATATGAAACTTGGAAATATTTTTAAAATTATTTTCTAATCTTTAAATGGGCTGAAACAAAGAGTGTACATAATTCTAAACATAACCAAAATATTTTTTTCTGAGATATACAATACAAACTAACTTCCATAATCTTTCAGACACATAACCTTGTATGTATTAATGAAGATATTTTATGATAACTAAACGTTTTCTAGAATTGTAGGGGTTGATCTCATCAACCAAGAGTTCAACTGCTTAAAAAAAAGAAAAGATTAGATTTGTAGGTTTGTAGTCAAAATTTATTTTGTTCTCTTACTTTGTTTATAATATGTATTTTTATGTTAACATGATGCAATCATCCTCATGGAAGCAAAAACCTCAACGGAGAGAATAAAACCTCACCATACTGATGACTGATGTAGGGATGGCCCAGCTCAAACTCCGTCAGTGTTCCTGTGTGCTATAAGAAAGCTGGCTGCATGGCTGGAGAGATGGCTCAGTGGTTAAGTATACTGGCTACTGGCTTTTATTTCTTCTTATTATGAGCTTCCTGTATCAGCTATGTTTAATTATCATAAAACCAGTGGGTTGACCATAAACCCTACTCAAAATCTCACAGTTCTTGAGGTAAGAGCGCTATGATAGATATGTTCAAAAGCCTATGTGTTCTACATAAATATGTTTCCTTGACTTTCAGAACCTCTAAAGGTGATTTTCACTTTGGAACCTGAGACCATTTTGTCCATTTTTAATACCAGCAGGTCATACTTTATCTCTCTTTCCTTTCAGTTCCTATTTCCTTTTCTGCACCCCTTTCCTTTCCTATATTTTATATTTCAAATTTAATTCCAGCACCTGTCTGCCTTTCTAACAGCACTGTGATTACATTTAAACCCACATCATAAACCAGGTTAATTTTTCCATTTTAATAACTTGAGTTTAATTATATCTGCAAGGCAATTTTTTTCTGTTTAAGATACTTATTCTTAGGCTCTAAGGATCAAGGCAGGAGTATCTTTAAGGAGCCATTTTATATAAATTACATGTATACATAGGCTATGATATTTCACTTAATGAAATTATTTATGTTTATTAAATTTGGACATATACATTATAAAATTCTTTTTGATTTTTCCCAGAAAAGATTTTTATATTATAATTTCCATTTTCATCCTCATTTTGAGGTGTTATCTTATAGACTTTTCCAGGAGTGACTCAAGTAATCCTCTATGAAGACTCAGGAATGGTTAGAACTGCAATATTGCAAATTCATGCCATCTTAAATGATTTTTATTTAACTTTATTATTATGACTAAAAATAATTTTAGCACATATAAGAAGAGAAATGTTAAATACAGCTAAACCTAGGTGTCAAATATTCTAGATATGTCACTGTTAATTATTCTGATACTAGTAACTTCATTTAAATGAAACAATATCTGGAAGAACAAATTGTGGCTTTCTTTTCTAGATAACTGTAAACTTCAAACTTGAAAAAAATCCCCAAAATTTGTAATATTTAATTCATTCATAAAACAGAAAAGATTCAAAAACGAGGCAAGGTGAATTTTGAGTTACATCTGTATTTGCAATACTCCTCATTTGTTCATTTGAGAAACTGAGGCAGAAGTATAACCTGTAAGTTTGAAATCAGCATGCTTCACATAATGAGTTTAAGAGAAGTCTGGGTTGCAGACTGAGACTATGTCTCAAAAAAATAACAATGATAATATTATTATAAGTTTGAGAAATTGAATATGTCTAAGATGAAAGTGTTGTAGATATTTTAACCTAGGTACAGTAAAAATATTTGCTAGATATCTGATATACCTAATTTTTCTTTTGACTTGTTCATTTGGAAGCAAATGTCCAATTTGTTAAGATTTTCATACAATGTATTTCGATCATATTCGTTTCCTCTTCCAGTTCCTTGTCATATGTCCAAACTTTTAACTTGCTCTTATAGATTAAAAAGAGCTGCTAAAATGCAGTAGGTAAAGAATTTTCTGGGAACTATGAATATTCCCTGCTTTCCACTCTTCTCATAATAATTCAGATTAATGAGTAAATATAGAGTGGCTGCCAAGTAACCTACCCATAGGAGTGCCAACGCCATAGCCTTTGGAGTCTATAAGGCCGCCAATCTGCGTGAGGTTACAGTTCCGCTGGGTAACAAACTCGATGGTTGTTGACTCCATTAAGAAAGCGTAATCCGAGGTGAGGACTCGTTGGATCCCTTCCTCATTGCTTTTGACAAGCACAGACTGTCTCCTGCTGCTCATAAACGCCCACATTTTATCATACGTTGAGATTTTTGATTTCTGGAGGAAAGTAAGATAAGTTTAAAAGATAATAAATAAAATAATATCTTAGGCTCTACAGAATCCTACATTTAGACACAATAGACTGCACTTAGTTTTCTCATGCTATGCTGAAATTGTCACATACACACAAAAATCAAAATTTACAAAAAATATTTCTAGTAATCATCACATTTTTGGATATACTACAATTTAACATATATATAGAACATGTCTTACAGTTTAAAAATTCCAACCAATAAACTGTAGAAAATAATAGATATTAGAAAAACAAATAAGCTTAATAAAGAGTCTTCTGATTGTATTGTACATAAGTCTTCTGTGGGCATCATTTTCTTTTAGCATTACTTAACATCAAATTTAGAAATGACATCTACTGGACTCAGATTGACATTGTCAGGCAACAAGAAATTTTTGTTGTAATGTACCAATTTGGTGACTCCATCACAGACATCAAATAAATTCCCAAGTCTATAAATCTATAGTTGAAGAGACCAGTGCATTTTATTGTAGATAAGAAAATACAAATAAAAATAGCAGTATTTCCACTGAGAGATGTTCATTGAGTTTATACAAAAACAAATAAAAGTCTGCCATTCCAGTTTTCTGACTAACTAGAAACTCTTGGACCACTCAACTTGAATAAACATATGAGCAATAGCAAATTCTCAGTACAGGTTTACTAAAATTTCACTTAGAAGAAAAGAAATAAGTTTTGTTTTGAGGTTCTGGAAGAGCATATAAGCTACCAAGCTTCTCACCTGCTTGTTCCATGTACCTGCAAACCTCCTAATTTATGTAACCCCTCCCTACATAGGAGCGCTAATATAATGCTGCCCATGTGGACACAAGGAGTCGAAACTTTACAGTTTTATTTTCAAGAAGAAATATAGGTTCATGGCATTAAAAGTAGGGGAAAAAAGAGTATTTAAGATTATGCTGAAATTTTTATGAAGTCATGAATCCAATGTTGAGATCACGTCCATTTATTGCTCAAATAAAGATCATGAAGCTAGCAAGAGCACAGGTGTTTGCTTTCCACCTTCCTGACTTTCTCTCTCTCTCTCTCTCTCTCTCTCTCTCTCTCTCTCTCTCTCTCTCTTTTGCCACCTAAACCTGAATAAAATAAATATTAGAGTGCATATGTAGATGAAAGGAAGTTTGTGTAAAATAAAACTGACATCAGTTTTGATTTAGTGAATTTTACAGAAAACAAAATCCTACAATTGGACTATACTGAGTTTTCATAATTATAAGGGTAAATTAAGTGTCTGAAGACTTATTAAATAATTTCTTTAAGGAATAAAGAGTAACTGGAGAGACGTCTTAGTATTTTAGAACACTTTGCTTTTACAGAGGACCTGTGTTTGATTTCCAGTACTTGTAGTGGCTCACAATCCCCTTTAACTCTATTTCCAAGGGGTCTGAAATTGTCTTCTGACCTCTGTATATGTCTCCCACATACATGGTGCACATAAATATATGGAAAGAAACCACTTGCACACATAAAAATCAAATAAATAAATATAAACTTTTGTTTTTTAATAAGTTGGAGCCTGGAATGATTTCTCAGTGGGTAAAAGCATTGGCTGCTGCCCTAGAGTACCTAATGTTTTATCTCTAGCACTAACAGGGCTACTCAAAATTGTTTTCAACTCTAATTGCAGCAGGATACAATGTCTTTTTTCTGACATTTGGCAGCACTCTGCTCATGTAACACACATACATGTGTACAGGCAAAACAGTAACACTTAAACAATAAAGTGTTGGTAATTTTAAAAAAGTAAAGATTGATCCTGTTTGTAACACATACATTCTCCATGAGGCCAAAGTCAATCCATAAAATTAGAACATATACAAAATGATAATTTGATCTATATTAGGCATAAAATTGCTTGGATTTTCCTTTGTTTCAGGTATGGGAATATTAGCAATATTTTAATATTTATCTTGTTTTAATTTCCTAAAATGTTTATACTTTGATGAATTAGTTGTAAATAAACTTAAAGATTAGTATTTTGTCTGAAAGCAAAGGAAGAATAATTATTTAACTAACATTCAAAGAGCAGAACTATATTTTTCTCCTTTAAGATATTAAAAGTAAAGCCTATTAAATTGAACATTAATTATATCATATAAACCATTTTAATCGAAAGGAATAGCTTTCATTGTTGACCACTTGTTTTTAACATGTGTTGTGTATACTTTTTGTGTAGCTATTCATCCTCCTTCCTGTTTAAGGAAAACATTCGCACTTCTTTTATTCTTTAAAAAGATTTTTAATTAATCCATTTAGTTTTATGTGTATGGGCGTTTTACCTGAATGCATAATGTACACATGTGAGCAGTGTCTGTGGTGCCAGATGAGGACATCAGATCCTCTAGGACTGGAGTGACATACTGGTAGTTGCATATCAATATGTGGGTGCTCAGAATCAAATCCACACCCTCCAGAAGAAGAGCCAATGCTCTTAACCACGGAACCATGTCTCCAGCTCCATACATTTCTATTATCCTTACAAAAGCAAAATGTAAATGTATGAAGAAGTCACATTATTTTTATTCTTACAGAAAATGTAAGATCCTAATTTTAATAAGTATGAATGTCTTCTAGTTGCTGCTATGTTTCTTTGGGATCTCTTTACCTGTTTTGTCATTTAATTATTACCGAATGATATGGTTCCTGCTCCTGGAACAGGGCCAGCTGACACCGGCTGAGAAGTCAGCTCAGGAACTTTGAGATATTCCACCAGGGTCCCCCCACCCCCACCCTGAGCACATGGGCACCCCTCCCCTCCTGGAAGAAACAGGTTAGAGAGCACATAGGCTGGAAGGGAGGGGCTGATTAAGCCACTGCTACCTCATTCCCTAAAGACCAATCAGTTTAAAAGTTACACTGTTCTGCCAATCACATTGTGCCTAATGGCTGCTGCTCTAAAATCTGTATATAACGTTCCAGAATGGGATCTGCATGGTCGCTGTCCCGTCGTGGTATGCAGAGTGACCTCAGAATGCTGAATTAATAAATTCCTCTTGCATTTTGCATCAATCCCCAACTCCATGTGTTTCCCCGGAGGGTCTCCAGTAAGTTAAGGCTCACAAGAGTCTTACAGGGCCACCACAAGTGTCGATCACTGTCACAGGCATAAGGCTTGTTTGTTTAATAATATATATATATTTTACATTCCTCCTTTAAGGAATGTCCTCCTTGAAAACATTAATGACTTCATGGCAATCAGACTACAGGAGTCCAGGAGGCAAAGGTGTGGCTAATCGTTGGCATCGGGACCAGTGACGTCACACTCAGGCGCCAGCACAACCCGCCCACCTGTTGCCAAGGCAACAGCCACCATATTCCCAGAATCCACTTGGCCCACTGCCCACCTTTACCTGCAGCTACTCTCTATATATAAATGGAAGACCCCTCTGATCTTTCTCTTTTTCCTCTCTCTTTTCTCTTTCTCTTTTCGCTGCTACCTTGCCCCCCCCCCAATAAACTCCCCACATGGAATTGTTTGGCCTAGTGTGGTTTTTGGAGCCACACGACCATCCCTGCTGATTATAACGCCGCATATGTCCATTTCATCATTTTTACAAGACTAATATCTTAACAAAATGATAAACACTGGGACAGCCCTTAAGGTTGTGGAAAAGAACTTATAAAAAACATGAGTTCAAAAATATATAATTCTCAACTATGTAAAACATAAGGATGAAATATGAATTATAAGAGGAGCTTCATGAATCTAAAAGAACAAAAGCAGCTCCATTAATGATCCAGCATGTCAGAAAGATACAAAGGCAGGCAAATACAAAAGCAGGCTGATTTCTGAATTCAAGGTCGGTCTGGGACACATCAAGTGTAAAGACTCTAGGGAGACTTTAGCTTTCCTGTGGATCCCCCCCCCCAAAAAAAAAAAAAAAAAAAAAAACCACTACAGAGTCAGGGATCACTGCAATCAGCAAGAGGATTTTATTATTCCACTGCACTAGGGGCCATACCATACTCAAAGGAGAGGTCATGACCCCTTGTGACCCATTTGGCAAGCATTTACATAGTTTTCAGAGCAACAGTCACTAGGTGCAACCTGACTGGCAGAACAGTGTGACTTTTAAACTGATTGGGCCTTAGGGAATGAGGTTGTCAGGACTCCCCTTGTCTGCAGACTGTGTTTACAAGCTCTGGGCGTCTCCCCTACCTGCAGGATGGTTGTGCCTTCCTGTGGTCTGAGGAATGTAATTAGTCTCTCTCTCTCTTCTAAAAGAGGAGAAGCACCCCTATGAGCTGTGGCCCTTCTCTTCTAGAAGGGGGAGGGGTCTGGTGGAATATTCCAAAGCTACTGAGCTGATTTCTTCACAAGTTTAGGCCCAGGTGTGGTAGAAATGGAAGTTTTAGGATAGTGTCCCACCCAGCTAGTTTGGTTTAACATCCATGCTTAACAGAGTCAGGCAGCTCTCTGGAATTCTTTTGCAAAGTTAAAAGAAAATGTAGGCTTGCCATTCTGTAGAATTGAGGGCCTGGGGTCAGCATATGCTGATTCTTAGGATAATGATATGGAAACTGGAAGTAAAAGACTGGATTGATATGTAAAATAAAAGACTGGGTTTGTGACCTGCAGGAGGTAAGCTATCCAGAGAGAACCACTTGGAGAACTGTCTCAAGCAGAATAAAAAGAGAGATCTCCAGTGAAAGGGATCTCCAGAAAAAGCAGATCAGAGAGAAAGAAAGCAGAACAATGAGAAAACAGGTCAAAAAGGTGTCTCCAGCAGAACATAGGCCGACAACTTGAACCCATGATTGGACTTTGAGTGGTTTATTTTGGGGCTCTCAGATGTCCCTTCCTCAGAACCCCTTTTCATCTAGATATACAATGGTGCATAGAATGCACAAACAAAAACAAAAAACAAACAAACAAACAAAAAACCCATGAGAGATATGGTTAAAAGCCATCTCTACCCTGGTGGACTCACATATATGTCTGTGTTTTTAATCTATGCTTGTGTCTATATGTTTCTATGTTTATGTGTATCTGTGCATCTCTGTGTATGTATGTGCTTGAAATTGTTCAGCTATTCTAGGACACTATACATCAATACAAGACACTAGGACGCGACCATTTTAGAATTTCAATGATGGCTATGCCTTGATTTACAGCCATTGACAAACTGCATTTTCTATCATTTAATCTCTGTAAAATGTAATCATATTTGTATGATCCACATTAACCTTCCCCAGAAATTTCATATGAATCAAGCCAAGTATGTAAAATTATAACCTACTAAGTTCATCAAATTGGACTAATTTCTATATAACATGTAAAGAATGATTAATTCTGGACATCTTTTGAGGATTCTGTTACTTTTAATGATGGAGGTGGTATTATTGGTTTAGAAACAAGTCTTACATGAATCGTAGTGAAGCCTAACATTTAAAAGATACTTACAGACTAATGGAAAGTATTTTATACAAACTTTTATACTGAATATGAAACTGTTTCTTTTGCAATTAATATGACCGCTCTTGAATAACTGATTATTTTAAGTAACTTATATAGAAATTAGGAAGAGATATACTTGTTTTGATGTAATTATCACTACTTCCATCTTAATGAATATATAGCTGCTTAATCTCTTTCACTTTCAGCTTATATTGTCAAATATACTTGCCAAACTCACAACCTTATTATGAAGATGAAATAGAACACCATGTACATAAGACGCATTATTTAATAGTAGAGGTTTCCTTTAATTTTATACTTTTTATAAAAGAGGCAAGTAATATCAAGTGTTGTGTGGGCATAGTCTACTGCTGTGGAAAAGAAGAAAATACGGAATGGGAAAGTGCGGGCTTGGAAGTGAGTGAATGTACACATGACACACTCCTGACATTGGGAAAGTTTACATTTTCCTCTCAAAGTAGAATGTACTGAAATTCTACTTTAGTCAATGAAAGACTCAATACCAGTGACTTCTGTATTCTACCCACAAAAGACCTAAGTTTATTCTCAGGAAAGGTAATGAGAATGCACTAAAGACCATGGAGCCAGGAAACAGTGAAGCCAGAAGAAGCATGCTGAAGGTGGCCACCAAAAATGAAGACCTTCTGCCTTTATTATCTGTCTCACTTCTTAGAAATCCTGAAGGAAAAATACATACTCATTTGTTTTGGGGATTTTAGCTATTCTTACTGGGGGACATGAAATTGCAGATGACATTTGATTAGCATATCTCTCAGGGATAAGGATGTTGAACACTTTAGAAGTCTTTTTTTTTAAAAAGCTGTTTGTGGTTCATCTTTTGATAAATTTCTGTTTAGTCTAATCTCCATGCTTGTTTTCTTAATGTTTAATTTTTGAGTTCCTTATATATTAGATAGTAAGCTTCTGTGATGTATATATCTGGTAAAGTTCTCCACCACCAACCGGTGTTTAGAAAAGTCATGCTGTCAGATGACTTTTCACTTAAATGGTAGAATCTTTTCCTGTACTAAAACTTTTTATTTTTATAAACATGTATTTATCATGTGTTGGCCTTAATGTCTGTGACACTGGGGTACTGTCTTTTGAGAAAGTCCTTTCTTTTGCCAGTGAATTCAAGCGTATTATCCTACCTTTTCTTCTGTCAATAGCAGGATACCAGGAATTATGTTGAGGTCCACCATGCACTTGGAGTTGAATATTATTAAAGGTGCAAGATATGAAGTGTGATGGTTTATATATGCTTGGCCCAGGGAGTGCCACTGTTGGGATTTGTGGCCTTGTTGGAGTAGGTGTGGCTTTGTGGGTGTGGGCTTTAATACCCTTGTCCTAGCTGCCTGCAAGCCAGTATTCTGCTAGCAACCCTTAGATGAAGATGTAGAACTCTCAGCTCCTTCTGCCTCATGAGTGCCCGGATGCTGTCATGTTTTCACCTTGATGATAATGGACTGAACCTTTGAACCTGTAAGCCAGCCCCAATTAAATGTTGTCCTTATAGGATTTACCTTGGTCATGGTGTGTGTTCATAGCAGTAAAACCCTAACTAAGACAGAAGTTGGTACTAGGGACTGGGGACTGTGATAGGCCTGACTTTGCATGTGGAAAGCAGTAAAATGCTTTAAGTGGGGCTTAGTGGACCATCCTAGTAGGAATATGGAAGATTTTGTTGCTGAGGGTGATATGAATTGTTGAAGCCTGGCTCTAGAGGTTTCAAGGGAGAAGAATTTTAATATGTTTCCAAGAGGCTGTTTTTGTAATATTTTGGTGAACAATGTGGCTGCTTTTTGCCTTTGTCTACCTAAAGCTAAGGTAAAGAGATTTATATTAATTGCATTGACAAAGGAAGCCTCAGAAATGCCCAGCCTACACTTTGTTCTCTGGTTAAGTCTAATGAAAAGCATTTTGAACAAGCATAGCAAGTTTAGAAATGAGAAATATAAAATATATGGTTTAAATATTAAAGGGACACCAGGAAGTAAAATGGAGCTGAATCCTATGTTCTAGGAGAGAGCAGATTAAGGGAGTAAGATTTTGGGGCAAGATCCTACCCAGCTAAATTAAGATCCAGGCATGGTGGTATATACCTTTAATCCCAGGAGATAAAGCCAAACAGAGCTCTGAGTTCAAGGCCAGCCTGGGACAGAGCAAGTCCTATATGAAGAAAAGCTTAAGTCCAGGTGTAGTGGTAGACATTTCTAATCCCAGCATTGATAAATTTGAATGGGGGGGGATATGTTCCAGCCCCCCAAAGCAGTAGAACATAGCAGCTTCAGCCATATAGCTCTGGCTTTAGAGTGAAAAATAGAAGGGACTACTGGAACAATTGATGCTGGTTAGCTGGAGTTAAGAAATTAGTGGTTAAGAAGAGACCAGCATCACTGAGGTGAAATCTTCTGGGAAGTGTTTTCTGAGAGCACAAAGAAGTTTTGTTCCAGAGATAGCCAAGGTTGTACCTCCTGCTGTGCTTGGTAATGTGTAAGAGTCACCCTGGTGGTACTGGTTTTGAAGGCATGAAGGGGTCATGAAGAGCCACTGAGGTTTGGCCCTGTGAGAAGCCATGGAAGATGCAGCCTCAGTTGCAGTTCAAGGCCCAGAATTGAAGGTGCCATGCAAAGGATTTGAGGCTTGGCACCATGAAGAGAGCCTATGAGAGGCTATTGGTAAAGTCTAGTTGCAGCAGAAGTCCCCAGAATATTGGAGATGCCAGTACCATGGGATGATCATCAAGAATAGTAGCAGTGGAATGGATCAACCTGAGATTAGAGTGCTACAGATGACAGAGCTGGAGAAATGACACCAACACTTTGGAGGAGCCCAGAAGATCATGTGTGGATCCCAGACACTGAATCAGAAGCTATAACATTGAAGTTGCCTTGGAAACCCCAAGATTTTTGAGATGCCAGAGTCATAGGATATCTGCTGAGGAAAGCTGCTAACAGGGAGTGGAACCAGCCCAGGAAAAGAAGTTTGTTGCAGTCAACAAAGATGAAAAGGGAGTTGGAGATCTGAAGACTGCTTTGACATCAGACATGGGGATGCAGAATTTGATGTTTGCTAGGCTGGTTTCCTATCTTAATTCAGGGTTTACAGTTAAGTGATTAGTTGAATCTCAGAAGAGACATTGAAGTTTAGATGTTTGACATTGTTGATACTGCAATAGACTATGCGACTTTGGAAGTCAGACTAAATATCCTTTTTAAATTATGCTATGGTTATATATGGCCCCCACAAACTTATGTGTTTGAACAAGCCTATGGGAGCCAGGGAGTGGAATGTGGAATGTGATGGTTTTTAAATGCTTGGCCCAGAGAGTGGCACTGTTGGAGTAGGTGTGGCCTTGTAGGTGAATTCTTTAATACCTTTGTCCTAGCTGCCTGGAAGCCAGTATTCTGCTAGCAGCCTTCAGATGAAGATGTAGAACTCTCAGCTCCTCCTGCATCATGAGTGCATGGATGCTGCCATGTTTTCATCTTGATGATAATGGACTGAACCTCTGAACCTGTAAGCCAGCCCCAATTCAATGTTGTCCTTATAAGATTTATCTTGGTCATGGTGTCTGTTCACAGCAGTAAAACCCTAACTAAGACATATTTAGTTTCAATCTTCTGTGTGTAGTTACCCAGTTAAACAGCATCATTTGTTGAAGAAACCATCTTTTGTCCATTTGGATATTGTTGGCCTGTTTATTTGAAATGAGATAGCTCAAGGCGTGTGTGTTTTTATGTTGGTTCATAATTCTATTCCATTGATCAATGGTTCTGTTTTTAAGCCAGTACCATGATACTCTCATTATTTGGGATATGGGATGGTAATAACCCCAGCAGTGGTTTTATTGTTCAGGATTTTTTTTTATTATTAATTTGAGTCTTTTATGTTTCTATATAAAATTTAAGGTTATTTCAATTTCTGCAAAGAACATTTCCAGATTTATAATCATAATTATAATATGTAAATAAGTATATGGTTCATAATTTAATACATAGCTGTTAATTATTTATTCATGCTAAATCAATTAATTTTTGTAAGAATTGTATTAAATAGTTATTTCAGTCACCATTTTAATAAAAGAGAAAGAACATAGACATGTTATTTTTTTTTAAACATACATAGTTGGTTATTTACAAAAGCAGGAATAACACTTGGGCTTGTTTTAGGTATAGATTTATATTTTTAATCATTATATTGTACTAACCCCATCTAAAGACAGGACTATACTGCATTTTTGATCTACCCACTCCACCATTGCATACTCTACAGAGAAACTACTACTGGCAACAGTAATTTTTTCTTTCTTTTTTCTTTTTTTTGTTAAATATTGCTAAATATTTAGTTGTGGATGAGTAACTATTTGAAGAGAGAGTCACACATAAAACAAAGATCTAAGAAATGATATAAACTTTCTCAGTGGTGTAAAAGTATGAAAAGAAAATATAAAGAAGAGTAAGACTATATTGAAAAAGACATTAGAAAATAAAACCTTGTTCTGATGGAAAATAAAAGAACTAATATCTAAAGATGAGTCAGTCATATGCAATGAGAATAAGAATGTTCTAGACTGAGTAAACCTCAGCAGGTAAGACATGTTCCTTTGGAGTGATCTAGATGTGTGGGTTCATCAAAGAGATTTACAAGTCAGATATAGTGCTAGAGAATGATGGGGAAATGGATAGGGTGGTCAAAGTACATTGAAAGCATACCTGGGTTCCTATTTGCACAAGTACTTTTCTACTACAGGTCCCACATCCCAACCATCTCATGGCCACTACAAAATTGAGAGACTTCAATAAAGTGTTTCTCTTTCCTTTTCTTAGATCATTTATTGTAGAAGATGTACAAATACAGAATATGGACAAACATCTTTTAGTCCTTTTGAGGTTCAAATCTCCAAAGCTTCTTAGTAGTTTTGCAAACATAGAATACCTATTTCCAGGACTTGGCCATGTAATCTTGCTGAATTATAAATCATTGAGTAGGATCTTCCATTCTTTGTGGGTTGGAAACAGTCTTACTTTAGCTGATGGTTCTACTTAAGTCTGAAAATTCTCAATCAATAAGCTAGTATAAAATCTATAATTTTTAAAATAATAGCAATTATTAAGAGCACACTGTTACCATTCCATAATTTCATCAGCTCTCATAAATGTTCTAAACACTCAAAACCCATCCTGGTCCAATTATTACTCTGAGTTTCAACAGACTTGGGCCTCTCTTTCTTTACTGGAATAATCTATTGAGTCCTCAGTGTTGACATTGAACTTTTCTCACCGCAATCATAACTGCCATAGGTCCAAGAGACTCTTTTATTTAAAATTTGTTGCTTTACTTTGATAATCCAGGCATAAGTCTAGAAACTGAATAAGATCACACATCACAAGTAGTTAGGATGGAAGAACACAGTGAGCATTTTGATAATGATAAGAGTAGTAAAAAGACAAAATAGTCACGAAGCTGGCCGGAGAGGGACAATAAAATGAAATCATCATTTAGAGCTTTAGTGAGTACTAAAGCTGTGGAAAATGGATCATTCATGGTGAAGGTGGGGTGGATGTAGTACAACCGTTAAATACTATGTAGCATCAGTGACAGTAGGGAAGAGTTCTTGCCCAGTGAGCTGGGTTGACGATGGAAAGATATCTATAAAGATATAGTTACATAAACAAAGCATAAGGAGTTGAGATGGAATGAATATGGTTGCTGATTTAAACATAACCTTAACTAAGGGGCAAAACACTAAAACTGAGGTCAAATCTGGGGACAAAACTATCCAAAGTGATGAATTGAAATGCCCTTTGGCATACACAGGATTTGTTCTGTCAATTTAGACATAAGGATCTAATAAATACATGAATCTAAAATTCAGAGCATGAGCTCAACCTAAAAATGTTACTTTACTTTTATTTTATAAACATGACAAACTGGTAGATACATGAGAAATACTTTAAAAGAATAAAAGAGTCCTATGGTCAAGGGTTCTAGAATTTTGAATTTCAGTGGCTTGCACAGATGGTAAATGCTTTTCAAACTAGATATAAAGAATGACAAAGATGAGGAAGTTTATATGAAAACTTCAATATTACAGAGGCTGAATCAAGGACTTATTCTGCGAGGTAGTGAATATCTGTGCTGATTTCACTAGAAACTTAAAAACACCAAATAACTTCCTTTGAGTTGACATTAGAGGACTTCTTGAATAATTGAGGGCAGTGAAGCACTTAGAAGTCACCTTGAAGTAGATTAGGAAGGATTTGGGAGGAATATAATAGTGTCAGTGGGTGGGGAACAAAACATTAAAAGGCTGATCATTAAAAAGAAGAGATGAAGGCTAGTAGAAGAAAGGTAGTTTGATTTAAGTAAGATTATCGAAGATTGAACAGATTTAACTATGTTTAAATGCCAGTGGAGGGGGATTTTAAAACAAAGAGAAGGGTTTAATAAGTCAAAGGATGAACAAGTAATAACACAAAGAGCCTTTGCCTGACTGCATTGTCTCCACACTCACTTCTCTGGCAATCACTTTTCTACATTCTGCTTTTCAGAGGTTATTCTTTCAATTGCACATTTAAGTAATATCTTGCATCATTTGCCTTTCTGTTCCTGGGATATACCACTCAGCATGGCAACTACAATTAATTATATCATATACTTGAACTTTATATGTAGGTCTGAAGTGTTCTTGTCAAGAAAAAAGTGTAAAATAATCGATCTATAGGCTAATTAATTTGATTATGGTAGTAGTTTTTTATGTATAATACGAAACCATCATGTTACATCATAAAAATGTATCCAATTTTGTCTTTTATACTTCAACAAATCTAGAATAAATAACATAATTTTCAAAACTTATTGAATAACCTTGATTTCAAGTTGAATGAAGAAAAACTTAAAATTCAGAAACAAAGATAAAACTATGATTAAAAGTTTAACACCTGACATATTTAGAGAAAATGAGATGACTTCCAAAGGTTTTCTTTTTAAATAGATAGAAAGTTATTAAAAATGTTTTAAATAAGAAGAATTTAAAGACTTGAAGAAGAAGCCAAAAGATGAAATTGTGACATTTTAAAAATTATAAATAAAATGTAAAGTCTGCGAGTGAGGACTGAAAATGAAACTAGCAAACAAACATTTTTACGTGAAACATCAATGTCATGTGTACACTAACCTTGATGAAAGACACATCAGTTTGTAGCATACACTGAACATTTTAGATGGAAACATACAGGAATATTGAAAAAACATCAATGGCCAGTTTTCATTAATTTCTTATGACTCTTGTTAGTTTAATTCAATGAAGCATCTTATGCCAGAAACTTGAAAAAGCTATATGGAGAGAATTCAGGGACGGAGGCAGGAAGAAAGGGAAGTAGAGACTTTGTGTTTGAGCCAAACTAATACTGCTTTTAGGAACTTCTGAATACAGTAAAGTGGAAAGACAAGTAGGGGTATGCCGAGAAAGATTCTGGAGTAAAGTCTCAGACTAGCCTGGTCATCAATAACACTGTATTATTTAAGAAGAAGGATAAGGGCACTCCCAATGGCTCACAACTTTCATCCCAGCATGTGGAGGCAGAGGCAAGTAAGGTTGGTCTTCATCATGAATTCCAGGACAACCATGGATACATATGAAAAAACATCCATAATTAAAAAGAAAAAGGCAATCAGTAAGATGAATATACCATAAAATAATTGTCTGCAGTGAGACAACTGAGGATACAACAAATCCAGAATAGAAAAACTAGAGTTAAGCATGGCCATTCAAAAGACTGAGTTAGTGCGGCAGAAGCGATGTGTGATGTCCCGTACCTTTCCTCAACAATGAGAAAATAAGGCTACTGGTTAAGGAAAGAGTGACTACTGAAGACAGAAATACGTCACATGATTTTTATAGCGGAATTTTAATTCCTTAAGTAGATGGTAACTTCTTGAACAAAATGAAAGTAATTCCTAAGTATCTGTATAGTACACGATTCATTAGACGGAGAAAGCCAGCAAGTCAGTTCAACTCCTATCTAATGAATATTGAAAGCAAACAAATAATAAGAAAAAGCCAAACACAAAAAATAAAGCAATTCAAGGGAAAATTATTTTTAATTATTTTATGTATATTTGTGTTTTGTCTGCATGTATGTAGGTGTATATGCTTGCTTGCCTTTTATCCATAGAGATCAGAAGAAGGTATCTGATCCCCTGAAACTGGAGTTGCATATTTTTCTTAGCCAACATGTGGGTGCTAGGAAAAAATGTGTTCCCATCATAGAGCAGACAGTGCTCTTAACTGCTGAGCCATCTCTCAGGTTGTGGGAAAAGTTTTAAGTTTTGTAAATAAAATAATCTTATTTTATCCTCCTGTTTATCTTATTTCCCACGGTGATTATTAGAATAGATTATAATGTTATCTATCCTTTTCTCAGATCTGCCAACACTAATGGTAGTTCTGTACTACTTTAAATGGTTTTGGGGTTCGATGTTTAGTAGCATTTATTTTAAAAATGCTGAGGCATGTAAGCTGATTTGACTTTTCCTAGATCAGCAAAAACCAATAAGGAATGTTCAGAAGGGATTGTCCACTTATAAAAGCATTTCAGGGATTATGAAACATTAAGACAAATAGAAACGAAAGATTATTGGCAAGAATAAATACTGAAAGAACAAGAAATGCAACACTTGTTAAATCAAGTGATCAAAATATATTTTGTTGAAATAGAACACACAAGATAAAAATTAAGATATTTTTGAATATATAACTTATGATTTACAAAGTAAAGATATACTTGTTTCATTTAAAATAATATTTGCTATTGAAAACAATTTGGTTCTCAAATCTCAAAAAACTGAGGAATATAGGATGATTTTCTTGAATATTTTAAACACAGAATTTATATATTAATAAAAATAGTCACATAAAAATAATGTTTTGAATTTTATTTCTATTTCTAAAAAATACTCTGAAAGCCTAGTGAGAAATGATTAATCTTGTGATTGCATAGGCATTTGTTTTGTTATGCCAGAAGCAATATACTTAAAAATAATTTTTTTTCAGGACAGGGTTTCTCTTTTTCTTTCTGTAGTCATGGTCGTGGCTGTCTTGGAACTCACCCTGTAGATGAGGCTGGTCTTGAACTCACAGAGATTCATCTACCTCTGACAGCCAAGTGCTGGAATTAAAGGTTCACACTACCACTGTCATTCTTATTTTATGTATATTATGGGAATTTGTTTTTTGGCTTTACTTATTTATTTGCCTATGTTTATGTAAGCATACCACATGTTTGTAGTTGCCATGGAAATCATTAGACAGTTTTGGGAAAGCCCGGAACTGGTGTTTCAGATGTGGTGAGGCACCACTTGAGTTCTGGGAACTGAACTTGGGATCTTTGTGAGAACAGTAAGTGCTCTTAACTTCTGAGCCATGTTTTCAGACCTATTAACTTTATATTTCCTTTTAATTGATGTTTTCAGCTTAAAAATATCTGCTTTAAATACATTTTTGAACTTGTCATGTTATTTATTTTGTTTACTGTCAAATATTTATAAATTAAAAGTTAGAGAATATCTTCTGCTCACAGGTTCCAACCTTACAACCCTCTCACACTGTTTGAAATGACAAGACAATGCTCATGTCAATATTTAACAGTAAGATTTAGAATTAGCTTTTAGAATGTTCTCTAGGAAAAAAGCTGCCTCCATGAATTAAATTGAAATGCTATTACATTCAGTCTGTTGTCAATGCTATATGCACAATGTATAGGTAGAAAGAAAACTCAGAGCTGTTTATTTCTTATAATGTTAGAAATGTTAGACCTCATCAGAATAGCTAAGATCAATAGAACAAGTTACATCTTTGTGGTAGCACAAAGGTGTATAAAAAATTTGAAATGTTTCAGATTTCTTTCTTTTTCTATGGTATTATTATATTAAGATTTCAAAGATTCAGATTTTAACATTGATCATTGGAGTCCTGATGAGCTTTTTCTACAATACAGATTTCAGTATATATTATAAATAATGATAATACTAATATATCTAATATTCTTTCATAAGTTTCATGGACTCAAAAACATCATAAGACATGGTCTCTCCTCTCATAAATCAAATGGACTCCATATAAGTACAGCCTAAGTTTCTCCACCTGTTTATTACTGAGAATAACGTCTTTCTCTCTCTCCCCTGTGGTCTTGAGACTCCACTTATCCTCCAGTTACAGGGATTATGAGACTGAAAGTTCCAAATATAATAATTTTCCTTATGTCCCTAAACTTTAACTGAACTTCTTTCTCTAGTCTATATCTGACTCAATATACTACTTGGTTGATAGACTACATTGAGATATCAGCAGCAGACTACATATGGCTGTGAGCTTTTGAGTCTTTGAAAACTGTTGTAAACCCATCCAGCCTATGTGATTTGCTCCCTGTCTCTTCATCTGGATCAACCAACTAACCAGATGCTTTTAATGAATGTCCCATTGCTCAGCCTTTGACTAGCCTTTCAGAATTCCTGGGTCCCGATAATGATGGACTCATTTCAGCTGGAGGTATATACGGAAGAGAATACATTGCCCTTGTCCCTGCAATAAGCTGAAATGCTAAATCAAGAGAATTTTGTATAGGGGACAAGGTGGCTACTTTTAATGCCAATTGGCATAACAGGAAAGCTACCTGCTAAAACCAAATAGACTCCGATCTGTCAATAGCTAGATTCATTAGCTTAAAATAGTTCTACAATATGATAGGGCACTCCACTTGTTCTACATAAAACAGAGGAGCTATTGTATAACCTTAAAGAAACTTGTTGTTTCTTTACAAACTAGTAAAGAAACATTAGAGATAATTTAACTATACTCAAAGAAACATTACAAAACAGGGGAAGTAAATGGCTGGTGACCATTCTCATTACCAGGCTCCTCCTAGTATGTCAGTCATTGCAGGGCCTTTGACCCTTCTGTTTCTGCTAATTACTATTGACCCTTGCATCATTAAATCCTTAACTAGAAACATAAATCCCCATTTGGGTTCCATTAAACTGATGCTTCTCTTCTTTCAGTTTTCTTTCCCTTGATATTTTTCTTATTTATCATAATATTTGTGCACTGTGTATTACCAACCCTATGACCTGCCAGATATTTAGTGCCATAAATCTTCTTCCCAATCACAAGCACAGCCAGTGAGTGCTCCCTCATAAAAGATTTGAAAAAGTTACACAGGCTGAGGAGGGGACGTTACAAAATTGAAGTTACATTGTTCTCCTCTCTAGTTCCTAAACCTAATGTATCCTGGAAACTGTAGTTTTCAAGCTATGCTAGACGTGTAACCTCATAATGCATAACCACACCTTTGCCTTGCTAAACTCCTGACTAACTGTGATGACGCCTCTTCTACAGGATGTAGTCTTGTTCTTATGTACCTTTTCAGCAGCCTTGAGCTCAGGTCCCCCACTCTTCTGTGCAGGTACTAACAGCCCATAATCACAACAGCCATCCTCTCTCAACCTTAACACTTATCCCATAAAAGCGACCTCAAAATCCAGGGAGGACCTGCTCTCTAAAACCTCTACTTAACAAGAGTCAGCTGTCTAGCCAGTAACTTATATACTTCTAAATACGGCTTGCTTTAATCAGATAGTCATGGAAATGCTTAAAAAGTTTATCAGGTATTAAAATACCTACAGCATCTTGAAACAAATTTTGAAAAGCATTTTTCTTTGAAACAAATAAATTTAGTTTTGTTTAAAAATCAAGAAAGATTTTACAAATCAGTATTTATTTTCTATATCATAAACCTAGGAGAATTAGGTAAATTCTGGTATAGAAGTAAACATTGGAAAATTACTAAAATTGAAAGTATTTCTGGTTACTTTCCATAATTAAGTAAATTTGGGAGTATCCATCCTGACAATTAATCCATTAAAACAACTTTCATATTGTAAGTTTTCTTTCTTGTGTAAAATGTTTGTGAGTAGCACCTTTTATTTAATGCTTAGAAAGTTCATGTAATAGTTCCAAAGGTTTGGTTTGAGAAAAGCTCATAGTATGGGGAAAGACTGTGTGGCTAAAATTAGCATTTTAATTTTTTATTACAGTAAATAAATTACCAACAACAGTGGAACATATGTGCTAGGTAGGAACAGCTGAGCCCTATCTGGACCCATCTGACCTTGGTCACTAGGAAATTAGAGTTAATTCAGGGGAACAGGACTGATACCATATGCGGTTCATATCAAAGGTAGATCTGATGCTACTGAAGCAATCTGAATGGCTTGACTGTGAGCAAAACTGTCAGTCTGTGGAATAACTGTTCTACTTTTATCCCAAAGCATCTGCAATTTTTAAACAAATTATTCGAAAGGAAGGACACGGGAGCACAGAGGATGGCTTTATGTTACACTGAGTTAATAGAAGAGAGAAAGCAGTATTTCTGGATATAGAGATAGACAGCAAGTTCAAAATCTCCTGAAAGTAGGAGGCTAAGTTTAGGTATGTGAAACAGTATTAGAAAGCTATTTTTATCCCTCATTTTGTCCTTCATAGAGTTTTCTGGTCATTGAATTTTGTTCTTAAATTCAGTGTCTACCTTTCCTGCAACTGTCTCATTCACACTGTATCTTACTGCCATGTAGAGAGATAGGAATGGAGTTAAAAAAAAAATCTGATCATACTGTGTCTCTTCAAAGGCTTACATAAGACACAATTATCCAGCCATGCCAAATGAAAATAGAGAAACTTTGTAAGCAATAATGAGAATATTAATCTAAAGTGTGCTTGACAAGCCATAAAGATTTCTAGAGAGTTCAGAATGTCTTAGTGCATGAATTATGTACTTAAAAATAAAGATAATTTTCTCATATGCACCATGCACTCTTGGGCTTATAACTTAGAATCTTGCAGGAAAACATGTACTACCTGCCAATTATTTGCTGTGCAAGATTAGCAAAAGCACCTGGAGTGGCATTTTCGCTGTGAGAGTGAGTGCATTTGTAGCTGTCCTGGTCTGGAATGCCTTCTGTTCTAAGTGAGGAGACCCAGAGGTGCCGAGTGTATTGCCTTCCATAGTTCTCTTGCTTGCACATTCTTCCCTTGTTTATTCTAGTATGTGCTGGGCACCCACACAATATAATGGACCATGCCAGGCACTGAATGTAAGAGATTAAATAAAAAACAAAGCATAGGACCTGTCCTGGAATGGTTTAAAAGAACCCACAATGTATGACAAGTAGACTAAGAATCTTAACAGATCTTGTGACTTCAGGCTAAATGATAAATGAGATGTAACCTAACCTGAAAAAGTTTGGTGTGAGAATGTCAGAAGAAAGAATTTCCACCCTCTACAATCAGTCACTGCATGATCAAACATCTTACTTCTCTCTGCAACCAAAGTGCTAAATTATAATGGGGAATTAGAAGAAAGAGAGAGAGAGAGAGAGAGAGAGAGAGAGAGAGAGAGAGAGAGAGAGAGAGAGAGAACCCTGTATATTTGAAAGTCTCAAAAGAGCTATGATTTATTTATCTACCTTCACTTTGTCTAAGGTTTCTGATCTTCCTTGAGTTCATGGCAATCTCAGCATACCATGTCAAGGATGGCATTTAGACACATAGTATCTCATATTTATACCTATATTTTCTTCCTGGTCATGAATTAGTAATTGTTTAACAACTGGATCTCTGGGGAAAGGATGCTTGCTATGGTAGTATTGTTGTGTTTGCACACTGTATTTCTATTTTTATAGGTTTTGGTGGCTTTATTCCCGCTACTACTGATTTTTGAGCTGTAAGACCAGTGCGACCAACATTATAAAGCTCTTCAAAGTCAATACAAATCATCTATAGCATGTCCTGCTGCCACTTCATGTAAGCTATGAGCCTCTTCTCAGGTGCCCCATGGACAACTCTAAGAACCTTGTTAGTGGCTCTGCCACAAACATCCATGATCATATAATACACTTTTCTGCCCAATAGCTCTCTTAGAAAACCATTTCACATAAACTCTTCTGTTCCATGCTTACTTACTAAATATCTTTGCTGTTAATATTTTCGCAACAAGCTCATTAACAATTATTAGCTGTTGATTTTAATTTCCAGTTTGTTCACGTGAACTTCGATAATACTGCTTCTCATTGTGGTGCCAATATCCTTCCTTCCTTCAAATCTTTCTCTTTTTACCTGTAAGCTAATGCTAACTCTACATGAATATAACTGCAATTTCCTCACAGCAGCTTGAGAGCCACTCACCCTCTGTGTGAGAAGTTGAAACCCACTTTCAATTTTGCCCAGAAACCCGAGTACTTCTCTCAACTTATTCTGTTCTATTTCAAATTGTCTTTTTCTAAAAATCCAAATCTTCTATGAACTCATTCACTCTTGGTCTCTTCTATACACATAAATTTTAAAATTTCAAAGACCCAAATCCAAGTTCTTCATACATCAAAACTCTTTTCATATCAAAACACCTTCACCTTTTGTGTAACCTTCCTACAGCGAGCCCTTCAAACTTCCATCACATCCCTGCAGCCATAAAGAACTCTTATTCAACTAGTTTTCTATTGTCACTTCCCTTCAACTGACATCTCAGACACATGCTTTATTTAGTGCCTTGTCTTCAGGCTCTTTTGTCTGGTTACTGCATATTCCCAAGCCCTTGCCATATTTCCAATCACCCCTTTCATGATGAAATCAAAATTGTGTTCACTATTGCATTTGTATTTTCCTAGTTATATGCAGTCTCCATATGTCTTCCCATCCATGGCTTATTAAAAATCAAACTGAGTAAACCTATCAAGGACCTCAATACTTTTTTAAAAAAAATAAATTTAAAACTCAATTTATTTAGCATAAAATGCCTGGCCTACTCCATCAACCTAGAGGAAACCCACATGACAGCTCTCACTCTACCATTGTCTCTTTCAAGATACTCTTGGTACTCGGCTGGCGCAGTTACTACAAAACTCAAATATGATCATATCAACTTACATTTTATCAGTTTGCTTAATTTATAAGCCTCCACATTACTAATATAATAAAAGATGAAAGAAATAGTGATTGATTTCAAAGTTCCAGCAGGTGTATCTAGGTATAAAGCTTTTCTTTGCTATTTTTATTCTTTCTAAAAGAATGTGCATTTCTATTCTTCTTTTCATACAGGTACACTGTGTGCCCAATTGAGTACAAATGATGCAATCAAGAACATTAATGAAATCTTATGATAAGACAATTATGAAAATTCTTACACACATTTTAGTCATCATAATAGTTTTTAATTACATGTTAGTGATATCTAGTATTGGTTATCAAATTACAAAATTTAGAATCATCTAGAAGCGACTGGATTCTGGGATGTCTGTAGGATTATTATTTTTGTAGCTTTAATTGGAGTAGGAAACATGCCCACTGTAAGTGGTATGATTTTATGTATGAATCCTGGTCTGTATAATTTGACAAAGGGAGCTGAGCAACAAGTCCATGTGCACTGGTTTCTAATCCTGACTATGAATGCCATATGACCATGGCTGTTGCTTCTGTGATATTAACCCTTTGTCTCATTAGTTACTCTTATATTTTATGATAGTAACAAGAGAAACAAATAAATGTTTATTGTCTATTTCCAACTTTCATAGGAATCGCTTGGAGGGGGCAACTGGATATCATTTGAGATGTGAATGAATGCAATGATTAATAAAAAAAATGCTTATTTTCTGTCAGTGATTCTCTGGTTTATGTAGTTTTCAAAGTTTTGGTAATTATCAATAATTCTAAATAAAACAAAATTTGGGTTGGGTGTGGTAACTTAGTTGACCTGGAATTGATCCCTAGAGCCTATGTAAAAATGAAAGTGCTGTGACATGTATCTATAATTCATCCCTGGTAGGCAGAGATATGAGAACCACTGAGGCTTCCTTGGTCAGCCTGTGTGGATAATTGGTTAGGTCCAGAAAAATAAGAAACTGTATCAAAGGAAGTATACAGTGATACTGAGGAGGACAACAAAGACTGTTCTTTAGAGTTTATCTGAATGTACGCACACCAGAATAGACACACATACAGTTATTCAACACTAATTTAATCTTAAAAGATGGTAAAAAGAATTCAGGTGTGTGTGTGTGTGTGTGTGTGTGTGTGTGTGTGTGTGTGTGTGTGTGATGTGACAGTTTGTTCAAACCCACTTATATTCCTGACCAAACTTAAGTCACCCAAACAGTTTAGAAGGAGTGCTCATGATTTTATCTATGCTTTAATGCAAACATCTATGAGGATATTCCAATAATTTAGGATGGCTTATTAAAATATAAAGTGCAACAAAACACCAAGTTAACAAATAAGTCAGACTTAAAGTATGTAGTTACAAAATTAGGCTTCTGTTATGGATGAGGAAAATCTACTTACCTGAGAAATTTATTTCCCCCTAATTAATTTCACAAAATTACATACAACTTCCTATCATTGTTTATGGAATTAAATCTGAAACGTTAGCTAGTTAACTACGCTTTCCTGGTTTGTCAAGTTATAAGAAAAGAAGATTCACTCTAGAAAATAAAGTTTAATAACTAGTACAGGTCATGATTGGCACTGCAAATTAGCATTAAAAACAATAAAATAATTTGAATTAATATCTATCACTATACTTATAATTATCAACAATATTTTGATATGTTTACATCCAGAAAATTCATCTTGATGTGTATTAGCATCTGCTGGGACATATTGTATTGAAAATAAATAAGGGAAATATATGCAATGATTTAAATTCCAGCTGAATCCTAGTCACTAACCTAATATTTTAAAATTCAAAATTCATTTCAGAATGGATTGAAGTTTCAAGGACACTTTAAAGAAATTATAACCATAATTTAAACTTCATAATACATAGATAAGAGTGCTGAGCTGTGAGTAAAAATGCATGAGAATTAGATATGGATGAATTTCTTTAAATAAGAGAGATATCAACTGCAAAATAAAAATTAAGCCCACTTAGGAGTTTTAATAAAAATGTCAGCCTCTGAGGAAAATAGCAGTTAAATGCTACCATATCCTGCCTACTGTTAATGGATATTAAAAAGTTATTATAAATACATAATTATCAAATTCATATTGAAAGCCAATGTGTAACATTTGGGAGAATTTTACTAAATATATAAATATCATCTAAAATAAAACTGAAGTCTAGCAAACATATTGAGATCGACTTTTCTGCATATGTTTATATAATTATTCTTCATGTATAGGAATACTTTTCCTTTAATACAAGAAAGAAGCCAATTATTTGCATCATAGGCTAGAATATTCTACAAACAATTTAATACTTTTTTTAATGGTTACAGCATCAGAGGCAGCCTCTTAAAAATCTTTCTCTGTGGGACATACTGATTCTTAGTGAAAAATCTACAATATTTGTACTCTAGTGCTTTTAAACCACTGTGATTTTCCTTACAATAAATATATTTATATATCAGACAACTTATTTTCCATAAAAATGAAGTAAATATCACTTTAAATCTTTTGATATTCTTATGGGTAATATGGAATAAAATTATATATTTCAATTGCATATCTAAGAAATTAGAGATATAAAACACTAAGTAAATTGTGAAAGTCAACTGTGAAGACATTACATAGTAAGGGATCTAGAAGCTATTGGACATTTGGACTACAAGAGCACTTAAAAGTGTGAAGAAGTAGATTAAGATAGAATGTTTTAAGGAGTAGGGGAAAACTATGCTCTGTTTTTGTGAGTACTAACACATCTTTTGTCTTTGTTGAAATGGGTTGTGTGTAGGTTTGCTTTCTTATCAATGTGATGAGCACCATGACCAAAAATAGCTCAGGAAGGAAAGGACTTATTTAGCTTACATGTCCATCATTAAGGGAAGTCAAAAGGAACTTAAGCAAGGAAGCAACCTGAATGTAGAAAATGAATCAGAGGCCAAAGAGGACACTGGTTACTGGCTTGCTCCCATGGCTTGCACTGCCTGCTTTCTGATAATCTTATACAACTGGTCCAAGACTACAAGACTGCACACAGTGAGCTAGGCCTTTCCATATTAATTAAGAAAAAGTCCAGGGACTAAACCACCTACCAACCAAAGAGTACACATGGAGGGACCCATGGTTCCAGCTGCATATGTAACAGAGGACGGCCTTGTCTGGCATCAATGGGAGGAGAGGCCCTTGGTCCTGTGAAGGCTCGATGCCCCAGTGTAGGGGCATGCCAGGGTGGTGAGGGGGGAGGGGGTTGGTGAGTGGGGGAGCACCCTCATAGAGAAACAGGGGAAGGGAGATGGCATATGTATTTCATGGAAGGGAAACTGGGAAAAGGGATAACATTTGAAATATAAATAAATGAAATATCCAATTTAAAAAATGCCCACAGGTTCATCTGTAGGCCAATAAAATGGCTTTGAAGAAAGCATTTGTTTAAGTTTCTGCTTCCCAAATGTCTTAGTCAGGCTTTCTATTCCTGCACAAACATCATGACCAAGAAACAAGTTGGGGAGGAAATGGTTTATTCGGCTTACACTTCCAATTGCTGTTCATCATGAAAGGAAGTCAGGACTGGAACTCAGGCAGGTCAAGGAGCTGATGCAGAGGCCATGGAAGAATGCTGCTTACTGGCTTTCTTGCTTCTCCTGGCTTGCTCAGCCTGCTTTCTTATAGAACCCAAGACTACCAGCCCACAGATGGTACCACTCACAAGGGGACCTCCCCCCTTGATCACTAATTGAGAAAATGCCTTACCGCTGGATCTCATGGAGGCATTTTCTGAACTGAAACTCCTTTCTCTGTGATAACTCCAGCTTGTGTCAAGTTGACCCACAAAACTAGCCAGTACACCAAGTGACACCGACCTGTATCAAGTTGATTAAAAAATAATAATAAACAGCAAAAGGTAGATATATAATATACCTCATACTTTCTGTTTGGGTTGTCCTAATTAAAGAAATTAACAAAAATACCTGTCAACACAAAGAACTGATATACTTTAGTGACAGGAAAGTAAATAGTAAATTTTTTTCATGATTGGTAGAGAAGTAACTGTGTTCCTAGGATACAGAATGTGCATATGGGTAAGAATGTCAATTTTGGGGGCCATTACGACAGCAAGTTTTCAAGTGGAGAGGTTCCGATGTGAATAGGAAATCTGTCTCAGGATTTTTCCCTGTCCAATTACATTAGGGCAGCAGGAGGCCTGTGATTGGATAGGAAAGAGGGAGGCAGAGCAGAGAGTTGCAGAGACGGAGTGTCTCAGGGGAGAGAAGAGAAAGGAAGATGGCAGCGGTCTTGACTTAGCATGGCTTTAAACAGCCACAGGAAGTTGTGATATCATAAAGTTAGAATAATTGGGATAAAGCTTTTATCATTATCAATTGGTTCTGAAAATTATTGTATTGGTATCTTGTAAACTGAGACTTTATTGACACATAAATCTGATTGGTTAATTATAAGGTTCAAGAGTTTTTCTTTACTTGGTTACTGGAATGTGGGATCGCTGATCAAGGGGAGGGAACCAGCGGCTCAGCCAGACACTGGAGGAGGGGGGCACCTAGCTGGAGAGAGTAACTGGTGGCAGGAGCGTGGGAGTGCTTTCAGACCCAGGGGAGTTGGCAGGTTGAGAGAAGCAGGAGCGCAGAGAGTTGGAGGGTTCATTTTAAAAATATTTCCCGCAACAGAAAACTATTTTCTAGTTAGCATAGATTGACCACCTGCTTTGGTAGGTGTCAAAGCAACTTCATTAGATGCTTTTGTTGATTGCAAGAAAGCTGCAGTTGTCTAAGAGTTCTCCCTCTGCTGATATTGTGAACTCTCAACATCAAAAATATGTCAAGATTGTATTAAAGCCAGATGGTAAAGATGGCAGTTTGACTGACCTGTCCCTAAATTTCAGCATGCATATATATATATATATATATATATATATATATATATATATATATATATATATAATGTATTTCAAATACTACTAATGAAATACCCACTTAGATGGAGTCAAAGAAAACATTTTCACTATAGAAAAGCTGTTGTGCCGGGCAGTAGTGGCGCACGCCTTTAATCCCAGCACTTGGGAGGCAGAGGCAGGTGGATTTCTGAGTTCGAGGCCAGCCTGGTCTACAGAGTGAGTTCCAGGACAGCCAGGGCTACACAGAGAAACCCTGTCTCGAAAAATCCAAAAAAAAAAAAAAAAAAAAAAAAAAGCTGTTGTATAGGCAAGAGAGGGCATAGTACAAAATTATTTATTCACATCGTTCAAAAGCAAAGAGCCCTTGAAAATTTATTTCAAACAAAAATACAATTAAAGTATCTCATAAAACACTGTGGATATTTATGCACTTTAGAAATATAATTTGTATCATCAGTAAAATAGTTATTTGGTAAGATTCTTTGAAGATAGTTTGAAAAACTCAGCTTCTGTCTGCAATTAAGAACCTTACAAGTCTTCATTCTTTTCTAATAAATAAAGTGAGGAAGAAACTGAAAATCAACTAAGAAGATACTTCACAGGGAACACAACAACCCTAACGTTTTTTAGAGAAAAACAGGTATATGCAGGGAATCTCAACTTACTGAAGCTGAAACTCCTTTATGTGTAAAACCTTTATGTGAACCATCACTTAAGTACAAAAAAACTGAAGTAGTGTAAATGAATTTAACTGGTAGTGGCTTAGAATAATAGGTCTGAGTGGTATTAGTAGTCAGGGACCATCACAAAAGAAAACAACTAAAAATGGGTCATTGACATGCTAAGAGGCTAGGACTTTCCCACACAGATTATGGTGGAACCTTGATTTGGGACCCGAAGCTCACAAATCTCTGAGTAACACAATATCATCAGCATCAATACAAACTTGATGGGGAACAATTTTTAATGCTTCTGAGTATCAAGCTCTTAAGGGTTTCCCAAAAGAAACAATTTATCAGAAGCTTACTTGATGGGGTCACACAAAAGGCCAATCTAACTGAGAGAAAGATACATAATACAAATCCTCTCTCAAACCTCTGGTGGTGTATCTCTGAAGATACTTCAGTCTGAATAGAACTGCTAAAGTACATTTTTAGCAGTAGGTTCAGTTAAGACTTCTTATTTATGATACTCTGCTATGCCTGCAGTCAGGAGTCTAGTATGACTGTCTCCTGAGAGGTTTCATCCAGCAGTAGAAGGGAGCAGATGTACGAACCCAGAGCTAATCATCAGGTGGAGCCTGATAGTCATATGGAAGAGTTGGAGATAGAAGTGAGCAAATCACAGATGTCAAGGACACTACAAGAAAGCCCACAAAGTACCCTAACCTAGAACCATAGGGGCTCCCAGAGCTGGGCCAGCAAAAATGGGGCATGCAGGAGCTGGACGTAGATCTACTACATATTTGTAGCAAATGTACAGCTTGGTCTCCATGTGGCCCCCCTAACAAGTGGAATGGGGGCTGTCTCAGTCTCTGATCCCTGCCTTTGGATCCCTGTCTGCCTACCTAGACTGCCCAGTTGGTCCTCTGTGGGAGAGAATGTGTCTAATCCTGCTGGAACTAGAAGTTGCAGTGTTGGGGTAGCATCCAAAGAGATTCCACTTCTCTGAGGAAAAGGGGAAGACAGATTTGTAAGTGTGGGACTGGATGGAAAGAAGAGGGAGGGGCACTGTTATTGGGATGTAAAGTGAATAAAAACAATTAATCCATAAAAAATGTTCATTACGGTACTATTGATGTTAAGGGAGAAAAGTAATCAATAGTCCTATCCAACATTTGTAATTATGAACCAATAACAATAACAACCATGGCTAAATATTCCTAAAGCTGTGCAGTGGCACTTACATCCTAATTATATATATTTGGATACCTATATCTATATCTATCTATATCCATATAATATAAAGGGTATATTATCCATATATATATTTTATAAAATATCCTAATTATATATATATATATACACATCCTAATATATTTATATATATATATGTGTATATGTATATATATATATATATATATATATATATATATATATATATCCTAATTAGACTCAAGACCTAAATATCAGTAGAAAATTCATTCTTGGCACCGTAAAACTACTAAACTAACTACATGTAGCTAGTGAGGCTGTGGATCTTAGAGAAAACCTACTATTGCTACTTTACTAAATATATCATTTCTAACTGGATTCTATATATGTATCCTTTTAATCGCAAACAAGTATAGTTCCGCATCAGAGAAACTTCTTTTTCAGTCAAAAATTGTCATTAATGAAAGCCACATGTAGTCAAATACAGAGAACAGCCTAAGCATGACATTCCCCACCCCAGTTATGTATACGTATATATTGCACCCAAGGTTCAGAATCTTCCTGAAGAGGAGAAATAAAGGTTGTATAAAAAAAGGATTGGGCAGTGAAATTGTCTCCTTTAGGTCCCCTTTAGGGAACTCATACCCATGAAATTTCAAAACCATATCTATCTAAAGGAGACCTAGACAATTCCAAAAACAATTAATGCCTTAACTTATATGAAAGAAATCTCATGGGCTTTACAACTAGTTCAAGAGCTACAGGAAAATTAACTACTGAGAGAGAGAGAGGGGTTACCTAGAGTTACCCACAGCCATGCTCTTTTTTTATCATTGCCAATAATTTTAATGGATTACTACTATTGCCAAAGATGTAATGAACAATGCAGATAATATGCAAGGACATATAGGTGAGAAAAATATGAAAATTCTAATAAATATTTAAGTATATGCCATATAACTAGGATGAAAGATTGATTGCAATGGCAGAGTATATGGAGAGCCAAGTTAAGAAAATAAATGCAAAACAAAATGGAAGCAGTACATAATACAAGACACTGAATGCTTGCATATCTGTACATTATATCTGAGGTTGACATACAAGTGCAGGTCATAGACAGAGCACAAAATAAGATTAAAAAGAAAATTAAAAATGCTTTCAAAAACAAGGAGAAAATTTTGACATCGGGCAGAGGATAAAACTATCTTGCCTTTAGAAGAACAGGAATTATATCCTCCTCCTGACACTCCATGAAACAATAACAGTGTTGGGATTCCTTGTTCTTCCTCACCTTCCTAAGGCATTCACTGACTGACTTTTATAAAGAGATGATAGTCTATACCTAGGCAGGAAAGGCAAGGTAGGACTTCCAGTCTGAGAGTTGAGGCCTCAGAGAATTGAGGTGAGAGGATTCACTAGAGTGATATGGAGGAGGTCGGGCATGCAAGAGTGAGAGAGGGGTAAAAGGCCACATGACACACGTGGACTAGAATAAACTAGTTAATTAAGTTAGAGAAAGCTGGGGGTAGTTTTTCTATAGTGATTAAGCTTTTATAAATAATAATACGTCTCTGGGTCTTTATTTGGCAGATCCAAGAATATCTGGCAATACAGCAGAGTGTCTAGAGAGTGGGATGGAGTATTTACAGAGTTGAGAAAGACAAACGAAGAGTAAAGTAAAAATGCCAATTTAGAATTTTATGCTCTGTGAACTTATCCTTAATTAGAAAAAGAGCAAACCGAAGGAAGCATATTGAGAATATAAATGCATTGAGAACATCGAGCAGGAAGGGAAAGATAGCAGCTGTGAAACTCAGACCCACTCAGCAGTAAGAACAGCTAAGAAAGAACACATGAAGGTACAGCAAGGATTCGCATGGTTCATGCTCCCACGGACTTGATAACTTCTATAGAAAGGCCGAATTTGAGAATGTAGAGAAAATGGACATATTCAACCCTTTAAATATTTATTACATATTCCTCATGCACACAAGTAAAATGAACTTTATATGAATACACAAAATGGTTGAGTGCTGTTAAGCCTTTCAAAAAGAATAGAGATTATGCATAGTAGATGTCAGCTGGCAAGTATATATAGATAGTCAAATAGATACTGTGATATAATATCACTGTTGCCACAACTGAATTAAAGATGTATTGTCAGTCTATAGTGATTGTTACTGAAAAATAATTTGTAGTATCAGGAGGTTAAAATCAGGAAAGCTTCTTTTATTAAAAGATGAATTCATGAAATATGATGGTCAAATACTCAGCAAAGTTTTGTCCAATTAGAATCATTAATAGTTCCTAAAAATCACTATGAATAACAATCTATAATAAAAACATGAGTTTAAAACATTTGTATTGGAATATTGTCTCATATCTTCTATGGATAGCGTCCATTTATGTGTGTGTATGAGGGTGTGTTTTGTGTGTCTACCCATAGAATATAGTTATAGTTTAAGAAATATATAAGTCCTTCCTGTCTGAGTCTGTGCCCTGAGCAAATCTTGGGTGCTGACTCCGCACCCAGTCCCACAACACCCAGAGGAAGCTTGACTCGCAGATGCTGTAATACACCGAGGATCAGAGGTGAGGAAGTCACAACATCTGCCCTAACACCCAGAGTAACTGGGACGCCCTGGGATCCAGGAACACAGGAAACCCTCCCCCCAACCAACAGCCAGTGGCAGGGGTTCCTTCCAGTTTGATCCTGCACCTAGAGCAGACCTTGGGCACTGGCTCCGAACCCAGTCCCAAACACCCAGAGGAAGCTCGACTCCTAGATGGTCTTAACATGCCAAGGTTCAGAGAGGGAGCCCTACTACCAGGTGCTCTGAAAAACACGGGATCACAGAATCACAGGATCACAGAGGAGGCTCAACTCCCAGGAGATCGGACACAACCAGGATCACTGGAGCTCTGCCATACTCAAGATCACAGCTGAGGTCACAGCATCTTTCCCAACACCCAGGGTAACTGGGACCCCCACAGAAAACAGGGAAGCAGAAATCACCAACCAGCCAGAGGCACGGGTTCCTTCCAGCTTGCCCCTGTGCCTGGAGCAAACCCAGGGCTCTGGCTTCTTACCCACCCCTGTAGCACCCAAAGACAGCTTGACTCCCAGGAGCTCTGACATAGCAGGATCATATGTATAGGTATAGAAGAAAGTGAAGATTCCCAACTTAAAGGGCCAATAAATATCTTCAACAAAATTTTAGAAAAAAATTTCCCTAACCTAAAGAAAGAGATGCCCATGAACATACAAGAAGACTACAGAACTCCAAATAGACTGGACCAGAAAAGAAATTCCTCCAGTTATATAACAATCAAAACACCAAATGCACAAAACAAAACAAAACAAAACAAGAATATTAAAAGAAGTAAGGGAAAAATGTCAAGTATCATATAAAGGCAGACCTATCAGAATTATACCAAACTTCTCACCAGAAACTCTAAAAGCCAGAAGATCCTGGGCAGATGTCATACAGACCCTAAGAAAACACAAATGCCAGCCCAGGCTACTATACCCAGCAAAACTCTCAATTACCATAGATGGAGAAATCAAGATATTCCATGATAAAACCAAAGTTACACAATATCTTTACACAAATCCAGCCCTACAAAGGAAAATAGATGGAAAATTTCAATACAAGGAAAATAACTACACCCTAGAAGAAGCAAGAAAGTAATATTCTTTCAACAAACCAAAAGAAGATAGCCACACAAACATAATTCCACGTCTAAAACCAAAAATAACAGGAAGCAATAATAACTTTTCCTTAATATCTTTTAAAATTAATGGATTCAATTCTCCAATAAGAAGACATGGACTAACAGACTGGATACATAAACAGGATGCAACATTTTGCTGCATACAGGAAATGCACCTCAGTGACAAAGACAGACAGTACCTCAGAATAATAGGCTGGAAAAAAATCTTCCAAGCAAATGGTCCCAAGAAACAAGCTGTAGTAGAAATTCTAATATCATATCAAATTGACTTTCAACCAAAAGTTATCAAAAAACATAAGGAAGCAACCTTCAAAATCATCAAGGCAAAAAATTCTCAATTCTGAACATCTATGCTTCAAATGAAAGGAAAACCACATTTATAAAAGAAGCTGTACTAAAGCTCAAAGCACACATTGCACTTCACACAATAATAGTGGGAGACTTCAACACCCCATTCTCATAAATGGACAGATCATGGAATCAGAAACTAAACAGAGACACATGGAAACTAACAGACGTTATGAACCAAATGGATTTAACAGATATCTATAGAACCTTTTATCCTAAAACAAAGAAGTTTAACTTTTTCTCAGCATCTCATGGTACCTTCTTCAAAACTGACCATATAATTGGTCACAAACAGGCCTCAACAGGTACAAGAAGATTGAGATAATCCCATGCATCCTATCAGATCACCATGGACTAAGACTGGTCTCAATAACAACAAAAACAATGGAAATCCTACATACACATGTAAGCTGAACAATGATCTACTATTCTACTCAATGATAACTTGGTCAAGGATGAAATAAAGAAAGAAATTAAAAACATTTTAGAATTTAATGAAAATGAAGGCACATACCAAAAGTTATGCGACACAATGAAAGCAGTGCTAAAAGGAAAACTCATAGCTCTAAGTGCCTCCAAAAAGAAACTGGAAAGAGCATACACTAGCACCTTGACAGCATATCTGAAAGCTCTAAAACAAAAAGAAGCAAATACACCCAAGAGGAGTAGAAGGCAGGAAATAATCAAACTCAGGACTGAAATCAACCAAGTAGAAACAAAAAGAACTATACAAAGAATCAAAAAAAACAGGAGCTGGTTCTTTGAGAAAATCAACAAGATAGATAAACTCTTAGTCAGACTAGCCAGAGGGCACAGAGACAGTATCCAAATTAATAATATCAGAAATAGAAAGGGATACATAATAACAGAAACTGAGGTAATTAAAAAAATCATCAGTTCCTACTACAAAAGCCTATACTCAACAAAGCTGGAAAATCTGGATGAAGTGGACAATTTTATAGAGAGACACCAGGTACCAAAGTTAAATCAGGATCAGATAAACCCTCCATACAGTCCCATAACCACTAAAGAAATAGCAGCAGACATTAAATGTCTCCCAATCAAAAAAAAAAATCCCAGGACCATATGGGTTTAGTGCAGCATTCTGTCAAATCTTCAAAGAAGACCTAATACCAATACTTTTCAAACTATGCCACAAAATAGAAACAGAATGAACCATACCCAATTCATTCTATGAAGCCACAATTAAACCTAAACCACACAAAGACCAAATAAAGAAAGAGAACTTCAGACCAATTAGCATTACGAATATTGATGCAAAAATACCCAATAAAATTCTCTCAAACAGAATCCAATCCAAGTAGGCTTTATCCTAGGGATGCAGGGATGGTTCAATATATGGAAATCCATCAAAGTAATCCACTATATAAACAAACTCAAAGAAAAACACCACATGATCATCTCATTAGATGCTGAGAAAGCATTTGACAAAATTCAACACCCCTTCATGGTAAAACTCTTGGAAAGATCAGGAATTCAAGGCCCATACCTAAATGTAGTTAAAGGAATACACAACAAACCATTAGCTAACATCAAACTAAATGGAGAGAAACTTGAAGCAATCCCACTAAAATCAGGGACTAGAGAAGGCTGCCCTCTCTCCCTACTTATGCATTATAGTACTCAAAGTCCTAGCTCGAGCAATTAGACAACAAAAGGAGGTCAAAGGGATACTAATTGGATAGGAAGAAGTAAAAATATCACTATTTGCAGATGATATTATAGTATACTTAAGTGACCCCAAAGATTCCACCAGAGAACTCCTACACCTGATAAACAACTTCAGCAAAGTGGCTGGATATAAAGTTAAACAAATCAGTAGCCTTCCTCTACTCAAAGAATAAACAGGCTGAGAAAGAAAGTAGGAAAATGACACCCTTCACTATAGTCACAAGTCATAAAAAATGCCTTGGTGTGACTCTAACCAAGTAAGTGAAAGATCTGTATGAAAAGAACTTCAAGTCTTTGAAGAAAGAATTTGAAGATCTCAGAAGATGGAAAGATCTCCCCTGCTCTTGGATTGATAGGATTAATATATTTAAAATGGCCATCTTGCTTAAACAATCTACAGATTCAATGCAATCCCAACAAAAATTACAGCTCAATTCTTCATACAGTTAGAAAGAGCAATTTGCAAATTCTTTTGGAATAACAAAAATTTCAAGATAGCAAAAATTATTCTCAACAATAAAAGAACTTCTTGGGGAATCACGAATCACTATCCCTGACCTCAAGCTGTATTACAGAGCAATAGTGATAAAAACTGTATGGTCTTGGTACAGAGACAGGCAGGTTGATCAATGGAATAGAATTGAAGACCAGAAATGAACCCACACACCTATAGCTACTTTATCTTTGACAAAGTAGCTAAAATCATTCAGTGGAAAAAAGAGTGTTTTCAACAAATGGTGCTGGTTCAACTGGCAGTCAGCCTGTAGTAGAGTACAAATCGATCCATTTTAATCTCCTTGTACAAAGCTCAAGTCCAAGTGGATCAAGGACCTCCACATAAAACTGGATACACTGAAACTAATAAAAGAGAAAGTGGGGAAGAGCCTCGAACACATGGGCACAGGGGAAAATTTCCTGAACAGAACACCAATGGCTTATGCTCTAAGATAAAAAATAGACAAATGGGACCTCATAAAATTGCAAAGATTCTGTAAAGCAAAGGACACCGTCAATAGGGCAAAACAGCAACCAACAGATTGGGAAAAGATCTTTTCCAACCCCTTATCTGATAGAAGGCTAATATTCAAAGAACTCAAGAAGTTAGACTCCAGAGAACCAAATTACTCTATTAAAAATGGGGTACAGAGCTAAACAAAGATTTCTCAACTGAGGAATATCAAATGGCGGATTAGCTCTTAAAGAAATGTTCAACATCCAGGGGCTGGAGAGATGGCTCAGCAGTTAAAAGAAATGATTGCTCTTACAGAAGTCCTGAGTTCAATTCCCAGCAAACCACATGTTGGCTCAGAACCATCTGTAATGGGATCTGATGCCCTCTTCTGGTGTGTCCGAAGAGAGCAACAGTGTACTCACATACACAAAATAAATAAAATCTTAAAAAAAAAAAAAATAGAAATGATCAACATCCTTAGTCATCAGGGAAATGCAAATCAAAACAACCCTGAGATTCCACCCCACACCAGTCAGAATGGCTAAGACAAAAAACTCAAGTGGCAGCAGATGCTGGGGAGGATGTGGAGAAAGAGAAACACTCCTATATTGCTGGTGGGATTGCAAGTTGGTCCAACCACTCTGGAAATCAGTCTGGTGGTTCCTCAGAAAATTGGACATAGTACTACCTGAGGACCCAGCTATACCACTCCTGAGCATTACCCAAAAGATGCTCCAACATGTAACAAGGACACATGCTCCACTATATTCATAGCAGCCTTATTAATAAAAACCAGAAGCTGGAAAGAACCCAGATGTTTTTCAACAGAGTAATGGATACAGAAAATGTGGTACATTTACACAATGGAGTACTCCTCAGCTATTAAAAACAATGATTTCATGAAATTCTTAGACAAACGGATGGAACTAGCAAATACTATCCCAAGTAAAGTTACCCAATCACAAAAGAATACACAAGGTATGCACTCAATGATAAGTGGACATTAGCCTAAAATTTTGGAATACCGAAAATACCATTCACAGACCACTTGAAGCTCAAGAAGAAGGAAGACCAAAGTGTAGATGTTTAAGTCCTTCTAAGAAAGGGGAACAAAATACTCAAGGGAAATATGAAGACAAAGTGTGGAGTAGAGACTGAAGGTAAGGCCATCCAGAGACTGCCTCACCTCGGGATCCATGCAGTATACAGACACCAAACCTAGGCACTACTGTGGATGCCAAGAAGTGCTTGCTGACAGGAGCCTGATACGGTTCTCTCCTGAGAGGCTCTGCTACAGCCTTACAAGTACATAGGTGGAAGTTCACAACCAACCATTGGACTGAGCTTGGGGTCCCCAATGGAGGAGTTAGAGAAAGTACTGAAGGAGTTGAAGTGGTTTGTAACCCCATAGGAAGAACAACAACAACAACTAACCAGAGCTCTGGAGCTCTCAGGGACCAGTGGTTCTAGCAGCATATGTCGCAGACCATGGCCTTGTTGGGCATAATGAGAGGAGAAGCCCTTTGTCCTGTGAAAGATCAATGCCCCAGTATAGGGGAATATCAGGGCAGGGAGGCACGAGTGGGAGAGTGGGTAGGTAGGTGAACACCATCAATAGAAGCAGGAGGAGGGGATGGGATAGAGTTTTTTTCGGGGGCAGTCGGGGGAGGGGGTAACATTTGAAATGTAAACAAATAAAATTTCCAATAAAACATACAAAAAAGAAGAACTATATAAGATACATTTTTAGCATCTCCTTATTGGAAAGGGAACCGAGAACAGCTATTGTGGTTCAGTGACTCTGCCAGCAATGAAGTCAATTTTGTTTTTGTGTTCTTGTGTGTGTATTTGTTCATTTGAAAATAAAATAAATAGAACCTTGCATAAACTAGAGAAAGTAGAATAATAAATGAAAATATTTCCAGGTAGTATTACATAAAGGAACAAAAGGGAAGTAATTGTTTCTTATAATTCCTGTTGTTGTTGCAGAATTTTTTTCACTTTCAGAAGCCAAAAGAAATTATAAACTCCTTATCAAGCTAGCATTTTGAACAATTGGAATACTTCATGTCCATTCTGAACATAAAGAACATTTGTCTCAGAGTGTGTGGTAGAAACAGGATGGGTTTCATTGTTCATCTCTGGATGCTTACAGAACCCAACCATGATAAAGAAGTCAGCCTGACTTTAAAAGTTGTAAATGGGTGTTTCTTCCTTTTCTGAAACACTTTTAACCCCCTCCTCTCAGGTGAAACATTGATATATATATATATATATATATATATAATTTTTGATAGAAAACTTTAAATAAGAGTAAAGGAAAAGTTAAGCGTACAGTTTACCATTTTCAGTATATATGTTATACATTGGAATATATTTGAATATCAGTACCTTGAGATTTCTAAAACTAAAGAATACAATTATTTGAGTAATACTGTGGCATTGTATGGTATTGAGTTTCTGGTAAGAATTGACAGAATGAAAGATGTAACATACCCTCCATATGATTCTGAGCACCTTTTCTTTCCAACCTTCCCTTCATGTTTTTATTTTTTTGTTTGTTTGTTTTATTTTGCTGCTTATTTGGTTTGGTTTGGTTAGGTTTTGCTTTTCAAAATAGGGTTTCTCTGTATACCTCTGACTGTGCTGGAGTTCACTTGGTAGACCAGGCTGGGCTTGAACTCTTAACTCCTGAATGCTGGAATTAAAGCCATCACACCTTGCTTTCATTCCAACTACTGTTAGGCACACTGACAAAACTTCAGTTTCAAATTCTCTATGAACTATCTCCCAAGGGTAACTTACTACGATGTTATCTAAATGCACTTGTAGAAATTTTAAATCAAAATAGTTTTCTAAGATCATATAAAATAGTCATGTTAGTACATTTGATTCAAGTAGACATTTAAGCTGTTTCTTACATAGACACTGTCACAGACTTATAATTCCTAATGTGTGCTTCTTGGGGTAACTGTAAGAATTTATGCAGGTCATTTGAAAAGGTTTAAGTGTTTTTAACATACATAGAGATATATCACACACACATATACACAGTACACATATGCATTTTATACATGTATGTTTTATTATTGATTGATTTGAATGAACTTCATTCTCTGTGAAATTTTTACTGGCTTAAAACTAAGTTAAACTGTAATGATAAAAAATATAAAGAATCATTGTAAAAGTTTTGTGTTCCAACATGAAAATTATCAATACCATTAAATACATAGGTTTTTAAACCAGAAAAATTCAAGAAATATTAACGTGAAAAGTTTGTTTCTGAAATAAAATATGTGAACTATCAATAAATAGTACAGGATATAGAACAAGAAAAAGCATGATAGTGAGATGTCAGGAGGAATAGGCAAGGCTCCTTGCTGCAAAACCTCTGACAATCTGAGCTTGCTTTAACACATATATGCAAACTAATAAGCAAGTAAATATTTCCATCACACATAAAAAGACATTATGTTCCCGCTCCTGTGTGTTTCTGTAACCTTTGCTCATCATGCCCCTCCTGTTCTTTGTAAACTTAGTATGCTACTGATTGATGGAACGATAGATAGTCTCCTCCTCACTAAACATTTGCCAAAAAGGGAGTTAATAAGTTTTGAGAACATAAGATGTTGAAATAATTTTAAAGTCTCAGAATATTAAAAGAAGATACTTTAATAATGGAAATTATATATATATATATATATATATATATATATATATATATATATATATATATATATATATATATATACTGATCCTGTTTCTACCACACACTCTGAGGCAAATGTTCAGAATGGACATGAATGTGTGTGTGTGTCACACACACACACACACACACACACACATATCTACATGCATTTTTTCTCGTGACATAACACATGGCAAGCATGATGCCTGCGTGGGTCTGCACCATGTCCTCTGAGTATAGGTCTTGGCTTGGTCTTTCAATGAAACTCTTAACTATGGAAGCAGGTGTGTCTCTGATTCTTTTACCTGCTTGTGGGACTCCTTTATTCCTGTTAGAATGCCTTATCCAGATTTGGTAGGAGAGCTCTTGCCCTGCCTTATTGTATCTTATTTTCTCGTGTTTCCTTTTTGTCTCTCAAGTGCCTGCTCTTTTCTAATGGGAAATGAATGAGAAATTGATCCAAGAAAAGGGAAAAAGTTAAGGTAGGGGTTCTAAGAGGAGTGAAAGGAGAAGACACTGTGGTTAGAATGAGAGAGTAATCTATTTGAAATAATATATATATATGTATAGACATATATACGCATACATAATATACATATACATACATATATACACATATATACGCATATACATAGACATACATATATACACATATACATATATACATGTATACACATGTATAGATATTTATATGAATGTGTACACAATTATGTACATTTAAACATATATACATATATGTGTACATATGCATATATCTATATAAATTTATGTATTATTTAGAAAAGTTACTTTAATCACAAAAAGTAATGAAATTTCTTAATAAGACTAACTTTAAGATTTTATTTAGCCTTTAGAATATCACATTTTCTTCAACTGTTAAAAACAAACATACAAAAAATACTATTTTTTTTGAAAATTTATGGAGTGCTGCTCTTCTGAAGCTTGGTCGTGGAGTCAGTGCTCACCCAGCATGCCTCTGACAGTGGAATCTGACGTTCTGACTCTGTGTTTTACTTTTGTAATTTCAATCTGTCTGAAATCATCAGCTTATTTTTTTTCCCTTAACCTAAATCCTTCCTATTGACCTTATTCATTTAGCTCTTACTAGAAGACATTCTGATTAATATCAAAGCGGAGCTGCAATAAGCATTTCCTTTGATGTTTCATTATCTTTCCTCTTTGTTACTTGTCTCTCAGTACTTTTTTGATGCTTCTACATTCATTAAAAACTGACAAGAGGTTTATGGTGATCTTATGACCTGCTAAATAGGCTTTTATCGGTGCCATTTATGTTGCTGCAGCAATGTTACAAGTATCACCCTTTTTACCTTGAGAACATAGGGCAATTTTTATTCAAAAAAATCATATAATAAGGAAAGATTAAGTGGAGGTCATGCTACTGAGTCTTTATTTGAGGATAAAATCATGAACCTCTGTGGAAAAGCTGTTTGCATAGCTCACTTCTGTGGCTGACTGATCCATTCATTTATAGTTGTTTCTTAATTGACATATTTTCACTAGCAAAATAAAGGACATCTGGGGAAAATAATAATAACAAAAAAACTCCAGTAATCAGAAATAAAAATTACTTTCTTAGAAAGTCATTTCACTATTCTACTAACACACTGACAGCAAAAACTATGTCATAAACATATGTGTGTATATATAAAATGTATTGTCCATGACATGCATAGTTAGTACTATATGCATAAATATTTCCCAAAGTAATGCCATGGTAGTATTAGTTTGGCCCTTGTGCATGATAGAAATTGGTGTGTCTCCATCCCCAAATGCACACTGATGTGTGTTTAGTGAAAAAAAAAAAAAAAGCCGAAAGAATGGCAAAGATCTTACAAGTGACTATCATCCTGAGAGTCAAAAGATTGTGTGCACTCCTGCTGTAAACTTGGAAGCAATCATATTCCCATTTCATCATTACTTTTGTTGTCAAATGCTGGCTTCTGCATGTGCATATAATTTTTTTTTCACAGAATGAGGCTGGGATAGAAAAACTATGGATAAATTAGAGGGAATTTACTGTTATTTATTGAATTTCCTTGAGAAAATGTTTCACGATATATTAGACTGAAACACATTACTATTATTATTTTGAATTTAAGAATGTTATTATTTCTAAAAATAAGGAAAAGGTTTGTAGTAAACCATGAATAAGCCATTGAGCTTCTGCCTCTAGTTCTCAAATTAAAATCACAAGGCAAGGTTTTAAACTTATTTAAGCCTCTTCCTCCTTATCTGTTAACTGGGAGTAAAGATCTAAAGTCTAGATTGTGTTGTGAGACACTTAGGTGAGTATTGGGCACTGAGGCAAGACACAGGAAAGAATAGCTCTTTATAGAGAAAAAAATGTCAGTCAGTAATTGTTCTAGGAGCCCACAGAATGTTTATGTACACCCTGGCATATGCATCGTAGACCCATAGAATCTTCCTTAAAACATGTTATGGTCACTAATTACTTTAATTATTATTTACTGAGGATAAGGCATTTATTTATTGCACATATTTTCTACCAAGTAAAATATTACAGAATTAGAATATTCCATTTTATGGAAAATTGATTAATGAGATTTAGTAAAAATTAATACACATATGCTGATAAAATAAGTATCTGCATATGTCTTGCCTGGTCTGGAATGGTCTTGGTGGGGAAAGAATGACATGGTTCCTAAGCCTGGGACAGGGCCAGCAGACATAGGCTTCCTCGAATGTCAATGACATCCATGGGTATAAGGCTTAATTTTATAATCATGTACATATTTTACATTTCTCCTTTAGGGAATGTCCTCCCTGTTAAAATTCATGACTCTATGATAATCAGACAGCATGAGTCCAGGAGGTGAAGGGGTAGCTAATGGTGAACAAAATGGTAAACTCTGGGATCTTCAAGACAGCCCTTAAGGCTGTGGAAAAGAACTCTAAAAGCATGGGTTCAAAAATAATTTCTCAACTATGTAAAATATAACAAAGCAATATGCATTATGAGGGGCTTCACAAATCTAAGGAAAAATTCAGCTGTGCTCTGAGCCAACTTGTCAGAAAATATTAAGGAAGAAGATAAAGTGATTTAGGGAGCAGTGATAGAAGGGTATCCCACTCATCTAAAATTTTTGTTTAAGCTTACAAAAGCAGACAAATTCTTGAGTTCTGGATCAGGCTGGAACAGAGCAAGGTTAGACCCAGGTGTGGTAGAAATGGTACTTTTAAGACTGGGTCCCACCCAGCTAGTTTAGTATCTGTGCTTAACAGAGCAGGCAGATCTCTGGATTCTTTTGCAGTGTTAAAAGAAAATGTGTACTTCCTGTTTCTTGAGAGTTAATGGGCTGGTTTAAAGTGTTTCTGGCTCTTAGGATAATCAAAAGGAAACCTGAAGTAAATGACTGAATTGATATGTAGCTATCCAGCAGAATACCAAGAGAAAACTGCTTGGAACAGAGAGAGAGAGAGAGAGAGAGAGAGAGAGAGAGAGAGAGAGAGAGAGAGAGAGAGAGAGAGAGAGAGAGAGAGCTGTCTAGGGATCTCCAGAAAAGACAGATGAGTAACAGAGAGAAAGCAGAGCTCCAGAAAAAGTTGATCAGAGAGAAAAAGAAAGAAAGCAGAGCAGAGACAAAGCAGGCTGGAAAGCTGCTTCCAGCAGAACATAGGTTCCCAGCTTTGACCAATTATTTAACTTGGAGCCATCTGTTTTGTGATGTCCAGATACTCCTTCTCTAAGAACCCCTCTCCAAGCTGAGACTGGTCCTTGGAAATGTCTATTTGTTATTTTTCAACATTCACATACTCATCTTTCTTGAAGAAGAGAAAGTAATGTTTTACAAACCAAGACAGTAAGGTATCACCTGAAAATATGTGACCAGTTTTAAAACTCTCTTTAACTACTGCTGAATTATTATAATGACTTCTGAGGGTATTTCTGCTCATGAAAGTGTCTAACTTAATATGCATGCATGTTCATACATGTTTATCACATGTTTGCATGTGTTCTGCTTTTCCATGGTCTGTATATTTATATTTTGTCTAAGAAATTTCAGACTTTGACTTATATCTCTTTATATGTATGATCAAGCATGAGCATTACAGTGTTCAGAGAGGCAAGAAGAAGGTCCCCAATCCACAGAACTGGAATTATGGAAAGTTGTGAGTCAGAATTTGAGTGCTGAGAATCAAACCCTCTCTAAGAGCAGTCAGTGCTCTGACTACTGCGAAATATCTCCAGCAGTAACATGACTGCTTTAGAGAAAAGCAAATATGAGTTGGAAATTACAGTCAACAGAACACTCAATCTCAAGCTGGACTACTCTATATTCTAAAGTTGGATCTATGCCTGGTGTGGTGGTTTGAATATGCTTGGCCCAGGGAGTGGCACTATTAGGAGGTGTGACCTTGTTGAAGTAGATGTGGCTTTGTTGCAGGAAGTGTGGGACTGGGCAATGAGACCATCCTCCTAATCATGTGGGGGTCAGTCTTCTCCTAGCTGCCTTTGGAACAAGAAATGGAACTCTCACCTCCTCCAGGCCTATGTCTGCCTGGGTGCTGCCATGCTTCTACTATGATGATAATAGAATGAACCTCTAAACCTGTAAGCTAGCCCCACTTAAAGACTGTCCTTTATAAGAGTTGACTTGCTCAGGGAGTTTCTTAGTAGCAATAAAACCCTAACTAAGACAGAAATCCAGCCCCACATCTGCCTGGGTTCTTTGTATATTTTGAGCAAGTTCCTAAATCATATAAACTATTATATAAAATAGTATATTTTAATAGTATAAATAAAATAGTATAAAATATTTCTTTTATTATTTGAAATTTATTTTACTAAAATAATAATTGTACAAAATAGCAATTTTATGTTGGCATGTTATACATATGAAACATGTAATTTGTTCAAATTCATTGCTTAGATTACTTCCCTTGGTCTGTCTGTGCCCACATACACCTTTTTCCTTTTCCTACATAATCTCTTTCCTTTCTACTGTTAACAGATACACACACACAGACACACACACACAAGCATTTATATGCACACATACACATGCACACACGAGTATACATACTTATATGCACATGATCATATATTCTCCAGATTTTCAAAAACAATATGTGACAATTTATTCTACTGATTATATGGTTCTACAATTCCGCCCATGTTACTCTATGTCTGGATAAAGCTATATTGTGTATTTAAAACATGTTCTACATACGTTCATCTGTTAATGGATATCTAAGATGAACTGGAATTTGGCTATTGGATTGCTCATCATGTGTCTTTTGTAGGGGGCATTATATAAAATGCACATTAAATGATTAACATGGTGTCTGGTGAATGTAAGGGGCAGAAGTTCTCCAATCATAGGTATTTAACATAAAAGTAAAAGTCTTTCTTCCAAAGAAGATGAAATGTATATTTGGTGACTGCATATAACTAAAAATATAGTAATTGCTATGTGTATTATTAATGTTGAAAAAAAGACAAGTTTAAACCCAGTAAGTATATAAGGTTAGACATCATGAAATAATTTAGTCAAAAATCAAACTAATAATATGTGACAGAAGCAGGATCAAATTTAGGCAAAAAAAAACCCCAAACAAACCCCACAGTAGTTTGGTTCTCTAATGTAAATTTTTACAATATTACATTTATTTATAACTTTGTATATTCTATCTAATTACAGTTCAGAAACTAATAATATTAATGAAGAATTCATTAATAAGCATACCACATTCAATCTTATACCTAATATAGACTTTGATAGGACATTTTCACTGTTTATACACAAAATATGTTTCCTATTTTATTAAATATCAATTTGTATTACACTTAAAATTTACGTATGTTATGTTTACTAAAGTAAAATTATACCTAATTATGGAATAAATATGGGATCATCACTTTTTTGCATAGTATTATGATTTTATTTGCTATGATTTTAAATAGCAATCTAAAATATAGATACACCATACCTTCACTAATGCTGACAAACTTAAATGTGCTCCTTCCAAGGAATATATCAATATAAATACACCTGTCATGAAGTGATGTCACACCATAGTTCTAAGCTAAGAGATATTTTGAATATACTTTATCTATATAATAGTATGTCATTGTGGAAGATTCCCTTCCAATCAATGGGTGTGATTCATACTTTCAAGTACTAAGTACAGGAGAATTTCTAATAGCTGCATAATGGGCACAACGAGTCTTGACAACATTTTCCACAGCCTCCTCCATTTGTACAAAAAGTAAAGTACTATTATATTAAAACATAGCCTTTGAGGAAATGAAAATCAAAATGACTCTGAGATTCCAGCTTACATCTGTCCAAAGGGCTAAAATCCAAATTACAAGTGACAGTTCATGCTGTCATGGATGTGAAGCAAGGGGAACACACCTACATTGCTGGTGGGAATGAAAACTTGTATAGCCACTTTGGAAATCAATATAGTAGTTTCTCAGAAATTTGGGGGACTGTTCTACATCAAGACCTAGCTATACTCCTCCCGGGCATATATATCCATACCATGCTCCATCCTACCACAAAGACTCTTGCTCTACTATGTTTGTATTGGCTTTATTCATAATAGTCAGAAACAGGAAACAACTTAGATGCCCATCAACTGAAGAACTGGAACATATACACAATTTCTTAGCTGTTAAAAGAAATAACAAAGTTTTCAGGCAAATGAATGGAACTAGAAAAATCTTCCTGAGTAAAATAATTCAGATCCAGAAATCAAAACATGGCATGTGCTCATCTGTAAGTGGATATTAGCTATATAGTAAAGGATAACCACGCTATAATCACAGACTCAGAGAGGCTAAACATCAAGGAGAACTCAAGCAGGGATATATGAATCTCCCTAGGAAGGGGTAATAGATTAGATTTTGCAGATGGACTGGGGGTGTTTGGTCACTGGAACAAGAAGGATTAAGTGAAGGGAGAATGAAGAGAGACAGAGTACTAGGTGAGACTACTAGAATTGGGTCATTTTGTGGACAAGGTAGAAACCTAGAACAATGGAAAAACCAAGGAGACACAAATTGAGACCTATCCCATGGGCAAGTATCAATCATGACATTAGTAATGATACTCTGTTATACTTGCTGATAGGAGCCTAGCATAACTGTCCTTTCCGAGAATCCACCCAGAAACGGACTGAAATACACGCAGAGACACACAGTCAAACACTGGATAGAGTTCGCAGAGTCTTATGGAAGATTGGGGGAGGGGCAGTTTGAGGATCTGGAGGGGATAGAAATTCCACAGAAAGACCAAAGAGTCAACTAAACTGGGCTCTTGAGGGCTCTCAGAGATTGAACCACTAATCAAAGAGCATACACAGGCTGGACCTAGGCCCTTGCATATATGTAGCAGATGTGCAGCTCAGTCTTTATGTGGGTCCCCCAACAACTGGAGCTGTGTCTAAAGTTGTTTTGTGGATCCTGTTTCCCTAACTCTGTGGCATTGTCTGGCCTCCATGGGAGAGGGTGAGCCTATCCCTGCAGAGACTAGTTTTGCAGTGTCCGGGGAAACCCAGAAGAGACCTCTATCCTCTCAGAGGAGAACGAGAGGAGAGATGAGGGACTATGTGAGGGTGGTACCTGGAGGAAGGGTAAAAGATCAGAATGTAAAGTCAATAAATAAATTAATGAAAAGAAAAAAAAAGATAGGAAGGAAGAAAGACATAATTTAATGACATGATTCTTAATGATACTCTGCTAAATCAGAGCCTAACATAACTGTCATGAGAGTCTGCATCCAGCAACTGATGGGAACAGATGTAGTAGCTCACAGATAACCATTAGGTAGACCTTCTGAGAATTTGTAGAATAGCGGCAAGAAGGACTGTATGAGTCAGATGGTCCAAGGGCACCATAACAAAACACACTGAATTAACTAAAGTGGGCTCATGGGGGTTTACAAAGACTTAACTGATAATTGGAAAGTCTGCATGGGTCTAACCTAGGCTCTGTTCAAATATATTGTTTGTGTAGCATGGTCTTCTTATGGAACTCCTAACAGTGGGATCAGGGTCTGTCTCTGACTCTTAAATGATTTTGAAAAACCTTTCCTCTTCCTTGGTTGCTTTGTCAATCTTTAATATAAGGGAAGGTACTTAGTCTTATTTCAAATAGATATCTCATGTTTGGTTGATATCCCTAGGAAGCCTGCTCTATTCTGAAGGAAAATGAAGGAGTTGATCATGAGAAGCAGGGAGCTAGGGAGGCAGAGACTGGGAGAAGAGGAGGCTAGGGAAATTGCAGTTGAGATATTAAAAATTAACTAATTATTAATGTAGTGACAAAATGTTCTTTCAGAAATACTCAGAATTTTACAATTAAGTACAATAAGAAACCAGAGGAGAGGGTAAAAATTAACTATGATAGTTTTTTCACAGTAAAAAAAATAAAGGAAAAAAAAACCCTTTCTAATATCTAGAGAACCTAACATAGGCACATAATTTTAACCTTCATGTATATATTTTCATAAAATAGAAAAAATAGTTTAAACATAAATAGATATACATCACTTAAATCATTTAATTCCATTTATTTTTCACATTTATATAGCTGTAGACTTAGAAAAAATTCTAACACAATAAAGGAGAGTAACTATATATGTTGTTGGGAACTTTCAGATTATTTCAAATTTATGACAAAAGATAGTGATAATAAGTATTATGTGAATTAATACTGAAGAAATAAAATGCACAATTCACAATTATATCTACATGTTAGCAAAGGAAAAGGAGTTTATAGCAATGTATATTTCTCTTTCTTTCTTTCTTTTTTTTTTTTTTTTTTTTGGTTTTTTGAGACAGGATTTCTCAGTGTAGCCCTGGCTGTCCTGGGACTCACTCTGTAGACCAGGCTGGCCTTGAACTCAGAAATCCACCTGCCTCTGCTTCTCAAGTGCTGGGATTAAAGGCGTGCGCCACCACTGCCTGGCAACAATGTGTGTTTCTATTACCCAACACTTCATAGTAAATGTCATTTTAAGCATTTAAATCACTCATGAAAGAGATGTGGGTACATTATTCTTAAGCTAACAGTTAAATATTAAAGTTTATAATAACTGCATACAACTGTCAGTTCCTGGCTTGGCAACTCTCCCATGATTTTAATCTTGAAGCAGCTGTGATGCACATATTTTTAACTCACTAGGTTTGATCCTCAGAACACTGACACCTAAGCTCTGCTCTGCATAAAAATAAGCATTCAACTGGTATCTAAGCTTGGGAGCTTAGTCTCTGACAACACAAACACTTGTGACTTAGAAATATATGGGGTATACAGGAATACTACTGATTCTATTGTATCTTATAATTTTACATTAGAATGGAACTAAAATCCTTTTTGTTTTTTACAGACAACAAATAGATTATTGAATCTAATACAAAGCATACTTTTCTTCTGGGCCATATCACATGTTTGACATATATTCCATTTCTTGAAGTTTTTCAAATGTTTGTATGTTTTGATGCAATTTTTCTTAATTGAAGATTTCTAGAGGAAACATGATAAATGAGAGGACACATGTGCTTCACCTGAAGGCATTAAAATCTTTCCAGAGGGCGAGAGACCTGGAAGAACAAAATGTGTATGACATGATCTCTTTTCAGAAAATGAAGCTACAGGGGCTGACAATCTCCAGCTACTGTACTTCTTAGTGAACCTCTGAGTGATTCTTGGCTTTCTTTTCAAAGTTCCATGCTCATTTACAGAATGGAGCACTACTCAGCTATTAAAAACAATGATTTAATGAAATTTGCAGGCAAATGGATGGAACTTGAAAATATCATCCTGAGCGAGGTAACTCAGTCACAAAAGAAGGAACATGGTATGTACTCACTGATAAGTGGATATTAGCCGAAACGTTCGGAATACCCAAGTTTCACTTTACAGTGACTGCTGGACTGAGAGTGAGGTCCCAGATGGAGGAGTTGGAGAAGGGACTGAAGGAGCTGAGGGAATCTGCAGCCCCATGGAGGGAGCAACAGTGTCAACTGGCCTGAACCTCCCTCCCCGGTGCTCATAGAGGCTGGACCACCAACCAAAGAATACACATGGAGGGACCCATGGTTCGGACCACCAATGTGGCAAAGGAGGGCCTTGTTGGCCATCAGCAGGAGGAGAGGCCCCAGTAAAGGGGAATGACAAGGTGGGAATATGGGAGTGAGCGGGTGGGTGGGTGGGAGGTGGAATTCCCTCATAGAGGTGGGGGAGGAGGAGGGGATAGGTGACCTAGAAAGGGGGAAACATTGGAAATGTAAATAAAGTATCAAAAAATAAAAAAATAAAAACAAAGTTCCATGCTTATATTATTCATGGTCAATGATTAAATATAAAGGCTATTTTAGATTGTTGCAGAAAAGTTGTTTGGTTTTTAATTAATATTATACAATACTTCCACATGTTTATTCAGATATATCAAACCTGGAAATGCTAACTAAAAAAACCACATTTCATGCCTAATAATTCTTAGCATTTCAAACTCCATCTAATTGACCAAGAGCACAAACTCATTTAGAAGTTCTCCAGTAGTTATAAACTATATAGTATGTGTATTCTCTGGTGTGCATTACTTAACGGCTCCTCTTCTATGTAGTTTATGCTGGACAATTACAGATGGATCCCTAAGGTTCATGACTAATACTACCTACATCCTGATCTCTTCTGCACTCATCTATTCTTTACATCTATGTCAAAATATTCACTACTCTAATTTTTGATGTGATGATGTGACAATCTTATGAGCATGTAACATGTAATAATCTGGGGAAAGGTTTCTGCCTCTTTGAACATCTCCTGTACTTTTCCAAAGCAATTCCAGATTTTCAGCAATCCATTCCATTGTAGATTTGTAGATACGAAGATCTTCAAATCTGTTGAGTTAGTATTCTATAATGACTTGTGTTGGAGAGTGGAATTTGTGTTCTGTACTTTCTTTTCAGTCTATATTTCCCTATTGTCTAAGCTCAATGATTTATTGTTATTGCATACATACATATATATATATATATATATATATATATACATATATATACAATTTTATATATATATAGGGTTTATGTACATATACACTATTGGTTTATGTACGTATATCTAAGAAATATTTTTAAATGGCTTTCTTTTGGTAGGTTAAGTTCCCATGCCTTATTATCTTACTGAAGTTATGTAATATTTATTCTTTTAGTCAATGAACATGTTTAAATTGTTCAATTCTATTGAAAAAATGTATCCTAGAGCTCATGATACTGAATGTCTTCAATATTCAAAAATGTTCAACCTTGCTCTGAAAGGTTACTCTTATTCAGTTCCTCAGTTTTCACTATGGAAATATAAAACATTTCCATTAAGTGTTTCATTTTCTACCTTCCCATGCACCTTAAATTCCTCCTCTTCCTGACTTCTATTCTACTGAAAAACGTCTTCAATCCTATCATCGACTGAAAATGGTCATTAATTTCTGCTCTAAAACGCATTTTCAGTTTACATTCTTTTTTAATTCACTATTAATTCTTCCCTATAGCCATAGTTCGATAATATTTGTTCCACTTTCTCTTCCATCATTTCACTCAAAGGCAATAAAAAGACATATCATAAGATTAAGACATAGAAGAGAAAATTCATAGAAACATAGAAATACAGAAACATTTATTAAATAACTATTTATTATGAAATGACCACAGAATTTCCCAATTGTATCAGTTCTCGCTGAGCTTCATTGAACTGCACTGTCTTCTTATATTGTTTTTACAAATTATTTGCCTACACTTGTTGTCTATACCTGTCAACCAGTTTCTGTTCATTGTTTTCAGTTTCCTTTTGTCAGCAGGCTCTGAGACTTGTCCTGCTTGATAATCTCTGCAGTACTGAACCTCCACAACACTGTACGTTTCTTGGATAGAACTTTTCACTATATATCTAACATCACACATTTAACACACATTCTTTCTGTTTGTGTCTCTTTCTCCCTCTCTCTAAAAAAATATGCATATGTAAGTGTGTGTGTGCGCCTGTGTATATATATATATATATACACATATAGAAAAAGACATATATATATGTATATATAATATATATGTATATATGTGTATATATATATATTTATATAATCTTTCTCCGTCTTCCTTTGCCTCATTCTCTATCTTCCTTCCTTTCCTCCTCCTGATCTTTTTCTCAAGTATCTCCTTTAACAAGAATTATATCACTGTCTAAACACTTGCTATTGTACCCTACAATACTATATTCTATACTCATATCTGATATTTTAATCATAGTTGTTAATAACTTTCAAACATGACTATATAGGATTTGATGTTAAGAGACACAGACCTGGGATTCTACTATTCTCCACTTTTGGGGTTTTATAACTTTCTATGAAGAACCAAGAAGGTATCTGATTTTTACATACAAAATTATTTTATGTAAGCAATTCTTTTTTAAAAAATCTTACAGTTCACCCTGAACTTTTACATTGCTAACTTAATTTGTATTTATTTAATTGTGAAGCAAAAGATAACCACATTTTGTGTTCTTCTCAGACTCTGATTTCTGCTATGTGGATTGTTACGATTACAGAAGTGCACCACTTTGTTTGGCTCAAATCTCTCTAAATGCACCTATTAAAAGAAAACCTCCCATAATTGTCACAGTTTATGTTTGACAAACAATTTTGCATAAGCCATATTATATATTAATATCATGGATAGTTTCAAGTGGCAACATACTAGAGTATGATAATTTACCTAAAATTTAATCAAAATTTTATTTAGATATGCTTTGAAAGTAATTTAAAATTTCATAATTTTATGCAATAGTTATTATGTCAGCAGTGTGAACAATTTTATACATTGTTTGAAAGACATAAAGCAAGCACTGAAGCTTCTCAAACAACATGACTAAGAAGGTTTATTACTTCAGCTCTCCTACAGAAGATAGTCATGGGAAGTTATTCTTTCAAGTCTATCTACCTCTATACCTATCTGTCTATCTATTGGTTGTGATTCCTTGCCAACACGCAGAAAAATTCTCTCCAGCAATCCCACAGCCACTACACTTGTCTGGAGCTCTGGGATGCCACAAGTGACACATATGTACAGAACCATTATTGGATAACCCAAAATGAAAAGCCCATCCAAGAAATACAAGGTCAAATATTTAATCCTAAAAACATCTCAAACATCATAACTTCACATGCTTATATATTCCAGTAAAAAACACACAAATGACCAACCAAGGTGACATCTGACTTCCAGAAGTTAGGAACATTATTGTATTAGGACCCCCAAAACCAATTCACTAATACACTAGCAAATTGGCAGCTTGAAGGAGAGGTAGATGAGTTCTAGTCTATTTATCACTTTTTTCTAAATCTTGTGAATACTTATTTTTAAATAGAGAGAATTGTTCCCTATGTCAGCCAAGGCCAATTTGGTTTCTTAGTTTCTGTAAAATTTATTTCGACTCAACTCAAATGCTAAAATTGCTTCAGATGGTCACATTTTGAGGAGAAGCAAAAACAAAAGAAAAAAGAGAACCCTTCTGTTTCATTTAACTGGTATCAGATCTGACAGGTTCATTAATTTATTTATTGAAGAAATACTTTATTAATAAGCTTAAGCAAAGATTTAAAGCACAAATAGTGTACATAAAATAGCATATATATATATATATATATATATATATATATATATATATATATATATATACACAACTATGCAAGGTGTTACGCAGAAGAGTGGTCCACAAAGGACCAGAGAAATTAGTGATAAACGTGCAACAGGTGAGTTGGGAATTGTCTAAAAGTCAAAAGAAAACAACAAAAAATCAAATCAACAAACAAAAAAGTAAAACCAATGCTATCGAGCACTTGTAAGCTACTTTCTATGAAAGATAAATAAAGTGAAGATAAAAAATCTAAAGGGCTTAGTAAATAGAGTCACAGGTATAACTCTCATCTCTCTTACCCCATTCTCACAACAAGCATCTGCTGGCCCAGGCCCTTAACCTTACTGTTTATCATTACACAAATCTGTACTTGTACTGATGGAAGACATGCTTTCATAGGTACATTCATTAAAAATTCATACATTAGTATGTTAAATATTAATAGTAGTACCATAAATATATAGTTTATTCACAAATAATGAATTCCAATAGTAATTGGAGCTAAATATTCATTAATGGACATTAATTTTATGTCATTCAAGTGACCATTGGTTCCTTGCTAAGTTTTAGAGACTGGTATTTGCCACAGTTTAGTCCCGTGCCTTGACATTTAACAATTTTATGGGCCAATAAATTACTTGAAGCTACTGTTCATATTCTAATAGGTCTTTGGTTTTAAAGTTACAAGTGACTTTAGTGATAAAATGGATAGATTAAAAATATGCCTGAGAGGAGAAACATACAAATTAAAATATAGTATACAGAGAAAATATTTTGAGGATTAATAATAATGTATATTATATAATTAAATAATTATAGAATATATTATATTATAAAATTATATAATTACATGATAAATACTATTTTAATATAATATAATATAATATAATATAATATAATATAATATAATATAATATAATATAATATAATATAATATAATATAATATAATATAATATAATATAATATAATAAAATAATATTAATAATAGTTAATAAATAACCTAATGACCAACCTTTATCAGACATGCCTATCTGGAAGTAAGCAATGATACTCCCTTTCCATGCATATCGTCTCTGCCTGCTGAGTCCACTGGGGCACTCTCAGCTGCCTTTAGTGACCTGCTATCCCTGCTGGACCCCTATTCTCCCAGGGGAGATGACAAAATTGCTGTGAGAATAAATGAATGGAAGGCTGCAGCTGGCAGTGGGAGATGGGGGTGGGGGGAGGAGGTATCTCGAGGACATGCCAGAGAAATGAGATATGAGAGGCTTCCAAAAATCAATGGGAGTGACCTTGGCAGAGACTCACAGCAATGGGATATGGAGCCTGAAGAGACTATTTCATATAGCAAGGCAGGAACCCCAAAGGAGTGAAAAAGACACCAACCTACCCACAAAACTTTTGACTCAGAATTGATCTTGCCTACAAGAAATACAGGGAACAGGGATGGAGCACAGACTGGGAAAATGGCCAAGCAATAACCAGCCCTCATAGACTTCCATCCCGTGGGCAAGCACCAGTCCCTGACACTGCTAATGATACTGTTTTGTTTATAGACAAAGGCCTACCATGGCTGCCCGCTGAGAGCATCCATCCAGCAGCTGACTCAGACAGATTAAGAGATCCACAGCCAAAAATATTGGATGGAGCTTGTGAACTCTTATGGAAGAGTTGAGGGAAAAATTGGGGGCCCTGAAGGGGATAGGAACTGTACAAGAAGACCAACAGAGTCAACCAACCTGGACCTTTAGGGTCTCTCAGAGAATGAACTACGAACCAAGAGCACACACAGGCAGGACCTCACCCCCTTGCTCACTGCACAAAATATAGCAGATGTGCAGCTCAGTCTTCATGTAGGTCCTGAACAACCTGAGTGGAGTCTATCCCTAAAGCTGTTGCCTGTCTGTGGAATCTATTCTCCTTACTCAGCGGTCTTGTCTGGCCTTAGTGAGAAAAGAAGTCCCTAGCTCTGCAGAGACTTGATATTCCAGGGTGGAGGGATATCTGGGGAGGGGCCTCCATTCTCTCGGAGAAGAGGAGGGACTGGTAGAATGGAAACTGGAAGAAATGACAGCAGTCTTGTTGTAAAGTGAATTTTTAAAAACTACATAATATAAATTAGTTTTATGCCATAATGAATAAATAAATAAATAAACTTTGTATAAATTATTTGTTATAATTTTCCACATTTTGAAAAAAAAAAGTGTTAGATTTCTTCAATTGCATTCTTTCTATAGATTACAGGGAAAGCATGAAACCCACAATCGTATATTCTAGAGTATAGGTTGTATTTTTTCCAAATTTAAATTTTATCTAGTTCTATTTCTTTTAAAATTATTGATTTTATAAACTATTTGTCATTACGGGACTATAACAAAACAAATAAACAAAGAAAAAGAGCCAAAGAAAAAGCACAATAAACACAAACAGATGGAGAGACACATTCGAACACACAATAATTCCACAAGAGCACAGAACCAGAAGCCATAATACATATGAAAAAAACCTGCAAGATTAAAAAAAAAAATCCTTGACAAAACATGAGAAAAACAAAAGATGCCATTGAGTTCTTTTGGTATTGGCTGGGCTTGGGAACGGCCCATAAGAGTGGTTTGTATCCATAGTGAGACTTTTTTAGACAGAACTTATTTTTCGCTTATGCATGGTTATGAAAAGAGTATCTTTGGGGTAAGAATAAGGAGAGTTGAATCCACTTCTGTGGCCTTTCTCTCCAGGGCCCTTTCTGGTGCAGACATCTGTAAGCACTGTGCCTGCTGCTGCATCCTCTGTGAGTTCATATGTGTTGAATTGGCTGTGTTTACAGAGCCCTATTGCCTTTTGTTTGCCCAAGATTTCAGTTTTTAAACAGGTTTAAAAGATTTGGTCTTTTATTTTTTTTTATTTATTTACAAAGGTACTCAAATTAATTCACCTGATAGAACCCAACAAACTATACTGCTTGTGAAATAAATGCTCCTCTGGGCTTCTTCATGTCAAGGTACTTCTCTCTCCTGAAAAGACTCGTGTCAAGAGAGTTTTCTAAACATTGACTCTCCATTCTGTTTTTCTGCTTCTTTAATTTTTTTTAGGCTGATTTTATTTCTAGTTTTGTATGAGTCATGCACTGTTCACTATTAGTGACAGCAATGATTGAGTATTTGGTTTGTTTTTCGTGACCATTTGTGATCTCTGTCACATGAATGATAAAAATCTCTTTTCTTTGGAAGGAAAATGACTCAGATTCTACACTGTAAGTTACTTTGTTTGTCTGTTTGTTGAGACCTCAAACTCACTAAGACCATATTTCATGCACCCAATAATGAAGAGACATGATATCTATCCTAGAAAGGGTTTTTCCTCTAGTTATATGACCACCTTCAGACAAAGAGATAAATTTGTAGCTCATCTGCTTCTGAGATTGCAGATCCTTTTGTCTGCACTGGGGAAATAAATGTCTTATGTTTCATTTTCTAAAGAATACTAAGCAAGAAATGATAGCATTGCTTACACCAAAACAAAATCACCAATCTCCTTGTATTAAAAAACATTCATAAAAATTGAATATTTTTCTTTTTTCAGAATTATTTGTTTTATTATTTGTATATAAGTGCTTTCCTGGTACATATGCCTGTATGTCTGGTGCCTGAGAAGGTCATAAAAGGGCACTTGAACATTGAAATTTGGGTTACAGACAGTTTTGAGCCACCACATGGGTTCTGGCAAATGAAACAAGGTCTTTTGTAGGAATAGCCAGTGCTCTTAATAATGATGTCATCGTCAGGCAGTGGTGGCGCATGCCTTTAATCCCAGCACTTGGGAGGCAGAGGCAGGTGGATTTCTGAGTTTGAGGCCAGCCTGGTCTACAGAGTGAGTTCCAGGACAGCCAGGGCTACACAGAGAAACCCTGTCTCGAAACCCCCCTCCCCCAAAATAATGATGTCATCCCTGAAGACAAAGAATTAAATAATCATGCTTTTTAAAAATATTATGTATGGTTTAGGAGAATCTGTGAAATTTATTTACCAAATTTCATTTTTGTTGTAAAAGGAAAAAAACATATGAGTATAATTTATGGTGAACAATATATACATATCCATTTTATTGTTATAGCAATTGGATTTGATTTCTCGTTACAAGTTTATATAATCTAGATCTATAAAAAAATTTTTGATGCATGTTTTTATGTTTACTCCATGTCTATGAAACATATTCTTCTTTAAAACTGGAAAAATAAAAGAATGGATATATGGTCCATCTGCTAAGAACAGCATCCAAAGGATACGGTTTATCTCCCAGTACTCACATGGTGGCTCACATCCCTCTATAAATATAGTTTCAGGGGATATGACACATTTTTCTGGACTCCACTGGCATTGTATACATGTGAAGTACATGGAGGCAAAATGGAAAAACACACAAATATTGTAAAACAAAATGCTTAAAAATACAGACCTATTGAGAAGTGGTTGATGAAGGTAGTGAGGTATGGAGGGACATATCTCAAACTCTGTTTGCTTGCATGAAATGGCCTTTTGTAACTATGTTTAATAAACAAATTCTTTAAAATAAAAATTATCATTTGTAGACTGTTTAACAGTGTTAATAAGTATTATTTAAAAATAAAAATAATAAAATCAGTCATATTGTTATATAAAATTTGCCTTTTAGTTCTAAATAAATGATTATAATATGTTAATCTCCAGTTGCATACTGCCTAAATAAAAAGGCTATACATTTAACAAAATAAGTATTGGAACCTTTAGCAATTTATAAGCATATTATTGTCTACGACACACATATGAAGGGGGACATGTTATTTTCACTGACATTGGGTGATATATCTTAATAATAAATAATCTAACACAATCCAATAGGTTTGTAATTTCATTTTTAGTTAGAGGCAAATAGAATTCCATTTTCCATATTTATCATAGTTTCATTATCTCTCCATTCATTGATGGACCAGGTTGGTTCTACTTCCTTGCTATAGCAAAAGAGCATCTATAAAGAGTAGTACACTAATCTCTGTGGTAGGATATGAAGTTTATTGCCTTTTGTTTCTTTCTTTCTTGTCGTATTTAATTTCTGGTCTTTGTAAATTCTGGACTTTAGCCCCTTGTCTGAAGTACACCTGGCAAAGCTTTGCCCCAGTTCTGTAGGTTGTCTCTGTGAACTTCTGATAGTTCCATATGCTGTGCAGAATGTTTTAATTTCATGTAAAAACGAGAATAAGTAAGGGCCTATTAGCTGATGAAAAGAATGGAATGCGGGCAAGGGACACATAAGTCACAAAAGAGGATCTAAAGTTAGTTGATTTACTCATTTTAATTCTGCTTTGGATTGTTGGGGTTTGTTGTATCGTACCATACAGTGGAAAAAAGAAAACATTTTTTAACAGAAGATGCTGGTCTAACTGGCATTCTGCATGTAGAATAAAGTAAATTGATCATTTTTTCTCCTTGTGTAAAGGTTAAATCCAAGAGGATCAAGAACTACTTCTACATAAAACTAGATATGCTGAATCTGATAGAAGAGAAAGTGGGAAATAGCCTCGAACACATCTATACAGGGAAAAAATTCCTGAAAAGAACACCAATGGGTCAGGCTCTAAGATCAACAGCTGACAAATGGGACCTCATGAAACTGAAATCTTCTATAAGGCAAAAAACACTGTCAATAGGACAAAAAGGCAACATTCAGATGGTGAAAAGATCTTTATCAACTCTACATCCAAGAGAGGGCTAATATCCAAAATATACAAAAAACTCAAGTTAGACTCCAGAAAAGCAAATAACCCAATTAGAAAATGGGGTACATGGTTAAACAAAGAATTCTCCACTGAGGGATCTAGAATGGCCACGAAGCACCTAAAGAAATGTTCAATATCCTTAGTCAGCAGGGAAATGCAAATCAAAATGATCCAGAGATTTCACCTCACACCAATCAGAATGACTGAGATAAAAACCTCAGGCAACAAAAGATGCTGGCGAGGATGTGGAGAAAGAGGAACACTCCTCCATTGCTGGTGTGATTTCCAACTGGTACAACCACTCTGGAAATCAGTCTGGTTTGGCAGTTCATCAGAAAATTGGAAATAGTTCTACCTGAAGACCAAGCTATACCATTCCTGGGCATATACCCAAAAGATGCTCCAGCATACAACAAGGAGATGTGCTCTGCTATGTTCATAGCAGCCTTATTTATAATAGCCAGAAGCTGGAAACAACCCAGATGTCCCTTAACAGAAGACTGGATACAGAAAATGTGGTGCATTTGCACAATGGAATACTACTCAGCTATTAAAAACAGTGACTACACGGAATTTGCTGGCAAATGAATGGAACTAGAAAATATCACTCTCAGTGTGGGAACCCAGACCCAAAAGGTCTTACATGGTATGTACTGAATGATAAGTGGATATTAGCCCCAAAACTCAGAATACTCAGGATACAACTCAAAGACCATGTGAAGTTTAACAGGAAGGAAGACCAAAATATGGATGCTTCAATCCCACTTAGAAGGTGGAACAAAATAATCACAGGAGGTGGAGAGAGGAAGAGACTTGGATGGGAGGGGAAAGGTAGGGAAGGGGGGCAGGATCAGGTATGGAAGAGATATGAGAGAAGTCCAGAGGTCCAGGAGAATGAATAGAAATATGTAGCAGTGGGGGATGGCTAATGGGGGGGACACTAGAAAGTCCCAGATGACAGGGACATGAGAGGCTCCCAGGACCCAATGGGGAGGACACTAGCCAAAATACCCAACAGTGAGGATATAGAACCTGGAGAGACTACCTCCAGATAGACATGGGCCCCAGTTGAGGTATGGGGCCACCCACCCATTTCAAAATCTAACACAAAGTTGTTCCTGTCTAAAGGAAATGCAGGCACAAAACATGGAGCAGAGACTGAAGGAAAGGCCATCCAGAGACTGTCCCACCTTGGGATCCATTCCATCTTCAGACACCAAAGCCCCAACAGTATTGTTGATGCCAAGATGTTCTTGTAGAAAAGATCCTGGTATGGCTGTCCTCTGAGAGGCTTTGCTAGCACCTAACTAAGACAGATGCAAATACTCACAGCCAACCATTGAACTGAGCACGGGGGTCCCCAATGGAAGAGTTAGGGGAAGGACTGAAGGGGCCGAAAGGGGATTGCAACCCCAAAGGAAGAACAACAATATCAACTAACCAGAAACCCCAGAGCTCCCAGGGACTAAACCACCAATCAAAGAGTACACATGGAAAGATCCATGGCTTCAGCTACATAGTAGCAGAATTGTTCTGTGGAGCCTTGTTGCCCAGCAAAGGGGAATGTTAGAGGGGTGAGGCAGGAGTGGAAGAGTGGGTGGGGTAGCACCCTCATAGAGGCAAAGGGTAGGGTGGATGGGGTGTTGGGTTTGTGGAGGGGATACTGGGAAGGGGGACTACATTTAAAATGCAAATAAATAAAATAATTAATAAAAAACATTAAGAAATGCATCACTTCTTTGTGCTCATTGAAAATATTTCTTCTACTTTTAAAATTATTTCTTTTATTTTTGATATTATAATGTAATTATGGTATTGTTTCCTTCTTTTCATCTCTCCAAACACTCCCATATAAATCTCCTATCTCATTTTCAAATTTATGGTCTTTTTCTCCATTGTTGTTACATACATTGTATATAGGTAATTATATGGTTATTCAGGTATTATGTTATTTTACCTAGGGATAAAATCTCTTGATAAGTTTTGATTTTGTTTTAATGAGAAAGCATTCTCTACTTCAAAGGGAACTAATAACACACACACACACACACACACACACACACACACACACACACACACACACCACATCACCTACAACCTAAGTGGTCGCTAGAAATTAAGATACTGTTGCTCTTATCATTCCTTTAAAAATATCAACATTTGAAATTTGCCTATGTGATTCTTATTTCCAAATTACTTTGGCTCTGAGCTAACTGAGATGAGTACAGCTGTCATGATTCTGTCTGAGCCATTCTTGATCAGTGTGTGTAGAATAGATTAAAAGCATCAGAGAGGATTTGAAGAATGTGCGTGGCCTATTGTCTTTCCACTATTCTTATCTTTAGGTAATATATTAATCAAACTTTTGTAAATTAGTTATGTATTATTACTATGAGACTATGAGGAAACTTTTAAACTTTTTTGCTCTGTAACAATTTCCTCTGACATTGAAACTTTCCATCCTGCAGGTAAGCTCTTTAAACTAGAAAGTTAAAAGTTTCAAAATAGTTTCAGAATTTAGCAAGACTGACAAGATTCATGAGTCACCTCCCTGCCAGTGTAAGCAAATAGATACCTGAGAGCTGTAAGACTCAGACAAGCTAAGCTGCAAAGAAAATTCTGAGACTAGGTAAGCTACCTGGTAGAATCATAAACCATCTGGGCTGCCTAGAATAGATATAGTCCAGCCAAGTCACTTGGAAGGGATATTCTCCAGATTGTTAAAAGGTGCCTGTAGGCTGTGCTGTGTATTCCATGTTCCCAGCATTTGTGAGCTATCACTCATGCTGCAGTGGGCTGCTGTCCTTGAGTAATTTCTTCTCCTGTAGTTAACCTCTCACCCACACTCCTGTGAGTGTAAAGAGACAGTTGTCTGATACCAGCCAATTTAGGAAAAACTTTTCCATTCTGCTGTCTGGGTCAAACTGAGTTCATGGAACCAATACTGTTTTGCTTCTCCCAATGTTTCTTGTTTGTCTGTCAACCCGTAAGTTACAAAAGAAAGTGAAAGAAGTTGCCTATTATCTAAAATAATATACATAAGATCTAAAAGTATTACCTGCCATGCCTTAATTAACTATATACAGCTGGCTCACTCCTTTGTTCTCTTATCACTTTGAGTTATGGGCCAAATGTCCAGGATGAGGCCTGATTGTCAAAGCTCTGAGTCAAAGACCATGAAACCAGGTGGCCTGGATAAGGCATAATCACCAATGTTATTACCCCATTGCTCAACCTTTTTAGTAAAAAAAACTGGTTGGACAATATTACAACCTCCCCTGCTCTACCTTGTTTTATGGTCTCATCCTTTATAAATGTTGTGCAATTTCTCTTCAGGGTCACAGTTCAGCTCCTGCATCTCTACTATGGCCAGGATTGATCAGTAGTAGCCTGAGTAGATAAACTTTTGTCATCTGCTTAAATACTTACTGAGATGAATGTTCAAAGTGTGTCTCTTCTCAAGAATATTCTGGTATGAACTGTGACGTGGAAATTGATGCCTGTGGATCCCAGGCATGCCTACATGTCTTTGTATCAGGAAGCTTGTGCGGCGTCTGTGACTGTGACCCAGGATTCCTTGAAGACCACTGTGAATTCAACTTAGATTTCTCCATGGAGGTCTGTGTGTGTGTGAATGGAAGAAACAACTACCACTGTGTCTGCAGGGGTAGTAGATTCACAGGGACACACTATGAGACCTTAATGCTTTTTTGTTGGTCAAAGCCTTGCCACAATGATGAAACATGAGACAACAGTGTTGACATCTATATTTGTCATTGCTGGCCTAATTACACAGGTACCCTGTGTGAGACAGACATAAATGAATGCAGTAGCAATCCCTTCCAATTTGGAGGGGAATGTGCTGAGTTGTCTGCAGAAGATCTATACTGACACATTGCTGGCCTGCCTTCCTCCTTCAACTACCTTGAAGACTCAGGCTATGTTTGCATTGTCCCCTGGATTCACAGATAGGAGCCTAGCATAACTCCTCAGAGAGGCTCTACCCAGCAGGCAACCAAAACATACACAGAGACTCACAGCCAAATATTAGACATTGTTCAGGAAGTCTTGTGAAAGGGTTATGGGAAGGATTGAGGAACCTGGAGAGGGTTGGGCCTCCACAAGAAGACCATCAGAGTCAACTAACCTAGACCCTTGGGGTCGCCCAGATGCTGAATCACCAACCAAAAACCACACAAGGGCTAGACCTAGGTCTGACTAACATACGTAGCAGATGTGCAGCTTTGTCTTTTTGCAAGTCCCCCAATAACTGGAGCTGGACTTTCTCTTAAGCTATTCTGTGTGTGTGGATCCTGTTCTGAACTGGGCTGTCTTTTCTGGTGTCAGTAGGAGACAATGTACCTAGCCCTGCAGTGACTTGAGATGCGAGGGTGGATTGGTCCCCAAGGAGGGACATCACCCTTCTCAGAGGGGAAGGGGAGAGAGGATGGTGGGAAGGATCCTTGTAAGGGGAGGACTGGGATGAGAGGGGGGTCTGTGATTGGGATGTAAAGTGAATTCATTCATTCATTCATTCATGGAGAAAAAAGACACATCAGTTCCCAAGTCTGTGCTGTTGTCCCTGACTGGTCAGTTTTTGTAGACTAATTCAACTAAAGATCTTGCTTTGCTGGGGCTCTTGGTTGTGACTGCTTGGGTTGTTTCAGGTTTTGGGGGGATGCGAACATATGTAACCCAAAGAAAACTCTTTCTTTCACCAAGCTGGACTTTCTTGATATCTGTACTTTGATTTGTCATGGGTTCTCTATATGGGGTGTGTACAGTGGCTCCCTAGGAAAAGTTTTTTCACCCACCATTATTTTTGTAGATTTCTTGTAAATTGTAATGGCTCATTTTACATAACATTATTTAACCTCAGATGAAAAGGTCATTATTAAAAGTAATTGCTGGCTTTGTATGTACAGTCAGTAACTATAAATAACTTCTAGAACAAGTTGGTTCAAAGGTATATGCAATTATTTCAGGGCTCTACACGTTGTAATCTCAAGAACAGAGGATTTCCCCTAAATACAAAGTTGTTAAGGGTAAAAAGCATTGACTAAAGTTCTTTAGACTTGGTCAAGTACAGCCTTTTCAGTATGTATATAAGACTTCATAACCACTCTTACATCTAGAAATTAGTAGCTGGGAAACCATGTACAAATGTACAAAGCAAACTCAGCAAAGCCTACATAGGAAAACTCATTCTATGTATATTTATTGAGCCTTAACCTATTGAGACCAGTCTTTTTCTGGTCAAAATAATAATCATCCAAAATTGTAACAAATCACAGTGGAGGATAGAATAAAGAAATATTGTCCAATACAAAGAACTTGGAAAAAAGAATCATGGGTGCTTCTTATGGAGTAGAAGATTATTATTCAGAGATTATCTGTTTGCCTGAGATTACATCAGTTAAACTATTAGGAAACACACTACCTTATAGTAAACTGACAATGAAGGAATCATTTATTTTTGTCTCTAAAAATACATATTGACTATGCATTAAACCTGAGTTGTATACCTCAAAAATCGATGAATGCATACCTAGTTAAATTGTAAAAATCAAAAAGTTGCAACCTATTTGCAAATAATTTTACATTCTGATTTTCTTCTCCAGGAGATAAAATACTGGGTATATATTCTCTGTACATTGCAAGCATGCATGTTTTAGTTTTGCAAAAGTAATTTAGACTTACACGTATTTTAAAAGATATCCATTTCTTTAAACCCATTTGAAATTTAAAAGCCAGAATTCTATTTATTTATTTATTTATTTATTTATTTATTTATTTATTTATTTAACCCAGGTCTTATGCACTCTAGGAAGGCCTTGGACTTATATAGCCAAGGTGACCCTAAAATTTGACTCTCCCCTTTTCTCCTCAGTGGCAGGATGACAGGCAAATGCTGCCATTCCCTGTTTATGCTGAGTATAACTCTAGTTAAGTCTTATCTAGATAGATAGATAGATAGATAGATAGATAGATAGATAGATAGATAGATAGATAGATAGACAGACAGACAGACAGAGGGTAGATAGATGATAGATAGATCGATGATAGATAATACGCAAGATTCCCTACTAAGACCTACCACCCAATACAAGAGATGCTTCTAAGTAGAAATTAAATCTATTTTGTGACAATAGCTGTAATAACTGTATGTTCTCAGGGTAATTGATCCATAAAATACAGATAAATAAAAGCTGGTATTGGCTCCTTTAGAATACATATTGAATAATCTAGGTTTTCCTTTTTTTTTTTGTATATTTGTTTCTTATCCTGTGCTATGAATTTTAAGGCATAGCTGGGATCAAGAACAGCTGAGCATAGGTGGGAGGAAGATGTGTTCATCACGTACCAGTTTCTATCCCATATTTTACCTCCTTCAGGAGTTATTCTTTAAAATATCTGAAGATCATTTTTAGTTGTCTGCTTATCTTTCAACATTTACACATTAGTACAGGTACAAGGATACCAGAAGAGTACTTGAGATCCCCTGGATCTGGAATTATAGGCAGTGGTAAGTTCCTTGATATGGGTGTTAAGAACTACTGCTATTTCTGTATTTTGCAAGATCCAGACATGCTCTTAACCACAGAGCCATCTCTCTGTACCCTGGAAATTTACATTTTAAGAGAAAGGTTTTCTTGGCGTTATAAAAATTTTAAAAGTAATTTTCTTCTAAAGCCAACCTTTTTTAATTATTACTATTCTTTTAAAACTCCACATTTATTCTTATCTAAAATGAAAACCATGTAAGTGCTATTTTCTTAACACTTGAAACATCCTTCCCACTGACTCAGCAACATGTTCTCCAAAGAATATTTCATGCACTTATATTTTTGTAAATGAAAATATTTTCAACTTTCTTTTTTTTACCCTGCAGTTTACTGTAGACACAACTTATAAACTATGTTCTATTAAGATATGCATAAAGCCAGGCATGGTGGCACATGCCTTTAATTCCAGTCTTCAGGAAGCAGTGGTAACTGGATCTCTGTGAGTATGAGGCAAGTCTGGTCTATAGAGCTAGTTCTAGGGCTACACAGAGAACTCAGTCTCAAAAACAAGATAAATGAAAGGAAGGAAGGAAGGAAGGAAGGAAGGAAGGAAGGAAGGAAGGAAGGAAGGAAGGAAGGAAGGAAGGAAGGAAGGAAGAATGAATATGAGGGCTGGAGAGACTGTTCAGCAGCTAAGAGCCATGGCTGTTCTCCCAGACTCCTGGAAATAAGGACTAACATCCACACAGTGGCTCATATCCATCTGTAAGTTTAGTTTCCTGGGATTCAACACCCTCTTCTAGCCTCTGCAGGTAGACAAAACACTTATACACATAAAACGAAAATAAGTAAACCTTTCTAAAAGATAGTACACAATTTAATAAAAAACAATGTCATACAGATTTCTTCTCACTTGCTTCTTTATTTTTTATAAAGTCAGGATTAGCTTTCTTTATTAAGACTACTATAGGCTGCATCATAGATGAGGCTAATGTTCTGGTTTTGCTTATCAGAAGAGACATAGGAAAAAGAGAAACAGAGAGACAGGGAGACACAAAGATAGACACACAGAGAGAACAGAGAGAAGACAATGAAAGAACATTGTACATATTCATTTAGAATAGTTAAAAAATTATACCAGTTATCTGCCAAGTAATGCACAAACAATGCATTGACACATGAGAATAAGAAATTACAAATATAAATGGAGGGCTGTATAATTCAATATAAGATTTGTATCTGGTGGAATACATTCAACAGAGATAATAATTGGGTAGAAGATGTGATAGGAAATAGAAAACTTGAGTGGCAAAATAAGAAAATTGAACCTAGGAAAATGTTTAGAAGATCTCACCCAACAAAAACAAAATAAAAAACTCAAGTACTTTCATATATACTATGTGTTCAGCTATAGAATAGTTCTTAGTGAATTTGAAAAACTGAAAATACTTAAGTATATCACTGAACATATACTCTAATATAAATTAAAAGATCAGTTACAATTAAAAGATAATCTCTTTTTCCTCTGCTTCTCCTGATAAACAAAAGCTAGGACGCAACATATAGTAGTCTTAATAAAGAAAGATAATTGGATATTAAATAATATATTGCTAAATAAGAAAATGTCAAAAATGAACCCCAAAACTGTTGAGGACATTCTAGGCAATCACTAATATTTACTATGCAATAAGATAGAAGGTGATGAAGCTAAAATATTATTTATGGAGGAATTTATAGCTTCACATAATTCGTTAAAAAGAACAAAGGCTTGTTATCAATTAAAAGATCTATGTAGAGTAAGAATAGAAGAGCACATGAGGATAGAAGGATAGGGCAGGAGCTGAAAATGTAAGCTAGTGAAACAAATCAAAGCAATGGAGTAAAGGAAGTAAAACAAAGCTATTTGAAGAGGTCAGAAAATTGGTAAACTTTTACATGGATAAGGACAAAAGGAGATACAAATATATAAACAGCAGTTAGAATATTACAGACATATGCCAACAAATTAGATACTTTAGACAATAAAAAGTTCTTTTGAAAAAATCATATACTACCAAAACTTACTGATGTGTGTGTATAAATTTTTAAATTTTTTTCCAAAAAATGGTCTCAGTGGCAAAATTCTATGTAATACTTAAAGCACAATGACTAGCCATTCTTCATAAACACACACAAAAGATTAAAGATTTGCCCACTTTCATATTCATTGTAAGTTCAGTACTAACTGGATTCCAAAGTCTCAAGTAAAACCAAACCAAAACCAATACCAACAGTACACCATACATTGTATGAATATGGATGAGAACCTTCATACTGGATGAAATGAATATACACAAAGATCATGATAACATGGAATTTATTCTAAAATTTTAAGGTTGTCTTACAGATGTATTCATTAATTGAATTTATGTGTATGCATGTGTTCTTACATGAATTTATGGGTACCATGTGGGTGGAGGTTCTGGTGGAGACCAAAGGACGGCATTCACATAAGACAGGACAAAGATAGTCATTCGAGGAACAGTAAGGTTAATAAGATATACTTCATTTAGAAAATATACTGCCGTAAACCTACTGTGGAAGTCTATTTAGCACTAAAAAGAACAAATTACTAATACACTCATTAAACTGGTTGTTTTCCAGAGAAATAACTTGCATAAGTGTTAACTTTAAAAAGTTACAAATGAGAGGATAATCTTGATGTAATGATCTTGAAAAGATATTGTTATTGAAAGGGAGAAAATATTGTCAAAGTCTAGCATAGGTGAATTAGTAAGGATTTGGGCATGGTCACAGGAGAGAAACAAGGGAATAAGCAAAGAATCAAAGAATGTTCTATGTTTCATCTGTATCAATATCCTCACTTCCTTTGTGATGATACCCTATAGTTTTATAAGATGTTACTTCCCAGGAAAATGAGTGAAATGAGTGGATTTTTTTTTTAAATAACTGTGTGGAATGCAGGTCCACCTCAAGGTATAACCTTGGCTCGCAACTAAACATTTCTAGAATAAATTCCAAAATACTCATAAATGATATCAAAGGTCATCCCTTTTACTTCCATAATTATTAATTAACAGTGTCTAGATGGTGGTAAGATGATTAAATGACTTGATCATATTTGTTGAGTAAATGTAATGTGCTATGGTCCTCAGCTTTCCATGCTGAGAATTGTCCTACAAATCTTGGATATGAGTCTGCTTCCAAGTTTTAGTTCACACAGAGATGAACTCAGCCTGAACTGTTAATCCGATCCCTTTCAGTGAAATTTAGTCAAAGCAAAATTTAGCAAACACTGAAAATGTGAAGAAAAAACTGGGAGATGAGTATCATCATGATGAAAGATCTATTTCAAGCAGGAAAAAAAAAGTAAAAATATGTTTAGTCCCTGTGATTTCAGACTAAAAATTTATAAAGAGAGGGGAAAAGTCAAAGTAAAAACAGGTGGGAAAATTTAAAAATATCAGCAAAAACAAACGAGAAGCACAAAGAAATTCAGTATTATGGCCAGTAAATGTAGAATAATATTTTGAAACTAAATAATGCAAAAAGTAGTACAAATTGCAAATCCCTTTAATTCTCAGGTCATAAAATTGCACTTAGCTACCATTGTTGTTGGTGTTTCTGATCCACTAGAATGTAAAATCAGTATAGAACAAAGGTTGTGTACTAGTGGGGGACGAGGAACTGGGAGAGTAGCCACCAGAAAGTCCCAGATGCCAGGAAAGCAAGAGGCTCTCAGGACCCAACAGGGATGACATTAGCTGAAATAACCAACAAAGGGGAGACAGAACCTGTAAGACCGTCTATAGAGGTTAGGCACCGCCCCCAGTTGAGGGATGGGGTCACCCATCTATCTCAAAAATATTAACCCAGAATTGCTCCTGTCTCAAGGAAATACAGGGACAAAGAGTGGAGCAGGGACTGAAGGAAAGGCTATCCAAAGATTTCCCCACCTGGGCATCCATCCCATATGCAGACACCAACCCCAGACACTATTGGTGATGTCAAGAAGTGCTTGCTGACAGGAGCCTGATATGGATGCCTCTTGAGAGGCTCTGCCAGAGCCTGACCAATACAGACACAGATGTTTGCAGCCAATCATCAGACTGAACACAGGAATCCCAAATGGAGGAGTTAGGAGAAGGACTGAAGGAGCTGAAGGGTTTTGCAACCCCATAGGAAGAAGAAGAATATCAACCATCCAGATCACCCAGAGCTCCTAGGGACTAAACCACCAACCAAAAAGTGCACATGGAAGGACCCATGGCTCCTGCTGCATATTTAGCAGAGGGTGGCCTTGTTGGGCATTAATGGGAGGAGAGGTCCTTTGTCCTGTGAAGGCTTGATGCCCCAGTGTAGGGGAATGCCAGGGTGGGGCGGCGGGAGTGCGGTGGGTGGGTGCGGTAGCACCCTCATAGAAGCCGGGGGAGGGAGGGAGGGGATAGGGAGTTTGTGGAGGGGAATCTGGGAAGAGGGATAACATTTGAAATCTAAATAAATAACCATTAAAAAAGGGATGGAGGCAGATGGGAGAGGAGGGGGAGATAATTGAAATTGAGGTTCATGATGTGCAATTGACAAAGTACAAATAAAAAGTTAAAAAAAAAATTTGTGGGGCATTGGACAGTGTCAGGAAACTTGGTAATATTGAGTGGGTTCGGAAACCCCTGGTACCCTCAGGCCTCAGGTGTTTCAAGTACTCTTGATTAGGTCCCTGGCAGGTGACAATGGCACCCTATGAAGAGGATCTTCCAAATTTAAATGTTGAAAATAAAAATAACTTTATAAGTAATCTTATGCTACAAAAATCCCAACTCTTCAACTTAAATTTTTGCAAAGTTTGTAATTGCTGTTAGTATAAATTCTGCATTTTATCTACACTCAGCTTTCACTGTTGCACTTGGGTTACTAGCTACATAAATAGACTTAATTTGACTTTATTATAACATAGTTATTTTAATTTTTAAATTAAATATATTAACAAATGATTTTACAGACTTGATCTATTTTAACTATAGGTATTAAATATTATAATGGAAATATATTTTTAACTGACCAAATCATACAGAAAAATTTCTTGACAGAGTTGAAATTTATCTGTCATCTCAACACTAAGAAATCTGTAGCATGAAGATATAAAGTTTGAGGCCAATTTGAGATTAAACAGAGAGATATTAGCAAAAGACAAGGGAGTGAGGCTCATAAATAAAAATTATGAAGTACCACACAAAATTTTCACATGGATACACATCCCATGATGTTTCAAGCAGGCTAAACATTTTTATCTTTTCAAACATTTAGCACTTATGTTAATATATGCAAAGTCAGTCTTTTTAGCCTTCTGAAAGAACTAGCATTATTTTTAGTCACTCTTTCATTCAGTAGAATTCCAGAATTATTATCATAGTTAACCATAGATGAGTAATCATACTTGCATTTTAAATTAGAATATTTACCTTTCTATTCTTTTTCTTGCCATAAAAATAATTTACTTTTAAAAATTTATACTGATAGTATATATTTCAATATAATTACCAGAGATAGTCAAATAGTGTTCACTATAACTTATGTCATTTGCATAAATATGCAAATAAGCATTTAATGTGACATGAGTAGGAAGAACAAATCATTTGGATTAAAGAAATTCATTGCCACTATCAGACTGGCATGTTTTTGAACTACACTGGAAACGAATCCTGAAGAGATCACATGCTCTTCAATTCAACTTATATACACCAAGAGTAAAATTAAATACAATTTTGAGAGTAATGGACTGATGTCTTATACTACCTCATGCTTAAATTTCTTAATTGCATTTAACTATGTTGTCACTTTTCTTCCTCAGTTGCAGCACTCACATTTTGCCTGCTTAACAATAAAAATATTTCATTTTTTGGTCCAAAATATAATACTTCTTTGAAAAAGTTTTATAGCATACTATATTCAAAAGATTCTGAAGCCAAAACAATGGACAAAGGAAAAGAACTAATGAGAGAGGTAAAACAACATTTTTAGTAGTGTACTAATACTTCATAAAAGTACATCATTGCAACCATGTTTTAGGGCACAACAAGTGGGGCACAATTGGCCTAAGATTAGAAGCAAAAACCCCAGTGTGAGAACAAGTGAAAACATTGCTCTTGAGGTCCATTAACAAACCCAAAGACATATGGGAAAACTTTAGTTACATGTTTGTGATATCTATATCTATATCTATATCTATATCTATATCTATATCTATCTATATATATATAATCTGATACATACATATATGTGGATATATGTATATCTACACATATTCACACACACACACATATATATATCAGATTTATTGGTATGTATATATATTATATAACATTTTATTGATAAAAACACACACACACACACCAGATTTTATTAATATATTCACATATAGATTAGATTTCTTTTGTTTATGTCATTTAATTTGACTTCTTAAGGAAGATCATTGCAGTTATCTTGTACATAGTTCTACTTTCTTTCCTGCAAGACATAAGTAGTTCTAGTGCTGCCTGGCAGATGCCATGCAGGTGGCACTGCCCTGGGCACATGAGCTTCCTAGTGATGGTCTACCTTTTATTTGTTTCACATCTTCTATGGATGTACCCCAGTGAGGCACAGCCCCAAGGGCTTTATCCCTGGATTGTTTCTTGGAGCTGCTGAGCCTTCGCATGTCTGTTATTGCTATATTCCTCATATATATATATATATATATATATATATCATGGTATCATAGGACATGGAGCACCCTCACTGCCTGTAGTTTGCTGTGATTGATATTTGGGAGACAGTTGGACTTTATTGGACATTTTTCCTGCAAATCGACATGAAGGTAGACGTTCACAAAATAATATTGTCTAGATGAATTAATGCTTTCACAGAATTCCTGATTTGATTTAAATAGTTTTAGGAAGCTGGGGTAGTTGAGAGAAAGTTAAAGGAGATGGTTTACGTTGTTTTGCCAGGAAGATATAATAAAGTAGAATTAAGAGTAGAGTGTGTGCCCTCCCTTGCAGAGTAGTGAGGGATGCATAGGTTAAGAAAGGAGTAGAGTGAGCTTTCATGTCTACAATTACAAGCATGCAGTTGTACTTGGAAGAGAAAAGTAAGCTGCGGACAAGTTAATGATCAAAGAAAATATTTCACCCTGAGTTTGGTCTGAGTTCCTGGGTCTTGTGGTCTAGGGATGTGACCACAGGATTCAGTGTGCACCATGAAAAGATAGGGTTATGAATAAAGAGTGAATAATTTTATTTTGAATATAAGAATAGAAAATAGATGATTGGGCAGTTTAGTTGAAGAAGACTTTAAAATTAAGATGTAAGATAAATGATTATCTGGTTCTTGATAAATAAAATTCTCATCACCTAAACATAGTAAAAACCTGGCTACTATAGACTTGATTGCTTAAACATTGTTAATTAAGGTCAAAAGAATTATTATTTTGGGATTATGATGAACTTGTGGAGAAAAAGACAGATGGAAAATGTTTAGTTAGATATAAGTTTTAAAAGGAAAATAATTAATAATCTTTTAATTTCCTTTTGTATAATGTTTCTTAAATTATCTTTAATCGTTTTGAAGAATATGTTCTCATGGTGATTGGTTTTGGAGAATATGCAACTTGTGGCTATGAGGTAATCTTTTTTCTTACATAGAAAACTTTTGTCTTGGGTGGTATAAAAAGGCTAACAGAAAATATAAAATTGTTGGAGTCTGCTTGTTGGAGCTTGCTTCATCTATCAAGTGGATGTGAGTGTGTTCCTGATTTATATTTTCACAGACCCCACAACCCTTCCTTGAATTGCTAAACACAACGTTGGACCTAGTTTTCAACAGTGGCCTCTGCCTATCAAGTAGTTTTATATCAAAAATCATAGTCACTTTAAACACACCTGCAATCATATTCCCCATATCAGTTTGGGAATATATTATGAAACATTACTGTAAGTATTCAAATATGCATGACAGACCCTACGAAATGTTTGTAGCTATTATTTAACTGGGCTTGCCATGTGAGTTATAACTATCCACTTGTCTCCTGTTCCTCCCATGTGTTGGTTATAATAAGGCTAGAGCTCAATTTCTGGTGTTAGAAAAAAAAATCTAATAGAATCAATTATCTGGGTTATTTGAGAGACCAGGGAAATAAAGTCCCTTGTAATCAAGAATTAAGTCCAGCATCTATAACATAATATTTCATTTAAAATAAACTTATAAAATGTCAAATAACAAAGATTTTGTTGCAACAATGTTGTGAACATCTTGTAGGATAAAGAACTAAATATTAATCCAAAACCATGTATGTTGAATCTCAGGGACAGAAATGTTTCTACACAGTGTTTCTCATTCTTAATATAGAAAGAGAATTATATCCATTGCATTTACTAGTAATTACTAAGCTGTATAAACAATCTAAATGTCAACCTATTGTTGACTGGATCAGAAAAATGTGTTTATGTTTCTACTAGAAATGAATCAAGTTCTGTCTTTTAGGACAACATAGATAAGCATAAAATGTTTTGTGTGTATGTGTGTATGTGTGTGTGTGTGTGTGTGTGTGTGTGTGTGTGTGTGTGTGTGTACATCTCTTTCTATTAATAATGAATAAAAGCCTTGTCATTTAGGACAACACGGATGAACACAAGAAACTTCATGTTTAAAAAGTAATCCGATCAGAGAGGCAATGTTATTACATGATGTCACTAATGTAGGGTGCCCAAACAGCTGCCCTACTACATCTAATAGAAACAAACGCTAGAATAATAGTTGCCAGTTATGAAGGGGTGGAGCAAATTGAAAGATTTTGGTGAAAGTGTCTAAAATTTTAGAAATTAGATGAGTGAATTGGATGACTATACAGCACAGTAGCTGTAGTTATTGTGTACTTGAAATTTAGTAAATATATGTATTTTTATATCAATGACACGTGATGTGTATTTCCTTAGATTGACTGATAAATATGTATTGAGTTATATATGTATTAAAATAACACATCATATGCTTTCAATATATATAATTTTTTCTATGGAATTATCCTTAATTAATCTGGGTAAAGAAGAAATTTAAAGACAGTAAATTGGAGCTTCTATATAAATAAAATATTTTATGATATTATTTCTAAATATTTATTAATATAATTTAATAACTGGAAACCCATAATTGTCTCAAGATATTTCCTTTAGAAGATACTTAAAGAGATTAGATGTCATAAATAATTATTTTAATGTGAAATTTATGCCTTTTTGATTTTAAGATTTGACTTGAAACATTTGTTAAACTGAAAGAGTTTCCATGCCTTGTTTTGATGTACTAATAAGCTCTGTTTGGACAGTTGCACACAACTTCTGTAAACATATGTTTCTATATATATTTACATAATCATAATATGATATTTTATAGTGACAAGTTTCGAATGTGTTTTGAAATTATTAAAAGAGCTATCTACATTAGATTTTATCTCAAGGAAACATTTGGGTAAGTTATAGCAGTAGTTTTAAAATTCTAGGTGAATGACAATATATATTTGGAGTGTATTCCTAAGAAAAGTATCATTACCAGTTTTCAGTAAAATATAGAAGAATTTGAATAGATATGAGGCTAGCAGTGTTTAACACTGAAACAGGAGAAAAACAATGAAATAATATTAATTATAGAGAAAATTATGGGGCTTTGTTTTCAGGATATTAAATATCATCTTTGCTCATTAGACTTAGACATTTTCTTGTTTTTTATAAAAAATCATACAATTCATAAGAATTCACTATTTATTTATTAGAAAAGCATCTTGCTTAAAATAACAACTGTTACTATTTTCAGAGAAAACCATTAAAATAGATATTTTTCCTACTATATGAACACAAATTCAGAGCATCAATTATTTATTAATTTTAATACATGCCTAAGCGCTTGAATTCAAGGTATTTTGCACATTCTAGAAAATTCTCTACAACCAAGGTACCCGTCCAAACCTTCTGAAAATAAACCCTATCAACATATCGAATGGTTTGAGAACTTAGTGTAGCTTAGAATGCAGTGTAATATTAAACGGAGTAATTACAAAATTAGAGAAACCATTTGAAAATAATACACTAAGAATGAGCCCTTATGCAAATAATGTACTATAAGCAATGGTGCATAGATCTTGTTTTGTGAATTATACTGAATGAACCATTGTGGTAAGAGCTGTTGACAATGGAAAGAGTTATCCATGTATCCAAACAGGCACTTTACAGGCGTTCTATATTTATGCTGCATTTAAAATCACATTTGAATGTATCTATAACAAGTCTATCAAAAAGAGCCTATCTATCTATCTATCTATCTATCTATCTATCTATCTATCTATCTATCTATCTAAATAGATAAAAATGATTCTTGTATTTTATTTTTACCATGTCAGAGAAGAAACAATGTATGTTCATCATCTACATCTGAGTGCAAAATATTAATTAAGAATAATCTAACTGTGTTACATCCTATGGTAAATTGATTGTATTTCTAGGAGCATGACTGTGCATAACGAGTAAAAATATTTAACCTACTATTGAAGTTTAATGAGTTAGCAGTAATGCTCTACAATAAGATATCCAGTAAGTAAATACTGTAAAATTGTTATATATTTAATATATATATGTATATGTGTGTATATATATATATATATATATATATATATATATGCAATTGACAAGGCCACTAATTATATATACCTCAGTGTATGTATAATTATATACACACATTACAGAAGCTAAGTCAAATATATCAAAAATAAGTTTAATTGTAGCATTTTCCCAGCATCTAATCTACACATGTATTTATAATTCTAGACTATCATATTGAGTCACATTGTGTCTATCTATCAATGCTGTTTTCTATTCTTTGGCTTTTGTGTGATTGTTTTGTAATACCTGAAAATGAAGCAAAAGCTCAAAGAGTTAGGAGAACAGCAAACGGACCGGGAACGCAAACTAATTTATTGTGTGGCTTCTAACCAGTGATAATTACAACATTTAATAAATGAAACACTTACATTAAGAGATGTCAGATCTTTTCAGTGAACTCCACTAGTGCTGAAGCATATGCCCTAAGCCAATAATAGTCAGATGCATTATTCAAATACTGTCAGGAGGAGATAAAGAATAATTTATTGCCACCCTTTAACTCTTCTTCCTCTAAAATAGATTTAATATGGGTCTTGGTGAACTGAATAATTTATCATCCATATTTATGTCTCATTAAGTTGGCATGTGTTAGTCTTACAGGCTACACTCACGCACATACATGAACCAAGGTTCTTCCTGAAAATTCAGTCATTTAATATTTTGTTATTTATGATGTTAACTAAGAATTTCTCTGAGTATATCAGGTCCCCATCTATGCATTAGACAAATGGAACTAGGTACAGGCTCAGCTACTGATATCAGAGAATGAAGACAGCTTCAGTTTGTTTCCCTCTCCTTCTCCCTCCCCCTCCCCGTCCTCTCTCTCTCTCTCTCTCTCTCTCTCTCTCACACACACACACACACACACACACACACACACACACACACATGCTCACACAGCCATACATACATATCTGTAAACAAACATGCTTTATTCATAAAAAAAATTCAGTCAGGAAAAAATGAAAGTTATTTTTCTTATGTATATATATATATGTGTGCATATATATATACATATATGTATATATGTACATATATATACATATATACACATACATACATATATATATATATATATATATATATATATATATACACACACACATACACAAAGCACGGTTTTCACCTGCAGAAAGCAAAAATGCCTCCAAAAGAAAGAACATTGACTATCCAGGAGATTATCAATTAAGGATAATTTCAGGAAATTCATCTTATAATTAATGAACTGCCAGTAAGAACACTATATGATATGATACTCTAATGTTAGACTTACTCCTAAGAAAAGAAAAACAAACAAATTTTAAAAAAAGTAAATAAAAGAAGGAAGACAGACAAACAGGCAGACAGAAACAAAGAAACTAAGGAACAAAGAAACTAAGGAACAAAGTAAAAGAAAAATCAGAGTGATCAAGGATAGTGCTAGCAAATTCAATTTCTTTAATCTGAATGCAGGTCTTTTTTTTTTTTCCAAAACTCTATGCTTTATTCACAAAGCATAACATGAGGAATTTACATTTTACCTATTTTATATAAGAAATAAGCATTATAGTTTTTAAAATTCCTCAAGGCTTTGTTGGATAATAGTTATCTCAATCTTATCTCTTGCTTCCAAAAATATGCCATGCTTGTATTTCTTTCAAAATGCTCTTGGTTGGCTGTAAATTCTCACATTGACAACTATTATACATTATCCAGCACTTGACGTTCCAGTTCAAAATAATTATATTAACTGACTTTAGATTTTTCTCAGTCCCTGGGGGGCCTTTGCTCCCAAGATTGATGAGCTATGACACCTTATTTATGCTGCTCTCCCAACTTGACAAACAGCAGGAATGGTTGTTACACTGAGTGGAGAAGGGAGTACCAGGGTGGGAGAGAACCATACTGCACCCTGCAATGGCAGCCACTTCAGGCACTTGCCTTCCAAGCCAATTAAAACACTGCTTAGCAGATTTTACACTTCAGTTGAACACATAACTTTTTTCTTCAATTAAAGTGTCCTAAAGCTGCATTAGAGCACATTGTAAATGTAACAATTAGAAAGGGATTAAACTCCTGTCCTCCAGATATTTTAGAGAAGCTACTTTCGAAGATAAAAGTTGCTGCTCTCCCAAGTTTAAATACACTAACACTCAAATCATTTCTTGTATTTCCCAAAATGGAGTTATGGCTTTCTTTTTAACTATTGAATTCTCTCTGGCAGAGCCAGGGCAATAAAACCCATCATATTCTAATTTCCAGACAGCCTGATAGAGCCAATGTCCTCACTATAGATAAAGTGTAATGAAGCACTTTCTTTCCCATAGGAAAGTCTTTGACTCATATGCTTTGATGCCAAGTAGCCTTCACATCTGCTGCTTCTCCATTGATGGCTTTAACTTGGCATGCTAAACTGGTGTCTGATGAAGCAGATTTACTCAAAGGCACTATTTTATTTCTTGCAATGGGAACGTAGTAAATCCCTGTAATAAACATAGGATCAGGCTCATATACAATAAGTTGTGTGTTAGAGAAGAAAAGAGGGAGGGAGACATTCTCCTTGGGTAAAAATAACTCCTTTTTATGGAAATACAACAACATACATAGTAAAGAATTGGTTTTAATATTATTTCAAGGAGAACTAATTTAAATGAAAATATAGTAGACATTAGTAAATAAGACTGCAACATTGGCTTAAAACTATCAAACTATTTTATTAACACATTGCGTCTTAATGTTACCTTTAATGTATTACCTATAACTGATATTTCTGTGCAATTATCAAAGCAATAATAATCTTTGATGGTCAGAGAAAGCATAAGACTATAAAAATCTTCAATTAGCTATTTTTTGTTGAAAATGAAAACCACATATCAATATTTCAGTTATAGTACTGATAAGTAAGCTAACTGCTCCAATGGATCAGTGCTCAAACATATAAAATATTTAAATTGTTTTATTTAAGTACATGAAAAAAATAAAATTTGTAGAAATTCAAAATATTTAGTTATTTATGAATTCATCATTTTCAAAACATTGTTGAATAGTTTAGGTTTGGGAAGCTTGAATATGTTAGATTTTCAAGTGACTATGTTGGAAGGGAATTTAATGTCTGACACACAAATTGTTTATATATGAAAAAAGATACTAAGAAATTCTCAACTAAAGAAAAGAAGCACAAGTTAGGACTCTGTGGTAATTGACCCATCAGTTAAATCAGTGGAGAAGACTGCGTCTGAACTCTCTCCTTCAAATTCTAACTCATGATAAATCTGTATGTGAATTAATGCTGCCTCTTTAATTTCAATAATTACAATCCTTTGATTTTTCTGGCAATTGGCATGATCTTTTATTTCAAAATTGTATTCTTTGATAAATCCATACATGTACACTGTATCTAGGTCATGTGTTCATCTTTCAATAACTTCCTTTAAGTCCTCTAGTATAACTCCGATCCATGTAGATTTTCAGGAATACACACAGTATCACTCGTGTGATGAAGATAATTTAATTACTCATCTTAAAATAGCTAATAATGCATGAGAATGATCTGAAACAAAGAACACCACCACCAGCTAAAGCATCTTACTCAATAAGGCTACTCTCATGTGATTCGGTGTCATTTGCTGAAAGAAATCATCTCTGCATTTACTGAAGTGCCATGAAGAATTTCTAATAATTATACTGTTGAATAATGCTTCCTGCACAATGGCAGGAAATATTGAGAACCAGAGTAATCATATCAACTATGTGCATACAAGAAAGCATGACCTATTTTCTATTCAAGTGCTAATACATAATAATTGAGCCTTTTATACTAAATATAACTTTTTATAATACTATTATAGTAAATATGTTGTTTTTACACTACTATCACGGGTCTTGCAATAAGATAAACAAAGGTAGAATTCGTATTTGAAAATACTAAATAATTATGACCTATATATGTATATTATAAATCTAACTATTAATTAAGCACCTGTAGTCAGTTAAAACTATTGTATGTCTATCTCCTAATTCAAAATTTACTTATGTTCCTTTACACATTAGGAAATGATATCTGTAGAGGAATTTTAATCCAGCAACATGGCTGCATTGTCTGGAATATAGACCTTTAATCCTAAACAATTTAGGTAAGGTTAGTTTGTAGAAGAAAGCAGCCATGTTTGAAAGTGACATCTAACTGAAAGTTAGACAAAGTGACAAATTACAAAATGATTTGACAGAATGAGTCAGAAATATGATATACCCAACTCTCACGGGAAGAGAAGCTATTTAAGAGCAGCGCAGGGAGAATCAGTTAGTTCTGTGTAGAGCACTTTAGTGAGTTGGGAGTCATTCATGAGTTCATGAACTTCAGTACAGGTCAGCAGAGGCAGTTGAAGCCAGAGAATAAGGAGTTAGCAGACTACAATAAATTGCTAGAGCTAGTTTAAGGCCAAGCGGAGCAATTCATTGAGAAGCTGAGAGAGGCCCGATTGAGTCAGTCAGCTTGGAGAGGACACTGAGCCAGAACAGCTGAGAGAACCTGTCATCCAGAGCTTAGAAAGAACTAGAAAGGGTAAACTTATTCAGCAGTAAGCCTCTGAGACAACAATTAGATCAAATGAATAAAAGTTACTCTTACAAATATCCCTTAAACACTTAAATAATTGCTGCAGAAATATGCAGGCTACTTATGTTTCAAACCCTCAGTGTGATTTAGTTTGGGATATCACTGAATTGATGAGTACAGATGATAAATCATAAAGAACACGTGATGGCTGTATACGCCCAACTGACACAAATTAAATATTCGAAAACCCAATTTGAGCAAAGAGCTGAGTTAGATCTCTGGGACTCACAAGATGAAAAGAGAGAACTTAATTCTCACCAAGTAATTTATCAGACCTTCTCTACATGTAAACAGGACATGTGAACAATCATAAACACATATAAGCATTTGTAGAAAAGTTGAAACAAGTACATGTAGTAATAAAGTGTTTTAAAATTAAGATAAAATGTTGGTATGTGGTAATAGGGAGCAAATGGTATACCCCAGCACCACAAAAGATGCAAAACAGGAGTTGAGATTAGCCAAAATATCAAAAGTGATGATGGTTACATCAGAATACCATTGTTACTATAATGCCATAAGCCTTTAGTTTCATTGTTAATGACTTATCCCATCACTATGCAAGTTACTCCTGTTTCAGTTTTCTCCTTTAAAAAAATAATCCTGATGATAAGTTCTTATTTGTGAAGAATTATAAACAGGGACTTATAATTTAAGTTTTCCTAAAGAGTTAGAGAAAGGGGGAGGCAGCAAAGATGGAAGGAAAAAAAGGGGGAGAGAGAATGAAAGAGAAGGAAAAGAAAATTACTGTTGGTAGACATGAAAATTTACAATGTTTTGCTCCAGAAATTTTTTCAACCAGAGTTGAAGTCCTCTATGTACACTTTCAAATAAATTGACTTTCAAAGTAGAAATGCTATAGGATACTAGCCATTTGGTTAAAAAAAAATCCATTTATATATAGAAGAGCAAAAAAGAAAATATTAAATGACAAAAGTAATTTTTTAACATGCATTTAACTCAACAATTTGTCACAGGTTTTTCATCAGTGGCTAAATTTATTTCATTTTACTCATGATTAACTATACAAAATTACTAAAGTAGGTACAGATAGCAAAAGAAAGAAGTCATTGGAGGAGGCTAAAAACTACTGAAGTCTATGCAAACAAGGGAAATATTTCATATTGTCTCTCCCTCTCTCTCAGAGTGTGTATGTGTGTGTGTGTGTGTGTGTGTGTGTGCGCACGCGCGTGCATGTACTCATGGAAATGTAGAAGGCAGAACAGTACTACAAATGTTCCTCTCTTTTACTTTCTGCCTTATTTCCTTGAGACACATTCTCTCACAGATTTTGAACTCACCATTTTCTCTATGCATACTGGCCAGTTAGTTGGTATCCACTCAGCTTTCCCCTCAGTGCTGGGATTTAAGTGCTGAAGCTGAGCTTTGCAATTAATGAGGGTGCTGGAGATTTGAACTCATGGTTTTCTGCTTGTATATTAAGTGCTCTGATTCACTGAACCATTTGCCCACCTTGCACGTATATTTTAAAAGAATGCATCAAAGTAAGTTGGCAGATAGAAAATAAACCAATAGTATTTTGAGTCTAGGAAAACGTATAGACAAACAAAATATCAAAATATTCAAAGTACTGAGGAATAGCTGTAACTATGTACAACACAACAGACAACATATTGAAATACATAATAATATCGAGAAAATGGAGCCAGAAGTGATAGGACATTTAAAAAACAACAACAACAACAACAGGAAATGACTAGCCTGTAAGGAGCATTTACAGATGATGCAATGGAAAAAATCTTGGAAGTTTGGTTAATAAAAGATGTTCTAATCTTTGGGGTCTCTACCCAATGGAAATTTTACAGTTTTTCTCAATGTGGACTCAGACTTTTAAAATTAAGGATTAAGTTAACCATGCTTATTTAATACACAAAAATAACAAACAAAAATTATATCCCCAGACAAGTACTATCTGGACCAAAGAAGTAATGGCTATGGTCAAATACAGTGGGCATCTTAGGAAGAACTGTAGGAACCTTCTTACGACCATAAGACTCAATTAAATACATTTAAAGACCACAAGGGAACAAAAATATTTTTGAGTCAAAGACCAATATTCTATCATGTATAAAGTTCTAGTTAAATATATAGCACCAAAATAAATTAAAAATGAAAATAAGACAAAGTGAAAATATTAGCAGAAATTGTTTGAAAAACAAGTGTCATCCTTTTGCAGAAGAAACTAATTTCTTTAATATTATACGAAAAGCTATTAGGTATCTGTTTCACTTATATGCTAAATAAAACACATTAAAAGTAACTAAGGAATTTTCATCGTTTTAAAATAACATTATTGTGAAAATAACTAGTAGAAGACAAATGTTGACACAGTACTGATCATGATGACTGCAGCATAAGAGTAACTGACTAGAGTCTTTAGGCTCCTATTCCACTGCTGTGTGAGAGCAGTGTACTGGCAAAAAGAGAAGACCCAGACAATGCATTTTGATGAATAATTTAGTGAACATTAGAATGAAAATATTGGGTAAGCCCAGGGAGGAGGAAGAGGAGGAGAAGATGAGAATGAGGAAAAGCAAGGAGGAAGACGAGGAAATAAAGAGAGGAGGAAAAGGAAATAGGAGGAGGAGAAGGAGGAGAAGAAGACAGAGGAGGAGAAGAGAAGAAGCAAAGGAAGGAGGAGGAAGAGGAGGAGGAGGAGGAGAGGAGGAGGAGAGGAGGAGGAGAGGAGGAGGAGAGGAGGAGGAGGAAAGCACCTTCTAGTCTAAAGCTAATGAAATTTTCTCAGAAATAATGGAAGAATAAATAGGGCTTAGGAAATAAGAAGACTATGGTTAAACAGCTTTGCTAAGGCAGGACTATGAAACAACAGTTTTGTAGACATTGGAGAAATATAAAAGTGTGTGTGTAACCAGTGTGAGAAAAATAGATATTACTTTCTATTACTTTCCAGACTTCACAGTGCTTTGTAAACCTTGAAGATGCTAAATTCTAACCAGTGTGAGAAAAATAGAAAGTAAAAAGCCAGACTTCACAGTGCTTTGTAAACCTTGAAGATGCTAAATTCTTATGATAAAGCCCATGGAACATGACCGTTTTAAAGAACTTGAAGTCACTTTAGTAACAACGTAGCAAATACTAGAGACAAAACTAGAAAACTGGCCATTAAGATATAACTATGAAAGATGATTCGGAAATGACTCTGGGTTCAACTGGGGGAAAGTAGAGATAAAGCTGATGCATAGCAGATAGAAGGGTCAGGATCTGGTGAGCATTGGCAGGTATATGACATCTGTTTATATTGAATACATGAATTCCTGATGCAGAGAAGAAGGTCAGTAAATATTTATTGAATGAAAATGTAATATCTCATAATTGAACATCTATATCCTATTTAGAACATCCAGGTACATAATGATACTAATAGACACAGGCATTATAGTCATTACTCCATTAATAATTAACATGAAAATTTTTACATTAAATAATTTAAAATTTCCCTTTATCAGAGATTTAGAGAAAACTCTCCAAACATCTCCAACTTATATGTTGATAAAGCATGATTTCAGAGTACATTAACCTAGACATCTGGAAGATTCTAAGAAAATCATCTATAGAATTTTTTTGTTTCATTTATATAATTTGTCCTTTATAGAATAGAAATCAGAATAATGAAGGAGGAAATGTGAGGAAAATATTATATAATACTTTTAACGATACTTACACATTACTCAATTGTTGGCCATGAATAAAGATATCTTATTTGACATACTTTATTAGTAAATGTGGCAAAGTCAGAAATTTCAGAAAGGCCAAACTTAAAAGAATCCATGAATTGGAATGTGGAGCCATATGCAAGATCATTCTAAGTACTGAATTTTAAATTCTTCTTATAACCTAGTCATGAACATATATATATGTAGACATTGGAGAAATATAAAAGTGTGTGTGTAACCAGTGTGAGAAACCCCTTCTTGCAAC
>CM052720.1:1963002-1968021 GCA_028551405.1 Uromys caudimaculatus | reverse complement strand
AAGTAGGAAGAGGGATATGGGATAGGATGTTTGCGAAGGGGAATCTGGGAAAGGGGATAGCATTTGAAATGAAAATAAAATATTAAGAAAACCCAAAACAAACAAACAAACAAACAAAAACACCCAAAACCAAAAACCAAAAAAAGAAGAGGACGAGGAGGAGGAGGAGGAGGAGGAGGAGGAGGAGGAGGAGGAGGAGGAGGAGGAGGAGGAGGAGGAAGAAGAAGTATAGCAAGTAGTGGGAGAATCAGGAACTCAACTCAGTCTCTCTGATACTATGATTTATAGGCTCTTGCACTTTCTTCTACAACTATTTGAAATACAATTGCACTATTTTTTTTTTTTTAAAAGAAAACTAGGTGACAAAAGTTTGTCTTTTAATTATACAGAAAGCACAAATTTCTCTTGATATCGTCATGGTCAGAGGTTCATACTATAGAAGTAAATTTGGCTAGGTCAGAAACTGAGGAAGTCTGTGAAGCTTGGAAACCCAAGTCCTGGAATCGACATAAACAAGATTATTTTCAAACAGCTTTATGAAAACCAAGAAATCTTTGAAAAAAATAATGTACCTCTCCAAAGAGTCTAGATGACATATGGGCTGTAGCTATTTTTGTTTTTAGATCTTGTAACATATTTATATATTTATTCTCTTAATCTTTATACTGATAGAGTTAAGAAGGTATTGTTACTTAGTAACAGTTTGCATAATATTTAGCCCTGGGATATGGTTTTAATTCTACCATATAAATTATCATCTTTCCAGAACAGCTTCATTTTGATTTTGATTCTTTTGGATAACATCCTTAAACTCTCACCTTTTTCACTATCTACATACTGATAAGGGTAGATTTGGTGATACTCTGCAGTTATAGATGATGATCATGGAATTGCTGCCATTGCTATGAGAGAAAGTGTGTGCTATTCAATGGCTGTGGAAAGAAAGAATAGGAACACTTTTCTTTAGCTAATATCCACAGGAGCTCAAAGAACAAAAGCAACATTGTCTTTGGATATTTAATTAAGCAATGCTGTAGAGCCCCATAACTGCCAGTGTCTCCACAGCACCGAAAACTTACCCTCAAAGCTAGATGTCTCTTCTTGCTTGAACTAAAGAAAGTGTAATATTTTAAAACAGGTTTCTGAAACTGAGCATTTCAGCACAATCTGACAGAAGTAGGTGCTTGTTAAATTAGGAAACATATGATTGAAATTCCTTAAATATCAATACTTCTTAGAGTAAGATATTATTTTCATATGCAAAATTTTAATTTTTAAAAAGTAAAAATAATACTGTATATAAATAGCCCACACTTCAAAAGCCTGTGGTTGGAGAGATCCAAAAGATCATTGGCTACTCTGATTTCTCTGTTGCTAGGTTTTAAACAAGCATATCATGTCTAGTATATTGGTAGGGCTTAAGAAGCCAAAAGATGAAATTGAAATTAGAATATTTAAAGATTTAAAAAACTATCTAAAATAAAATCTTCATGGCTCCTGTAAGCTATTTTTTCTTCTGATTTTAACAATAAGAATTCAGCATGTGATAGAGTTAGCAACATAAGGTAATTAATTGTTAGGTCCATAATTATCCGTGTATGGTTGTTATTGCAACCTGTATACATTACAGAAGATTTCAACTCTAAAGGATTTCTGTATTGTTGGAAATAGAAAAGTTTCTTTATGTCAATTTCTGCATGTACAAGAGGCATCCTTTTGTGAATGTCAGAAAAATAAAAGATGAAAGTGTAGGCAGCAAAGTCAGTGGCAAGGCAGAATGGACACACATGCCACAATAGAAAACAAAAGAGGTAAGAAACAAAGAAATGAAGAGATAGCCATGAAAGGGAGTAAGTTCACACAAGGAAAACAATGTAAGGAGACAAAGAGAATTATGTTTTTGGATAGTTTTGTGTTCTTCAGTATCAGCTTTGCAGATAATGAATTGCGGCTTTGAAACAGGAGTGTTTTTAAAATAAATAAAAAATTAAATTAAAATCTCTAAGGTCTTAGAACACAGAAATAAGTCATTTCTGGTGTCAAATCATTATGTTGTGTACTTGATCTGTATAATTAAACAAACTCAGCCCCAGGAATTCCTTTTGCACAGGAATAATTAAGATTCACAACATTTCACTACCCATTACGTACTTGATATTGACTACGTGTATTTAGTCATTTCTCCAACTGATATCTGTAAGAAAATATCTCAAATTAAAGAATTGTTTTATAATAAAAAACTTTGTAATAACTCCATAAAATTAGAAAATTGATCAGTTACACTTGATGTAGCCAAAACTGCCATATTGAATTAAATGTTTAAGTGATATATGATTAATAAATTTGAATAATTAAAATGATTTTTAATTAAACACAAATTATAAATCCAATATTTAAACTAGCAGATAAGCTCAGTGAAAAAATAAAAATTTAAAATTATATGTAGCTAAGGAAATGAAATGTATTTAGTATTTGAAAATTTAATTTCATTTAGAATTCTACTGTTCAGGGCTAGTACAGTTTTATAATAATATTTCAAGAAAAATTTATTCTTAGCATGCTTATGGTTTAAGTAATGATGATGTCATTGTGAATCCATAATGAAACTGCTATATCCTTGGAAGCAATAACTAGATTGCAGCGTACCTGCAGTGTTCCAGACAATGAGTAGGGCTATCTCTGGCTCTAGTAGGTTCTTGAAGCATGTTTGATAACAGATTTTAATAACATGGAACAATTGTTTTCAAAAAAAAATTATACTTTACATCAACTATCAGTTGCATATGAATGAATGTACCATGAAGGCTTTTGCCAATACTTTAAAATTTTTCCAATCTATAAAACAAGTACTTGACAAACTACAAAAGCAAGGATAGAGGGCACTAAATACCTAAGTGGAAATTCCCTATTTGCTGTGTTATTTTCTGATGAAAAAGCAGGAATTAAAAGATGAGGAGAAAATAAAGAGGACTATGAGTTACTCTGTTAGGAAGACAACCACAATTACACCACCCACAGAAATGTGGCACAGGCTGTTCCTCTAGATATCACTGTGAATTCGATTGGATAAATGTACAGATAATAAGAACTGACTCTTCCTTGAGTTATTATAATCTACCTCATTTCAACGGAACCAAATGCATCCCTGGAGAAAATTGTTGCATGCAAGTATTCTATTCTTGAATATGTATAGGATTTGGAATCTGTCGTTATTCAATTTTCAAAAAAGGTATCACTTTTTCACTCAACGATAAAAACTAGTTAAAAGCATTATCTTTGGGAAGAAATTTTTTACCATCAATTAAGAAATACACTACATATTTCATCTTTAGTCTCCTTTATATTTTTATATAGAGATTTATTAAATAAAATTTTAATTAAAGACAGCATTTTCCTGAAGTCTCACACACAGCTTTTATAATTTTCTACTGAAATAAATTAGAAACATAAAAGTATAAGAGATACAACAGTCCTCACAAGAGACTGTGGTATTTATAAATATGCTTTACTATATTGCAAATGCCTCATACCATATCACTGTTTCTTTGAATAATAAATAAAATAATAGTGGTCCTCTGCTCTTTCTCCCGGGATCTCACTGCCTCCCTCTAGTGTCCGTTCTCAGCTAGACTTTTTTGAGAGAGGCAATTGACCAGGCTGGTGTGGACACAATCTCACCATCTGGAGATGTTCTGCATTCAGGGTGTCACCATTTTGATGCTGGACAGATCTCAAGCAAATATCATCTTACTTCTGTCTCCAGAACAGCGGGGACTTCGGGCATGCACTACCATGCCCCTGGACCTACTGTTTTATAATCCACTACCAAGTTCCACACATAAATCCTCAGATGATGGTTACAGGTATAATACATTTATACATTCAGTGAAAGGTGAATAGGATATGGTTATCTTTGTATTTATAAACACTTTCTAAAAATGTCTTTCAGTGGCTGGGGAGATGGCTCAGTGGGTAGTGCTTGCTTTGCAAGCAGTCGGGCCTGAGCTTGCATCCCCAGCGCAAACATAAAAGTTGCACGCAATGGCACACCTCTGGACCTGCGTCATGCGGGTACGTGCAGAGTTATGGGTCCCAGGGTTTCACCAACAAGCCAGTCTAGCTAAAACTGGAGCTCCAGTTTCAGTAAGAGACTGTCTAAACAATAAGGTGATCATGAGGCAGACCGGGAGGTGGGTAACGACTGGACTGTAAAAAAATAAAAGTAATAAAAAACAAAACAAAACAAAACTGCTTTACAGAGTAACAGAGCATTCTACTAACATGCTTATTGAATGACTAAAGAAGCAAATGGGAAATTAATTGGTCTAGAACTTTCAAAACATTAATAAATAATATCCTAACAACACTAACAACGACCTAAGCATAATAGTGGGCATCCTTCTCACAATCGGTAAGGTGCAAACCTAATACTTATCTGTACAGTAAGGAAAAAAATGTGAGTAAAAAATAAAAGTTACATTATTTCTATATTAAAATATCAAAATAACCTATAGAGTAAGTAATAGAAATTCTAGAAAATTAATATGGCTAGAATAACTATTAGGATACAAGTCAACTATATTTCTAAAAAAATCAGCAAAACATAATTAGCAAAAAAAATTAAGACATTACATTTGTTACATCAACAAAAATTAAAATTCCTTTTCAAAGATTTAGAAAACTTCTTTGTAAAATATTACAAATGTCACTGAAAAGCATTTTTACTCTTTTAAAATATGCAATAAACTCTATCAGAGCATTTGTATTTCTCACTGTTTCAAGTATTGATAAGATTAGATGTGAAGGACAAATATATGGCTGTACAACTATCGGTCTCTTAAACTACATGGTGGTATTTATATGGGATAAATAACAGCATAGCTATGTCCTTATATTTGTAAATAAGAGGGATCATTTGTGTTTTGGGGTTAGGTTTCAGAAGCAAGTAAGGCTTACCTTGAAAAACGTCATGGTTGCACCGTCCTCTACTGCTCCATACTCTATCTTGGTTTGCTTAGC
>CM052720.1:1920502-1958002 GCA_028551405.1 Uromys caudimaculatus | reverse complement strand
AAAAGCCTGCTGTCACATGCTCTCATGTGATTTTTATGATAGAGAAGTTTTTGCACTTAGAAGACGTATCTCCACAACTCATAACCAAATACCCAATTCCTATAACTAAATAAGTAAATTAGTCAAAAGATTTAACTCCACAGAATGATAAAAGGAACATAAGAATTATGGAATTGAACATAACTTGTTCAATAATTTGGCACAATAAAAGCATTATATAAATATTATAGAATATTATGATTGCTTCCTAAGCTGTAGATTTAGTTGATAAAATCAAATGCTGGAGATGAAAATATTCTTTTCCTATTCTTAAAAGTCCATTGCCTATAAGCATAAAGCTGGTCTGTGGAGTTAGATTTATTGTTTACAAATTGAAGATCTTAGAAACATAACCACAGATAGTCATAATATTGTCTGTGTGCATTCACTAAATTCCTGAGATTTAGGAGCTTTGAACTTGACAAAGATGCCATTAGGCGGTATTGTTATAAACTGAGTAGGGAGAGATGGCATGGTAAGGCCAGAGAGGTGAAAGTATAAATATAAAGGGTTCCGATTCCCCTTTCACATATATGGAAGTTTGTGGAAGAAGGAAAAGAAAGAACGAAGGGGAATAGGAAGTGAGCCAAGGAAGGGAGAAAAGAAGGAAGGAAGAAAAGAAGGCAGGGAGGAAGTCCCTAGCACTGCCTTTGAGGGTCTGTCTAGTTTCCATGGTGAAGGAATCTCATAATTTAAACAGAAAAAAATAATACATGTAGTATAACCAGCCACTTTAAGAAACATACCGTGCATATTCCACAAAATTATTTACTGCTAAAAAAGCAACACCAAGAATAAAACAAAACAAAACAACAACAACAACAAAAAATCTGAAAGACTATTTGCTCAGAAAGTTGTAAATCTAGCCTATGGGAATGATGTGCGTCACTGATATGGAACTCTTTCATGTGTCTGCAGATCCTTGATCATCCAGCAGTGACCGCATAAGTCATGTGGTTGCTCTTAGGTGACATCCTGCCCCGGATGGACTGCATTGATTCCATGTCTATGTTGTCCCATTCACCGATGTCAGCTGCTCTAATCCTTTTTCTAACCATCATTTCCCTAAGGTAAATTTCTTCTGTGCTCCACTTAGCTCTGTCCTCTGAACTACCAATGGACTTGCTTCAATCAACATCTATATTCCTCGCTCCATTCCTCCAGACTCATACTCAATCATGCTATGCTTCCAAATTTATTTTCTAGACATAAGAATTATTTCCATAATTGTCCATATTGCTTCCTTGACATAAGGTGAGTCTTCAAAAATTCAGCATTGTACTTGACAACACTGAAATGTCCAATATGAATTCACAGTTGTTCTTCCATCTTTCCTCTTAATTATTCACTCAATCTCTACGGGTAGCATCACTTTCTGGCATATTTACATGAACAGCAGCAGGCATGCTACAAACCATTTGCTCAATGAGGCTCAAAATCCTTTGAGTCTTCTTCCCTTCTTTACATTCTGTTACCACAATAACATAACTTACAAACGTTTATCTATTTACATCAGCATACCTAAGCATCTCTCCCTGTTCTCCTCGACCATGACCATAGTGCACTATGCTAGCTAAGGGTGCCACAGTGGGCAGCAATAGATTTATAGAGGCTATGTTTATTTCAAATGTTTCTTTTTTTAAATACTGTATTTTGATCAGTTTTATTGTAGAATAAATTCTATTAAATTTGATTGTAATTCCTGTGTTATCTCAGCCATGTTTAATAAAAGTCTTCAAGCATGTCCAAAATCTTCAAAGAAAAAAAAAATCTGGACTTTAGGTTTCGAATTTAAGATCATTTTGTATTGTGTTCCAAAACAGCATTCCAGAATTAACCCTGTATATTTTGCCTTGCAAATTGTGATCTCCTACATGCTGTGCTGACTCTTTAAAAATAAAAATCTTATTTGAAAAACTGAAATCCTTGCATTTATTCTTCTCAATTCTTTTCCTCTTGTGCCATTTATTCTGCAATTCCCAATACTGCTTAATGGTTGGTTACATCCTATATTCATCGTTGAATTCCACTGTCTCCCTAACTAGCATTTATTTTCTACCTCCCTAGCTATACAACATGCTTTGAGTTTTAGAATATGGGCAGAATACATTTGAATATTAAATTTAAGAATTTTTGTCATGAACTGGGTTTTTCTCGTTGTATTAGGTGCTGAATAGAAAAGTATTAGAAGCTCTATGACATGGCTAATAGGGCCCCCATGACAGACTTTGACTGAATAAGAAAGTTACCCGTGTCTTTTTAAATCCTTTGGGATATATTTGCTACAGAGGTTTACTAACACCTCTTTTTTCTTTCTCTCTTTTCCATATATCTGTCACTGAGGACATCAGGCCATATCTATCATTACTTAATTCTTTCAGTATAAACCAACGTACATTTCTTCCTTGCCATTACATTGTAAACTATTGCATGCTATGCAGTGTCTTATTTAGCTTTGTGTACTTTCCAATTTCTAGAACAAGTTTTAAAACATAGATGGCATTTAAGTAATTCAGTAACTTTAGTGTTTCTCCTATTTTTAATTTTTTTTCTCAGTATCTGGACAAACATAATACCTGTGGCAATCTTGTTTATATGTATTTTCTCGTCAATCCTCAGCTTCTATCGCTGTGAAATATTAATGTTAATAACTTCCCCTACTTTTGACTATTTTTAACTTCTAACAAGATTATTATTGAACACTACCACCTCTGTTAATTGTTGAATGTATTTTCTTCTTAACATCTTCCCCGTTGCTTTTGGCTTGGCCAAAATTCTTAGATTTCCCTTGTATCCTTAATCACCTAATACTTTATAGCTTTTAAACATTGTAGTAATTTATATAAAACTCTAAACTTAACACCATAGGTTCTCTTTGTGTATATTCTATTTAATTCTATGAATCATTTCCTAGATGGTTGCCATTGTTTAAAATAAGTCCAGTGACTTCTAGCATATTAGTTTTCCAACCTAATTTCTTCCAATTTAAATAGATATACCGTTTTTCCCCCTGAATTACTAAGACTTAAAATATGTTGTCAAGGAGATGAGAATGGATGAATTTGCATTCTTCTCCATGCCTACTGCCACTTGAGCCAGCACCATTTGTTGAATATGCTATCTTTTTTTCCACTGGATGGTTTTGACTTCTTTGTCAAAGATTAGGTGTCCATAGGTGTGTGAGTTTATTTCTGGGTCTTCAGTTCTATTCCCTTGATCTACCTGTCTGTCTCTGTACCAGTACTATGAAGTTTTTTTCACTATTGCTCTGCTTAAGGTCAAGTCCAAGTAGATTAAGGACCTCCACATAAAACCAGATAATCTGAATCTATTAGAAGAGAAAGTGGGGAAGAACCTCGAATATATCAGCACAGGGGAAAATTTCCTTAACAGAACACTAATACTATAGGCTCTAAGATCAACTATAGACAAATGGGACCTCATAAACTTGAAAAGCTTCTGTAGGGCAAAGGACACTGTCAACAGGACAAATGAGCAATTTACAGATTAGGAAAAGATCTTTATCAACCCTACATCCAATAGAGAGCTAATATCCAATATATACAAAGAACTCAAGAAGTTAAACTCCAGAGAACCAAATAACCCAATTAAAAAATGGGGTACAGAGCTAAAAATAGAATTCTTAACTGAGAAATCTCAAATGGCTGAGAAGCACCTAAAGAAATGTTCAACATCCTTAGTCATCAGGGAAATGCAAATCAAAACAACCCTGAGATTCCACATCATACCAGTCAGAATGGCTAAAATAAAAAACTCAGGTGACAGCAGATGCTGGAGAGGATGTGGAAAAAAGAGGAAGACTCCTCCATTGTTGGTGGAATTGCAAGTTGGTACAACTACTCTGGAAATCAGTTTGGTGAATCCTCAGAAAATTGGACATAGTATTACCTGAGGACCCAGCTATAGTACTCCTGGGCATATACCCAAAAGATGCTCCAACATGTAACAAGGACACATGCTCCACTATGTTCATAGCAGCCGTATTAATAAAAACCAGAAACTGGAAAGAAACCAGATGTCCTTCAACAGAGGAATGGAGGTAGAAAAAGTGGTGCATTTACACAATGGAGTTCTACTCAACTATAAAAAACATTGATGTAGAGCAGAGACTGAAGGAAAGGCCATCCAGGGACTGGCCCATCTGGGGATCCATCACATATACAGCCACCAAACCTGGATGCTATTGTGGATGCCAGGAAGTGCTTGCTGATGGAAGCCTGATGTGGCTGTCTCCTGAGAGGCTCTGCCATAGCCTGTCAAATACAGAGGCTGATGCTCCCAGCCAACCACTGGACTGAGTGTGGGTTCCCCTATGGAGAAGTTGGAGAAGGGACTGAAGAAGCTGAGGGGGTTTGCAGCCCCATGGAGGGAGCAACAGTATCAACTGGCCAGATCCCTCAGAGCTCCCTGGGACTGAACCACCAACCAAAGAGTATACATGGAGGGACTCATGGCTCCAGAGGATGGCCTTGTTGGACATCAGTGAAAGTAGAGGCCCTTAGGCCTGAGGGTGTTTGATGCCCCAGTGTAGGAGCAGAACAGGAAAATGGGAGTGGGTGAGTGGGTATGGGAGCACCCTCATAGAGGCAGGTAGAGGGGAAATGGGATAGGGGGTTTCTGAATGGGAGACCTGGAAAGGGGAAAACATTTGAAATGTAAACAAAGAAAATATCCAATAAAAAAATAAAGTTAAAAAACAAAACAAAAAAAAACAAAACAAAACAAAAAAACAAAAAAAATTGACTCCATGAAATTCGCAGGCAAATGGATGGAACCAGAAAATATCCTGTCACAGAAGAACATACATGGTATGTACTCACTGATAGTGGATATTAGGGAAAAAGCTAAAAATACCCATGATGCAACTCACAGACCATATGAAGCTCAAGAAGAAGGAAGAGCAAAGTGTGGATGCTTTAGTTCTACTTAGAAGGGGGAACAAAATAACTACAGGAAGTAGAGTGTGGGAGGATCCTGGGAGGGAGAGAGGAAGGGGAGGATCAGGTGTGGGATGAGATTGGAGGCAGATGTACAGAGGATCAGAAAATTGAACAGAGGTGAGTAGCACCTGGGAACTGGGGGTAGCCACTAGAGAGTCCCAGATGCCAAGAAAGCAAGTGGTTACCAGGGCACAACGGGGATGGCATTAGCTGAAATACCCAACAAAGGGGAGATAGAGCCTGTAGAGTCCATATCTAGAGGTTAGGCTCTGCCCTTGGTTGAGGAATGGGGACACCAACCCATCTCAAAAATATTAACCCAGAATGGTTCCTGTCTAAAGAAAATGTAGGAAGAAAAAGTGGAGCAGAGACTGAAATAAAGGGTATCCAGGAACCAAACCCAGACACTATTGCTGATGCCAAGAAGAGCTTACTGACAGGAGCCTGTCATAGCTGTTCCCTGAGAGGCTGAGCAATACAGATGCAGATGCTTACAGCCAACCATTGGACTGAGCACGGGACCTGAATGGAGGAATCAGGGGAAGGATTGAAGGAGCTAAGGGGTTTGCAATCCCATAGGAAGAACAACAATATCAACCAACCAGACCCCCCAGAGCTCCCAGGGACTAAACCACCAACCAGAGTGCACATGGAAGGACCCATGGCTCCAGCTGCACATGTAGCAGACGATTGCCTTATCTGGCTGGCATCAATGGGAGGGTAGGCCCTTGGTCTTGTGGGGCTTGATGCCCCAGAGTAGGGGAATAATAGGGTGGTGAGGCAGGAGTGAGTAGGGAGGTGATGGAGCTCCCTCTTTAAGCAGGGTGGAGACAGAATGGGATAGTGGGTTACAAAAAGAAAAAAAAAAGGAAAGAAAGAAAAGAGAAAGACAAAATGGAGTCGCAGAAGTTCCGCCACTGAATAAATTACAAAAACTAAAATTTAAATCTCTACAGCCAGGATGTAATAATAGTAAGATGTATATCAGAGAAATTTGTTATCTCAAATGCATTTTCCTCCTAAAAACTATGCCCATGTTTTATATTTAGCTTGTTTCTGAGAGATCTTAGGATAAGTTTTTGTTGTTATTGTTGTTTTCATTTTCTTTTTTCTTTTTTTACCATTACTACTGTGACTGAATATTTCAGTATTATTCTTGTTTTTCCAGCTTTCACTTAGCAAGCATTTCTTGTTTTGTGATGCACTAGAAAGTTTCTGAAGTACAAAAATGAATCGATATAGCCACCATAAAAAATTAAATAAAATACATTCTCATCTTCTTTGCATCTCTTTCCTTCTTAAATAACAAGGTACAAGCAAGCTACACTAGAGGCATATCTGTGTTTTGTGAACCTGCTTCTATGGCGGATTTCATTAGCTTTCATCGCACTTTGATCTTATGCTCCCATCATGAACTTCTATGGAGTTGATTCCTCTTTTTTCTTATGTTGTACATTTTAATGTGCAAAACGATCCTTTAACTGAGTTATGCATCATGTCATTTCTTCCTTTTAAAATAAACCAATATCCACTATCTACTGAGCCAGTAGAGGAATTTTTATCATTTTCTTAAAATTTGATTGCAGCATTAGCTTGGGAATTTTATCACGTAAAAGGGAAATTATATCACAGATAATAGAAAGTAGAAAATTATAATGGTAAATATTAGCTCGTCCAAAGTATTATAAATCCACAGATTTAAATACATTTCTCCTATTGCATCTTTCAGCTGAAATGATCTATTTTATAATTTTAATCAATTACTACTTGTTATTTCACCATTAATATTACCAAACAATAAATATGAGCCTTCAACTGATAATACGAAACCCAAGACAAATCTTGAAAATTTAATCATGGTCATTGTGCTATAATGAGACTTTTATTCAGCCTTATTATGTTTAATTACTGTGATTATGTTTTTCCTTTTTTGATCATACAATTAAACTAAGAATTTGAGAACAAGTGATCTTGTACAACATCTTAACTGAGATTTAAAGCAAGTAAAAAAATATATTATTTAAATTTTCTAAGCTATTTCAATAGCTTGTAAAACAAATATTATTTTGAATGATAATTATTCTTTGAACAAAATCTTAAGAATTTCTTAAAGAAAATAAGATTAATAAAACATTGTATTGTTCATTGTTATATATACAGTAATAAAATGATGTTTTAGGGAAGAAAAGTATAGTAAATATCCATATGCATTTTAGCTATGTTTTTAATGGAGCTGGCATAGCAGTGAATCATGAAAATAATATTCAGGCTATAATATTTTTAAATAATCAGATGGCTGTTGATGGTACTTTCTTGATGATACTTTTGTCTTTTGAAGTCACTAAGGCATATGCTTATCGTGACCTGATGCTGTGTTGTCAGCTGCACTTTTGTTTATTGTTTATTTACTTTTTAAAGGTCACTGATACTTAGTTAAGCCATGTCCTTTTCCAACACAGATGCCTCAACCATATTTGTGCCAACAACGCCATCATGGACCCCTCGTGGGTTTATCACTTAGCATTTTCTTAGGAAGCAAAGAAGAGTGGAAAAATTCACAGCTGTCCTAAATAAAGTACTGTGCCTCTACAAGACACCTGGGTACACTGAGTGGCACAAGAACTTTACTCATAAGGAAGGAAAATATTATTAACCACACTAGCTCAGGGAAACTGGGCAGAAACACAGAATGAAATTTAGGAAAGAAGCAAAACATCTTCCCAGGTTATAGAAAATCTAACCACATCTTTGATACTGATTTACTATATATCCTGTTTAAACTATGCTATTGTAATGATCTCCTTGAAGGAGCAGGTGTAAAATGAGATCTTTTCCAGCTACTGAAAGGGAAACATGCCTTCCACTAAAATTGTAGCATTAACACTAGGCATGACCAATTAAAATGACTCTAGACCAGATAAATTTAAATAATGAGCTCCAGAAAATGAGAAATGATTACCATTTTATTTTCTGTCATCATGCCAATTATAAACCACAGAGCTGTGCTAGCTCATCTTGAATCGTTACACATAATCTATGAGTGTTATTATCATCAGTATAAAGGAAGAGTGTGAATAGATTCTGGTTCCCAAATATGCACAGAAGGTAGTAGTCGGGTCTTTAACAGTTTTCAGTGAGCCAGACTTACCTCAATGGGCGTCCATCTCAGCTTGTTTGGCAATCCTTATCATTCCCCAAAGAAACACAAAAGCAAATTCTTATGATCAAATTAAGTTTATATGATGGAGGAATAGTTTTTCTAGTTTTTCATTAATCCTCAAAATGAGAAACTTTTCACTTTTTACTCAAAACAGAAGACACCGCTTAGTACATTTGCATAGTACATGTTCTGGAACTAAACCCTTCACATTTAAATTTGTAATAGCAGGGGCTGGAGAGATGGTTCAGTGGTTAAGGGCACCTGCTGTTCATCCAGAAAACCAAAGTTCAGTTCCCAGCACCCACATGCCAGCTCACAACTGTCTGTAATTCCAGTTCTAGGGAATGGCCTCTTCTAACCTCCTTGGACACCAGGCAAGCACATAATGCCCATATATACATGCAAGTAAAACACTCATACATATAGAATAAAACAAAGTATTTAAAAAATTTGCAGTACCATATAAGATATCATCAGAACCCAGGATAATTCACAAACATTTGTGAAATGACTCTGTTTAAATTAGTAAGTGAATTGGTAACATCCAATTTTTCTTAAAAATATTCTAAAACAAATGTTTATTTTTTCATTTGCTACAATAAATGGCCTGAAAATACACATGCTCAAATTTTAAAATTAAATAATTATGCATAGATTTAAATATTTAATCTTTAATATGTATTTAGTGTGAGTGTGTGTCTCTCTGTGTGTGTGTGTGTGTGTGTGTGTGTGTGTGTGTGTGTGTATTTGCATCTGTATGTCTGGATACAGTGTGCCATATTATTTGTATGGAAGTCAGAGAAAAATATAAGAATTTGTTTTTTACTATTATGTAACATCCAGGGACAAAATATAGGTTTGTTGGAGAATGTCTTTGCCCACTGAACTATCCCCCCTGTCTATGAATTCTTTAGGAAATATTAATTATCTGAACTGTAAAATTAATGCTAGTATATTTCTCTGTTTTATCACTTTGTTCTAAAATATAACTGTTTTGCACATTACATAGAGTATTTATTCTTTATGAGCTCAGTAAAAGACATCTCCTTGAATCCAGTAAGAAATGTTAAAGTATTAAAAATGTTAGGGAACCATCATGCTGCAATAATAAAAATTATAAATCATATTAATGGAATTAACAAATTATATGACTAAAAATTAATTTATAGGGTAGGCTGTTTACTTGGCAAAAACGTTTATTAACATTCCACAGAAAAGCCTACATGAATTAATATTAAATATTTTGCTTGTAAAATCACCAGTTTTTGATCATAATACCAAGCAGTTTTGGATAAAACATTATATCAAAAACACTTTGCCAAATTGGTGGTCCACAGTGCACATTCAAAGTCATGATTCCCTCAGGTTACTTATGTAAAGTTAACTTTTTTTATTATTTTTTTTGGTTTTTCGAGACAGGGTTTCTCTGTGTAGCCCTGGCTCTCCTCGAACTCACTCTGTAGACCAGGCTGGCCTCGAACTCAGAAATCCACCTGCCTCTGCCTCCCAAGTGCTGGGACTTAAGGCGTGTGCCACCACTGCCTGGCAACTTTTATTACTTTACTGCTGAAATAAAGAAAGAGACAAGGTCCTAGAATAGTTTTTGATGCACTTCGAACAAAATAATATTTTTTTTTCAGCAAACTGCTACACTGTCAAATTGCTTCATGGATACAATCTGCTTATATGTGGCAATTATTATTTTATGTGAATGCTTTATTGTTTAATATTTTCTTTTTATTAATTTTCTTAATTCTGAAGACTTAATAGTCATAACATTTGTATTTTATTCAACTCTTAGTTAATTACATAAATTATATGTTCTCTTTTTATTATTCACTAACTTATTAATTAACTTTTCATTCTGATCACAGCTTCCCCTCCTTCTATTCCTCTCAGTCCTTCACTCTCATCTTCCCCCCTGCCCATTCAACCATCCTCCCCTTATATGTTCTTAATTTAGATGTCTCAGAAATAAGGAAGCTATTATTTAAGATCAGCTGATATGGTATATCCAACATTCTTATTATATGAAAAATACGCCAAATAATTTCAATTGTACCATGACCTTAATTTATATTCATTGTTTGTGCAGTTGAATATGAGATACAGAGGCATGTGTAGAATTTTTAACTTGTCCATGTCCAAGGCAATTTAAGAATTATTTTCCTTGTTAGGTTATAGCTCAGTAGTAGTAGGTTACTTGCACTGCATGTGGAAGGCCTTCTGTTCAATTGTCAGCACTGAAAAAGAAGAGTTTCTGAGAAAAATAATTCCCTAGCTACAATTGACAGCAGGTGCTTTCCAAATTATTAATGAGCAGGATATTATTAGTTAAGACTGCACTGTGTCTTCTATACTAAGATGCAGAAGGCTTCAGAATGTAAAACAATAATGATGAGGTTGAAGTTGATGAAGTTAAATTATGATTAAGAAAGAATGACAGGAAAAAGAATAAGAAACATTATATAATCTCGGATACAATAACACACCCATTGACAAAGATAATTTTCAATGCAATAAACACAGGTAAATATTAATATATTTTTTAGAAAAAAATGCACATCAAAGCATGTGTCCATCTATACGCTCATGATCCCACTTGAAAGAGATAATTTATGCTTTTGTAAAATATTCCTGATAATATAAGGTGACTTCACACTCAGAACTCAGCTGCCACACTGTATGAACTTTCAATTATTCATCAATCATTATAATTCCAGCATTGTACAGCTGGACTTTTTTGCCTTTTTCAATGTATATGTTTATTGATCTGGTGTTGAGTAGAACCAAATGCTATATATCACCTGTATCAAAATTATTTTAAATTTCTGTTTTACTGTGAGAAATCTCGACTTTAATGACCTTCCAGCTGTCATATCCGTACTCCCCATATTCTGTGTAGCGTTATCCCTAAAATAAGCAGTTCTCTGTGTATGAAATTAGTTCTTCAATTATTCCAAACATTGTCCAAGAAGTAAAGTGAAAATTATCAGCCACTTGTCTGCTTTTTTCATCATCTTGTATCCAGTTAATCCCACACTTTCTTACATTTGTTTTTCAGAGTAATTCATAGCTTATTTTCATATCTATTTCAAAATCCACTTATTCCTATAATTTTATTTTGGGCCTTGAATACCTCTTTCCCAAATTCCTTATGTGTCCCTTAGGTGTATTGTTCTCTATCCTATATATGGCTATTAGGAAATTACTCCCAAACTTTATATTCTTTTATTATTCAATTAAAAATCTACAAAAAATCAATTTTATCTTTGATTCAATTCTATTCTTTTCCTAATTTTCTAGACTGTAGAAGATGTCATGGTTGTGAGTATTAGTTTTATATATTCTCCAAGCAAACCAATAAATAACACACAAATTACTTTCATATTAACCTATTACTTGGCATTCCTATTAAGACCTCCACACTTTTGTTGCTTTTTCTTCCTCTTCACTAACATGTTTCTCTATTATGGGTATTAAATTAACATCCTCTTTATACTTTAGCAATGATATTTATCGAATGATTAGTCTTTTGCCTGAAAAAAAAAGTCATACTTATTTCAGCTTCACTATTTGAAATGCCTAACCATTATGGTATGTTTAATACCCTGCTCCCTGTTAATGACTAATTTACATATTGAGATGATATACCCTTTAAAGAAGGGAAGTATGTATGCCATTATAATTTTTTAATCTCTTAGAACCTTGGAGTAATACTGGAAATGAATCAATACTTAATAAAAAATACGGTTTCATTTAGTCTGTACATACTGAAATAAAACCCTATAATACTTTGTTCATCTTACTTGGAATATGTTGCAAAGCTCCGTATTGAAGACTCAGATTGGAGCTGCATTCTTAGTGAACATTTACAGTGTTTCTCAATAAATAATACATGAGGTTTCTTAAGTATAATATGGAAATATGGGGCTTATCAAAGGATAAAATTATTTATCTGTTCTCATCTTTACTTTTCTAAGCAACTGAAAAATTACTATCACTTGGTAGTTGATATTCAGAATTTTGATTAGCAGTATGTGTCTTAAACCCCTGTTTACATGCCTACCTGTCTATTTGATATCTTTCCAAGGCAGGATATTTTATTCAAATATAGATGGAGAAAAACTTATTGCTTTAAACCCAGAGATAATGAAATTTGTTGAGAATCATATCTTTTTTATTATATTTATTTAATTTCTTCTCTAAACAATAGGTAAAATGTCTGGACTACCAATATGCAGATGTAAAATAAAGCGAGAAGGGCTGCTTAACACTTAAATTTTCTTGTTTGAGTAACTAGTGAAATCTGTCAGAATTTCCACCATAAGATATATTCTCATTAAGAGAAGAGAAAACAGTAACCCTAGACAAATGTTTATTACTTAACTCACTGTAAAAAGCATAAAATAACTAGAAAACCACAGAATATTTTCTAATAATACAAGAAAAATAAAATTTCCTGAAAAGAGTTGATGTGGTTCAGAAGAACTAGGAAGCAAATCTCTCTATGAGACTGCAGAGTGTGAACAATAATACCCACCCATTAGCAGAATCTTGGCTATGAATGAAAGCACAGCTTTCAACTGTGCACAGAGAGAAAAGAGTCTGAGCCATTATTCTGTTCTTTCAGGCACAGCTTTCCCACTGTTGGGAATCATTGTTGATAACATAATCCTTGAGCATGAAGGAGAGCAGTTAGTCTAAATGAGGAGAGCTCACAGGAATGTAGGACTGACTGGGAATCCTTGTCACACTCAGGAATGCCAAGTACTGGGAGATGAAAATGCTGTTTAAAAGGGGCATTGCATTTTTCCTGTTCTGAAAAATACAAATAAAAATATTCTGCTCTTTCTCTGATCACCTATCAGAAGGTTATCTCTGCTTGGAGTTTTCCAGTCGAGAGTGCCTCCAAGTGACTATAAAATTATACTGGATGTCTGGAGAAAACGTGCAATACAACACTTGTACTGAGTGAAGGAATCACAAGGGCTTATATTTGGTGCTGCAGCCCTGTCTTTCTGTTTCTGTCTCTGTCTGTCTCTGCTTCTCTTTTTCCCTCCTTTTCTGTCCCCTTCTCTAAAAATAGTAATTGAAGCAAAGTGCTCTCAAGTTCTCTTCACTCTCCTAATGTGGCATGTATTTTGAATGAAGAATGCTTTGTAAGTAGGTTAGATAAGACAATTATTGAAATTTATTAATATCAGATTCATGAGAAAAGAGAAAGCTTCCATTGGGATAGACTCAGGAGAGGGAAAGAAGGCTCAATACTAAAAAACATTTATTTAATTAAAAATATTTAAACTTTCAAACATTTAAAATGCACAATCCAAATGTTACTATATATAATATGTATGTAATATATATAAGAATTCATATATTAGTCGATACTTAATTTAATCTTTGATTAAATAGCTACTACCGTAGGATATTCTGAAACTGTAGCAGAAACACTTAAAATAACCCAGTTAATTAATATTCTTATAGAATTGTCTTAATTTTTTTGTTTAAAGTTCTAGAAAATTTCATTTACTTTATAAGTCAGTTTTTCTTTCATTCAGTTGAGATAGTATTACCATATACTAAGTTATAACATTCTTTAAAATATTTATTAAAATATCTATAAAATTATGTTTATTTAATATTTCAGAATCAAGTAATTATTCAACACTGTTATAAATGACTTTAAGACTATTTTATATATTTATATATAATATATTATGTATTTATATATTTATTTAATAAAAATATTTTAAAAGCCCTAACATTAATTTACCATTTTGAATTCAATGTTATCATCCTCATATATCTTATTATATATTGATCAGCTCTGCTCTAAATACCTCATTGGTATAATTTAGCTTCTTGATGCTGTTGAATGAAAGGACTAGAAAACTTGTTCATTTTGCAAATGATCTGTAAATGATCACTGTTGTGGCTTCTCCATATACAAAATGTATAAATCAAAGAAAACATGATCTCAATTATAATCCCTATTGTATTCTTCTATCCCTAATGGGATCTGTAATCCCTAAAATATTCTTAATCAAATAAAATGAATGACTGACATATGTTATCAGCTATGTCAGAATATTATACCAGGCAATAAATGCACAGACTTGTGATATGACAGTCACCTAATTTGGGGACACCACCAAATTTTTTGTTCATGTTTGACTCTTGTCTGACTCTAATGACTCTTTCTGCTCTCCTCCATCTTCCTTGCTTGCCAGCACATCTAAACATCTTCTAATTGGTCTCTCTTGTAGCTCATTTATTTGTTTAATGTACTAATACATGATTATTAAAAATCTACCGTATTTTTAAGGATGTGATGAGAAAGTACTAACAATGAAGGGAAGCCTCTGTTTAAAGGACTCACGTTGATGTAAGTAAGATGAGTAACTCACAGATATTTTAAGAATTATTAGTCAGATACTGTGTATTCTATTTATGTATTTTCTAGAACTCAATTGGTCAGATATGTCCACAGTGTTCTTAACACTTCTTCTGATATATTTTAAATTTAAAAATAATTATATCTACCAAAAGCAGGCCTAATCAGTAATATTCATACATGCAACATTGAAAAGTAAGGTATACAATTGATATTGCACTATTAAATGTATATGTTCAATTATGGAATATAATTAAAGTTGTGCAATTTCCTCATAAACACAAACCATATACTTAGAGTTTCTTAAAAATTATACCATACTGAGATATCTCCTCAAGAGCAATAAACAAATGTCTTCAATTATTTTACTGATGATGAAATAAGCTATAGAATGTAATAATATCTTGTTTTAAATCTAGTATTTTATAAAACTTATAGGTATTTATTAAGTAGACAAAGATTCTAATTATTTTAATAAATGCAACAAAATAGCTCATTATAAAATATTACTTTTATGCAAATATTTTAGTATTTGCTCTGACATTCTCTAACACATAGAATTATATTGACTCGGTTAAAAATTATAATTTATTTATATCCACATTTGCAAGTAAGCATTTTTAGTACAAATTGGGTATAAATTAACATATGCATCATATTTATATATTAGACTATAATCAAACATTCTTATGTTTTTTAATATAGAAAAATTAACTGCTTTCATTATACACCAAATATATTGCTTAATCTGTAACTATAGTGAAGAAAATATTAAAGTGATTTAAAAGGGTCAGATTCTATAAATCAATATATAAAAAAACTTTAAAATATGTGCACTGAGAAATAAATATTAAATGAATTATTTTAAATATTGGATTATTTCTGTGTTTATGTGACTTAAAATTGTAAAAATTTCCAATTATAATCAGTATGATTGTTATCAGTGTTTATGTTAGGTTTAGTAATTATGAATATTTTATTTATGTTTCTTGCAATTAATAATAGTTTTTTTTATTTCTGGTAAATGAGAATAAATGTGCATCGACACCACCAATTTCAGTTGAATGTGTATAAGCTGTATAATCACATGAATTGCACTCACAGTTATTTTCTATGCATGAGTGCACATATACACATGGAAACACAGTATTCACTGTTTATATAACAAAAAGGCAATAGAAATATGTTATGCATTTCAACAAGAGTATTTTTCTTATTTTCCCCTTTCATGTTAAAAGGTTTTACCCCTTCCAGGCAGTGAAGCAGGAACTGTGCTCATGAAATCAGTCCAGGAAGGCCATCTGTGGCTGTTCATTTTTCTATTATCAGTTCTATAATTTCTCAAAATATATTTTGTAACTAGTTTGACTATGTGTTTCATAAAACAACTCAGTTGCTTCACCATGTTCCAGCAGATTTGTTTCCTACAATACAAAAGCTCTCACACAAAAGGATCACCCTATTTTCTGTCTTTAACAGATACAAATCTTCCACACACAAATCTCAAAGAACATTATATTAATGATCATATTTGGAAGGAATTGTTACATAGTTTATGGTACTTCAGTAGAGTTTCCAATAGGTTTTCTCTTGAAGAAAGAAAATTTACCATCAAAATTCCTCTTATATTGATATTAGCAGCCATGGACCTGGATTTTAATATTTTTTTATTAACTAACTAAAATAAAACCATTATTTTAAAAAAATTCTGGAAGATTTTATATGTGTGTTTGACATTCTTCTTCACTTGGGTATCTCTGCTTCTTTATGTTTGCAGTCCATGTTTCCTATTTTATTACATTATTGGAGAATTACTTTCATGTGAATGGACACACTGGCACTAGGAAAAACATCCACTCTGTCAATTATCTATAGTGAATTTAATAAATTAATATATAATATTCATAAAATTATTTACTAGTTCTTCATTATGTTAGTATTAAATGTTCTTTGCCTCCTGCTGACTCCTTCTTATAATTCCTGAAATTTTTCAATTAACTTACTATTTTTAGGTAACACTGATATTTAATTATAATTTCATCAATCAAAGGGAAATGAATAGAACAGATTATTCTATTATTATTATTGTAGATAAGGGCATTGTCACATCTACAAGCTCTGGGAAAGATAATGATTAGCAAATTTTATAATCATATGTCAGAAAAAGTTCACATAGTAAGGTCACACAAGAAACATTTATTCAATATAGCATTTCTTCATACGTTTGTTTCTTGACAGTGTAGGACAATATAAAACTTTGATATTGTCAGGTTCCTAAACAGATCCATACCAAACAGCAGCTTTTGCCAAAATAATTAGCTACTGAGAGAAATGGCCAACAAGAGAAGCAGGGTAATAAGAACAGAGGAACTCAGAAACTGCACTTCATATTGATCAAAAGATGAAAAAGGAAACTGCCAGTAAAAAGCCAAACAAATTCAAATGGTCTTGACTATCATAGTATATCTATGTAATAGTCTGAAAATGAGGGAGCACACATCAGCGATGTACATTAGCGGTTCAAGTCTATAGGTTCAAGACCCTAGACTTTAACTATACTTTTCACTGTAGATCTGACTCTTGTCTAGTGCTGCATGCTGCCAGTAGCCGGGCTTCAGTTCTGAGATCACATAATGTGGCAGGCTGTTATGGTCTTAGGACTTCTTTTTACAGCACTAGTTTCCATCATTTATATACTTAATGTTATTGATTAGCCAAGAATCTGGAACCTAGAAAATATCATATTTTTGAAGTAGTATATACCTTGTTTCCCTAGATGCCACACTGAATTTAAATCTTATGTATAGACCATGCCTGCTATTTTACTGATCTAAGTTTTTTCTACTTTAAGATTTTACAAAAGTTTAGTTTTTTATTATTAAACAGCATGCTTATATTTCAAAGATTTAGCTGAACATTATTTAACTGATTTATGCCCCTTACCATTTTATCTATTTGCTGATTTTCATTTTCTTGAGAATTTTAGAATTGTATGTGGGAGTCTCATTGCCTGCATAGTGGGGAAATCTATTCCTTATATTTGCAATCATTTTGTCTGTTCAGAAAGCTTAGACTAATGGAAAAAACAAAATGTTAGAAAAAGTTTTATTAAATTAACTGATTTATTTATTGCATGATATTCACTGTAACATTGTCAGTAGTGAATCTCAGATAATTCAATACCTAGACTGACCATAATTGTCCACAGAGTTCTTCCCGTCTTCCCACAGGGGAATTTATTGAACAGCTGCTGTTTTGTAAAATATGTCCTAGTATATGTCATAATACACTGTAGGCAGGGTAAAATGCTTATCAATCTTTTTTTATGGTTTTGGGAAAAATATTGCTGTCTTAGAATATTCCATATTCGAGAATTACTTTCACCAACACTGAATATTTTATAGCACTATTTAAGATGTTAGAGTAACACCTGAAAATAAATTGATAAATTCTTATATATTAATATAAACCTTTACTTATGCCTATAATCCTAGCACTTGGGAGGTTGAGGAAAATTACCATAAGTTTGGGGAGAGTTTAGCCAAAGGTTAATTCAAGGACAGACTGGGCAACTGTGTGAGATACTACTGTGCTGTTCTGTAAGCTTCTGTGACAGTCACTGCCAATCACATATGCCATGGTATTATCAATTTTCTGTCCTACAAAAGTTCTGAGATCACAATATGTTATAGACAATTCTCGATTGTTGATAATTTTAGATATTAAGGCATGAATAAAAGAGGTGTTTCTTCCTAATGAAAAAATGATAGCTTGAGCTGGAGCAAGAGCTCAGTGTTAAAGAGCATTGGATACTCTTGCAAGAGGACTCTGGTTTGAAACCAGTACCCACATGACAGCTCACAGGTCTGAATAATTCCATTTCTAATGTCATATTCTGTCTTCTGTAGGCAAAAGCTGTGTTTTCTGTTCTGTTTTTAGGCATGGGATATAGATGAGGTCTAGTATTTCAGTAGACGTCTTATAACTATGGTTGAAACCATTACTGTAAAGAGTGCTGCTAGCAATACATCCCAGCAGCCTAAAAATGAGCTGCTTTAATCTTTCCTTATTTACAGCAATCATACACACACACACACACACACACACACACACACCTATTTAAATAAATATTTTGTCGAGTTTCTTATTGACCACACATAAAACTATTTTTTAACCAGACCAGGCTCTGAACTGATTACTAAGCTTGCAGAAGACAATGCTCAATTCTTATGATAAAGTTATTGAATATTTTAGAACAATATATTTTTCTATGAATAAATTATTAAAAATTATCACTAGGGAGAGTATGTCATGATATAAAATTGTCCAGTAAGGAATCACTTCTACATTAGTAAAAAAAAAGCTCAACAATTCGTAAACAATGACTCATCACAATGAAGTCATCAAAAAACTGAATTATTTCTGATACATTTTCCTCCCTTCACAGATATTTTCATATGCAGTTGCCTTTAAACAACACCTCAACACTAATTTAAAACACTTTGACACTCGTAAGATATCAATTCATACTCATGTTGTTAAACGTTAATCAGAATTTCTGTTTAGAAATGCTTCATATAACTTGGTAAAACAATTGCTCTGCCATGCTCTCTAGGCTCTAGCCTTTCCCACTATTTTCTAAATTTGCTTCTCATATGTTCTGCACAGCTGTGCATTAGCACTTTCCACAGGTCTCCTGTAATCCACTTTTATATCTTATTTTTTCATCCTCTTGGAAACGTAGAGGAGTGGCGTTCTGCAGCCCCCTCACCCTGACTTACAAAGACAATTCCATGTAGCTTTCTAAGTGCTGTGTCCAGAGACACCTTTGGCGATAGTGATAATGACTGCAGTTGCGACATTTAAACCATGAAAATTTACTATGGCTATGAAACAAAAGCTCCTTCATTGACACAGGCAATTAATAAGTCATCTGTATGTTACTAAAAAACATACAATCTTCCTGAATAAATATGAAACTTAAAAATAAATAATTGAATGCATTTTTCATTATTTCACATGGACATCTAGTGGTACCTTTAATGCCAGTAGGTCACTGTTTACGTATGAAGTGCTAAGGCTACTTTACAAAAAAATCCTGATAATATGCTATTGAACATTTTATTTGGAATCTATAAATGGATCAAAAGAGATTAGTGAAATGATAAGAATGATAATATCCACAGATTTGTAATGTATTGATGAAAATAAATCTAATTTATGGAAATGGAACTAAACATAACAAAACAATGAGCATCTTTGAAATATAGGGCTTTCTGAAGACTCATACTTAAAAATAACATTTGTAAAAATTAACTCCAAGAAGAGAGTATAATATACTGATCAATGTTAATATATCTAAAATTGATAATCCTGTATAGTCATATGTTATTTATTTAATTGATTTTTATTTTGTGGTTTTGAAAATATTTATTATAGTCATCTATATATTATGCAAAAATTTAGGAAAGTAATAATATTGTTACCATGGAGTTTTTATATAGATAGATCTCAACATAAAAGAAAAATTAATTTTATTCTGAAAACTAGAATCTACTTTTGAAATTATAGAATGGTTTTAACACTATTCCATTAGATGGCTACGAATAATTTAACTGCACAATTACATTCAAATAAGAGTGGCTTTAAATTGAGAATTACTAAAAAAAATGGCTCAGATTTCAGTGCTGCATAATGAAAAATTTAACATTATCCTACAAATTATTTCTTATCCAGTTAAACATTTTTTGAATAACATTCTAAACATTAAAACTGCTATTTTAAATAGAAATCAGCAATCTTTCATTTAAAATGTTCCTTGTAGACTTACAGAGCAGAGGCAAGTAGGTAGTTTGTAATATACACACTAGGGGTCTGTAATGTTTTAAGTCCAGTGTCAAAGCCTTAGGACTGGCTGACTGATACAGCAGGTCATGAAGTGCCTAATACTGAAGCAAGAAACAGACTAGACCTTTTAATATAAAAAGTAGCACTCAAAAGAGAGGCAATGTCTGATATAAATGCATCATTTAAGTATTAAAAATGATTTAACTGATGTTATAAAGATTATAGAACATTAACCATCAGCAGACATAGGCACACAAGGTACATAATTTCTTCTCTTACTTATATTGTAATAAGTTTAATTTTGCAAGAACTTCCAGAGTTTTTTCATTTGTAGACTTTCTGCTTTTCCACCTAAGAAGTCAGAAATGTCTTGAAAATATACTGTGCTGTATAAACCAATAAAGTGTCTTAATGTTACAATATATCATAATGGATCTTCAAATGACAAAGTGTCTTAATATACATATGTACACTCTGTCTGAAGTATATAATAATCCATAAAGTATCTCAATATTATAATGTAGTATGTTGTATCACAAATCATAAAGTGCCTTAATGTTAGGTATATACACTGTATATGTATTATCAACAAATCATATGTCTCTTAGTATTACAACGTAGAATATTTATCAACAAATCAGTAAAGGCTCTTAGTATCATATATGTGCACTGTGAATACCTCAAAGTTCCTAAGAAAGCTGAATTTTGTTTTTAAACCAATCATTTTACTTTTCTCTATATTATCCAAATTAAGAACTACTAAAATGACTTCGTTAAATTCTTTACAACTAGATTTGAAACATAACTTTCAAACCTTTTCAGTTAAATGATTGATTTGAAGCCCTAATTAAACCTGAAAGAGTCATATGATCATTTTATAATGAACATTTTTCTAGGAGTGGGACTCTTTTGTATGTATCCACCTATAAACAAAATTCAGGTTTTATTATTTTCAAATAACAACTCAGTCTAGCAATTGGATAAGCTTATATTGAAACAAACCTCCCACCACCCCCATGCTGAACACCAATAATAGTAAGGGAAGCCAGGAAACACTTACCTAATTTTACTAGGTTAAAATAATATTCAGGTGCATATTCTGAACCAACTTAGATGACAGTTGTAGCCCAACTGTTTATAATATTTATCATGCCAGTAACATTGAAAACCTACCATTTCACCTTTGCTTCAAATATTAAATGCGTTAACTTAATATGAAGTTTGGTTGTAAGCTCATTCATCTCATTTTATCAGCTTGGAGTGGAAAGAAGTCAGAACAGAAGGGAATAGATCATTTTTGTCAAATAATTTAGCTCTATATATTACCTTTCTAACGATAACAAAAAACCTGTAATATCCAAGCTGGACAAACTGTAAAATTATGCTTTATGCAGATTTGAAATGAAAGTCTGTATTCAAAGTACATTAGATTAAATATAATCATTTTAGTTTTAAAATATGAATACATGTAGTTACTAGATTAGTGAGTTTTTTATCACAAAGAGTATGAGGTTAATCTCTGTCTTTCCATGTACACATAAGCAACAGGATTGATATGAAAACAATTTAATCTGAATGATATAATTATGTAATGGAATGTAAAAAATTATAGCAATTAAGGTGCTGTGGCATGCTGTAATGAATGAGGTTGTACTGGCTGATGATGCTGTATCTCCTACTCATTAATAATTTGGATAGAGTGCATTATTTCACATAACTTGAAAAAATAAAGTCATAAATCACCACTAATTATTTCTTTTAGTTTTCATTTAATATTGATGGAACTTCTCCCACATGCATAAATTATGAGGGGATCAAAATAATATAAAATAGCATTTGATTTTCTCCAGAATTTCACAGACTTGCTATTTTTTAACCAAATGAAACTAACAATTTTTAAGAAGAGAATGCAGGTATGTCCAGAGGACAGACATATAAGGCACCGTGTCTTACTGATGTCTTTCTCTACATGCTGAGCATTCTGGAAATATGTTTCAACATTTCTTATTTGTAGGGTAGGTTAAAAAAAACAAAACAACGGATATACTTTTCACACGTACCTAAAAGTTATTTCAAGAAATTATCTGTCTTGTATAAGAGTATACACATAAGAAAATGCTAAAGCATTGTTTGAAAACTTAAAGTGATAGTAAAAGCTTCTTTTCTTTTTTTAATTTTAAGAAAAGTCAGGAGATGAGTTTAACACTTTAAGCAAAACAACATACTGCAATTTTCGTTTAAACGTATTTTCAGTGAGTTCTCTAAATGCAGTTTCTTTAGAAAAACCTTCCTTTCTGAAACAACAACTCAGAACTTTAAAAAGAGAAAAACACTTTTGCTTTTCTTTGTGCCAGAGATGGGTAACAGGGCTTGGTGTATATTACTCTATAAATACATAGCTGATTAAAGTAGGAGAATGAGTCAATGTCTCTGTGATTCTCAGTGTAATCTGTTTGCATACTGTTCTGACTACTTTTATTGTCTTTCAGAACTTTCCTCCACATGGATTAGGGGCAAAAGGCTACATACACAAGAGAATGTGTATTTGGGAAAACTCATGAAATAATGTAATGACAGTAAGACAATAGCTTTAAGAAATATTTAAAAGTCACATATACAATGAAAAATACCTAAAATATATTTTTATATTTTTGAAGAAAAATGCCTTTTAGGAGCACACCATTTTGTGGTTGAATTATATACAGAAAAACCAAACCAAACCACTAGTGTATTTTCTGTTGGTGTTTTAATCGTCCTCCTGTACACACTCTACTATTTCAAAGTAGAGCTGCATATAATACTTTCGGCCTGATTTGAGTAGACAGTAGAGATTTAACTGCTTCACATGAAATACGGTAAAAGTACACTGTCTTCTGTAGGCCAGTAAATTAAGAACCTTTGTTAGTGTGGCTGTGAAACCACCCTCCCTGCCAAGCAAACAAGAAGTTTTTCCAATGTCTGTGGGAAAACAGAGGCATTGTTTTGAAAGCTGACAAGATGAGCCATGTAAAGGGGCAGCTTCTGAAGGGCCTTTTTCAGAACCTTCAGCTGAGGAAATGGAGCGGCTTGGAAACTAAGAAACATGGAGGAATAAGTATATGATTTGTGGAAAGTATGCTTCATTTTCCTTAGCTTATTGGAGCTTCCTTAGTAGACTTATAATAGGGTTTCTTTCTCAAGTTTAAAAAAAGAAATGAATAGAATTACATAGAGTAGAACAGGAATAGAGGTGGGTTCGAGTGGGACAGGAAAGAAGAGAATGGAACAGAACGGAACGGAACGAAAAGGAACGGAACGGAATAAAATGAAAAATGAACTGGAATGGAAGGGAACAGAATGAATAGAAGAGATAAAAGTGCAAGGAAACAAACCTTGTGTAGTATTGTACTTGGCTTGCTAACAGCTCAGCCTAAATTAACTGGTGGCGAATAAGAGTATACAGTGGCAACTGCAAAGGCCACAGTACACCGCAAATACTAAATTTTTAAATATAACAACTTGATAAGCATTGAACTTCAATACATTAAAAATAACATATTTATTGTATAAAATTTTGATTTGCTAAGTTAGATATTATATATATCCTTAATGGAAACAAGTTATTACAGGCTGCACATAGATCTCAGAAGCTCTTTGGCATATTTTTGAAATGGATATACTGAACAATGACCTAGAAATGATAGTCACCCTGTTGTAGGAACCTTTGGTCTCAGGTGTGTCACTGGATCAAGAATATACATCAAATCCAAATGGTGTACACATAACATTAGAAAAACTGGACTATTAAATATCCTCTCATTCACTGATATTTATTTTGTCCTAACAGTAAGAAAAAATAATTTGGGATCCTGACTGTACATCAGTGGCTGTTCATGTGCCAGCACGTGCAAGCACTTGGGTTTGACCCAAAGGACTACAAAGCAAGCAGAAGGGATAAAAAGGGGGGAAAGAAAAATAATTTAACTTTACTGGGAAAATAATTTTGTAGACATATTAAAAACTAGCATAACAAAATGGCAACAATTATTTGATTACAGAAGGTTACTTAAAATTCACTGTAATCTTATATTGTCTCTGCATTACTTATTTTTCTTCTAATTTCTATTTTAATGTCCTGAAGTTATAAAACTGAGAGTTGAAAAACATGTTTATTACACCTCTAGGAATTAGAATTGACCTACTGTTCATAGTTCTATGATTACAGCCTAGATCTCTGTTGCCTGAAATACCTACATAACATCTTTATCACAGGTGATTTCACTCAGTTCCAACTGGCTTTGTTCTACTAACACGATAAACAAAGTCACAATACCTACTTTACAACAATGACCATTTTCTAAGTTGAAGTTAAAAGGATGTGTTGTTTTCTAATGGGATTAGCAAGTAACCATGGAGACATGGAAATACGTTCCCTGCAGTCTTAGCCTCATGATGTATAAAGCCTGTAATTTGAACGTGTCTTAGATTAAATCTGTGTTGACCAATCTTAGCACATAATCAGTTTTTTAATTATCCTTCTTATGTATGAAAAGGCATATTAGCAATTACTAAAAGCCAATTTTTGAAAACATTCTAGGAAGTTTGCTAAGTGGGAAGGAAAATAGCAAATATGTTTCCATAAAATAGGTTTCTCTGAAAAATCACATTTTTAAAAATAGAGCAATCCTTACCTAAAGCAATGCTAAAGAAAGGTAAAATGTAAATGGTGTACTGAGTAAGAGGTTGCAAACTTGACAAAATTGGTTTTCATGTTAATGTGGCAACAGTCTTTCTGATAGCCAATTACTTCACCCAACTTCTACCAAAATAGTTATCCATTCCTAAGTTTATGATAATCCATCATTGCCAGTGTACATGAGATGTCATCAATCATTGCAATGGGGATATAAAAGCCATAGTATACTCTTCAGGAACCAAAATCAATGATGTTAATGTAAGCATTTTGGACATGGATTTCCAAAGTCAGTAAACCATCAAAGATACTGAGTTGTAAGAGGAAGACAGTTTTGCTTTTAAACTATAAAGACTCCATGTGAGACAAAGGCTTGATATTTTTGTGACAAAAAGCCTTGTTAGAACTAAAACATAGTGCATGACACTCGCAGAGATAAACTGCCGTTAGAAACCTTTAAGTAGATGTTAAGAGCCAATAATGTAACAGTTAAGTTACTATTCTAATATTCTAAAAATCATAAATGTAAGTGAGATAAATACAAATTATTTTTAACTTAGAAAATAAAATTTCATATTTTCAACACATCAGATATTCTTTAGTTTGCTCTTTTGTTGAAGACACAAATCAGTTAATATTATTTGGTTTTATTTATATTTTTCCTGTGGGTGATCTTATTATTTTGTTCAGATAAGAAGCCTAAAGTATAGTTGTATATCAAGATTATTATAAAATTTGGTATCATGGTATTTCTTTTCAGGTTGTTTACAGTTCATTTCCTGACCAGTGCTTAGTGAGTGACTGTTTGGGTGACATCAATCCTGTTGAAAGAAAATGTGTACATCACTAATCCTTTCATTTGGGTGTTGATATCTATTATGCATCTCTGTATTACAAACTGTTAAAACCCCAAAACAAAATTTGGATACAGAATTTCAGGAGCTCTGGTTGCCCTTGAGATAACTATGGTTGAAAGAAAAATTCTCTGCTATTTATGGGAATTTAATTTAATGGGAACTTAAATTAACCCATTTTATAAATAACTTATTGGTAGTAGTCTATATTTGTTTAATGTGGGAAATATTTGAAGCAAGGTGAAAAACACATCTTGAATGGGTGCCAAGATCAGCGTTTTCATGTGACTAACTACATCTGACTAGTAATATAACTAAATTAAAGACAAAGAAAGACACGGGTAAGATTAAGAAATAGTATAACTAAGCGAATCCTGTCACAGACAAGACTTATTTTGTCTGTCAAAAGTAACTGCTAAGATATGTGGAACAGGGACATTTGTTGCCTAGAAAGCAATACCCAGCCTTATCATCTATGCCTAAATGAGGTTTTTTACTAATTCAGAGAAGGATGCTGATTGTGTCATTATGCTACAATCAATATTTCAGATGTTTATTAAAGCCATATGACATACTAAAGAACACAAAAATATCTGAAGCATCTTTTCCTTGGTAACAATTAAATGTACCTAGAAAATTTGTAAAGTACTTGTAAGTATGTTTCTTTGTAATCAAAGGATGGGAAAATATTTTAGTGATTAAACAAAATTTGTATCAAGTTTAAAATTTTCATGAAACTAATATTATTAATATGATAATAGAGCCTGCATTCACTAGGTATTAGAAGGACTGCTAATTTTCTGTCTATTGTATATTTTTTACAGTTGACCTTTTATATATTTTAATATATGTCATTTTTATGAATATACATCTTAATTATATAGAATCCTTAAAGGTGTAGATTTAGGAATACTATATATATTTATTAGATTGCTATACATACATATATATATATATGTATGTATGTATCTTCATGAAAGAATATATCCAGCCAAATATTTTTTTGAAAGTACCACATGGTAGAGTTCTTAACACAGTAGAAACATACAAAATAAACATATTTATATATGTATATAAAATATATTTATTATAAGTGTATAAATCTATAAATATATGTGTATGCCTGTGGGGAATTGTATTATTACATTAATAGAAGTGGGAAGACCCACCCTAAGTGTAGATGCAACAAGTTTTCTGGCCTTATCTCCTAGACTACATAAAAAAGAGTGACTAAGCTACACATAGATTTCATTGCTATCTGCTATGTGCAGACATATTGTGACCAGCTGCTTCATACTCTGTTGATTCAACTTCCTACCAATGATGTCTATGGCTTCTAATAAGAACTAAAAATAAACCCTTTCTCTTTAAATGTTTGGGTCACTACATATTATCACAGCAACATTAACAAACACTAAGATATAAACCTAAGAGTTTTGTTTGTTTGCTTACTTGTTTGTTTTGCACACTAGGGTCAGCAAATACTAGGCATGTGTTCTGCCAGTAAACTACATCACCACTAAATAGTTTCTTTCTCCTTTCCATATTAATGGAATTTTAAAGAATGTACTAAAAACAAAAATATTAAAAAATACTGTATCTCAGTAATAATGTCAGTGATAAACTGTATATCTTTGCATTATATAATTTTAACTCATGAGTAAAATGAAAATGTTGTAATTTTTTAAGTTCAAAACAAATATACTTCCACTTGACTTAGAAGGGCAATTAATCCCTACCAATGCATTTCCTCTGAACTTGTATTTCACAGGTTGCAGTCATACTAGAAGAACATATTTTATACAAACTCATTTGAATTTTGAGCTCACTCTAGAAATTAACCTAAACGTAGTCATTCTTCTGCTAATATTAATTTTAAGCATTTGGTTTAAAAAATTGGACATGCTTTAGACAAGATATTATTACTAGTGATAAGCAAACATAATCTGAGAACTTATGTATAGCTTTACACTCTTTACCAAGACTATTAAATATCACACATTCATTAAGATATCTATGAGGTTTCTGATAAAGTTTTGTTTTGCTTTATTTTATTATATATTTGATAGATTATTTTCCCATCTTTTCATAAGAAGCTACAGCAGGATAATTTAAAATCTGTTCATTAAATGACTAAGAATAAATATAGTCAGAAACTCTCTTAAACATAAAGGCAATCTAAAATGGCAAACTACATGACTTTATATTTGCAAATGCAATAAAAAGTCATTTCTTTCAATGGGTTTCCCTTATTATCTATTTAATCAATAAAGGTAACACATCAAAATAACATTTCTTTTTGATAAAAATTGAGTTATAAAAATACTTTTAACAGTTAGAAAATCTTATATCAACACAACATGTCTTTTATTAGTTAATATACCCAAAGCTGGAAAATTAGCTCAAGATTCTAGTTCATATGTTTGAAGATAAGTAGTATTTTTTTAAACATGATTGGTTTCTCTATGCTTCCTCAGGACAGTGTTAGGAGCCTCTCTTCTAGGCTTTCTTTATGCAGAATAGGTTCATTAGAAAACACAAAAGAATGGTACGTCTGTGTTCTAGGTGGAAAGTGTTCTAGGAATGTGCTAATTCTACAAATACTTGGTCTTGATTCTCTGAATACTTATGAAGTAGAGTGCCTTATGGTAGTAACTAAACAAATATACTATTTATCCAAAGACATTAAAAAGATCTTGATTTATTTTCATTGGTATTGGAAAAGTAGAAAATAAAATGTTATGTACTTCAAACTCCAAATTCTAATTTTGAGGAAGAATAAAAGTCTATGAAAAAAATAAAACCTTTAAGAAGCTCTACTATATAATTTCAATTGCTATATGGCTGCTTGGAACAAATAAATGCAAATTATAGTGGTCTTAGTCAAATCTCAATGTTAAACTAATTCAGTAAAATGATAAAATAAAAAATAATTATGTGTACATTTATCATAGTATAAATATGTAAAATATGCTGTATATACTTTATTTTATTACTTTTCTAAATGAAAAACGAATAAGTTCTACTGCTAGGAAAAGTACATTGACTTTATCATATAATTTCAAAAGAGGACAGAGATTTATAAAAGCATCTTAGTAACAAAACTGAAAAAAACCCGATATCATATTTAACTTTGACTATGGGGCACATAAATGCAAATAGTCATAGATTATGAAAATTTCTATAAGCATCGAAGTCTACTTCTAAAATCCTAACTCTCTTTACCACAAAATATATAATCTCAAAAACATAATAGACTTCAGAGTCATTATGGCAGCCATAAAATTATGAATCTTGAGACACAATTATAATCTCAATTAAAGCAGACGAAAACTTAGTTTTAACAATTTGGACTCCTTGTAGATTTTGGTTAAAAAGAGAAAAATACTTCCTACCACATTTGCAGCTTACTGACACAACCAGCATGCTTTCTGCCCCAAAAGGCAGCATACTTATGTGATTCATAGGAGGTTGTAAATCTTCAGCACCCCAGGAGAAAGAAAGGCAAGAAAGGAGATTGTGACTTTTGACAATTATTAGTTAGAAAAAAGAGGTAACAATTGCCAAAAAAATCACAAAAGTGAGCATGTTACCTGGCTATGACAAAGAGCACACAACTGACACCCAAGTAAGCCAGCAGAATATACATCCAGATATCAGGGGAGAGAGGATTCAGGAAGGAGAAGACGCCTGGGTTTGTACCATTGGGCTTGCGGTACAAAATACTTATTCCAAGTGTCATAAACGGCTTTGAAAAGTCGATGACCTTCTCACGAACATAGGTAATAGCCAGTGGAGCAACTGCAAGGTCAGCTTTCTGTAGAGAGAAACATAAAAAGGAAAAAAAGGAAAAAAATGGTGCTAAGTCACTAGTAAAATATCTATAACTAAAGAATTCACACATGAGAATTTTTGTAATGATTATGGTAAGATCAACAGCATTCTTTACCCTGAAGAGCTGATTTCCTATTTAATAAGTTACCCATTTCTATGTGATTCCAGATTTCTACATCAGTCTTGATCATAACTAGTTAGAAAAAGAAAATAAAATTTTGGAATTAAAACATGAAACCATTGTGTATACAGTAAATGACATTATTCATACTGAAACATCAGAGTTGTTTTTGCTCTACACCTTAACAATCATTTTTTCTCTCTTATATCTGCCTACATATATTGGTAGAATTGCAATTTCAGTAATAACTATGTCAAACTATTTAGTTTAAAATCAAAGAAACATTTTCTGGGACAATAGAATGGCTCAGCAGTTATAGACACTTGCTACCATGCCTAACAACCTGAGTTCCATCCCAGAGACCCATATGGCAATAAAAAACACACCTACAAGTAGTCTTCTGACTTCTACATGCACAGTGCCAACAATCATACATACAGATGATTGTGCATTTGTGGATGTGCATGTGTGCATGTGCACACACATACAGGCACTACAAGAATTTATTAATAAATTGTAAAATTTTTAAAAAATACAGATTAATTTGTCTTAAACATGTAATTTTTAAATGGAATAACATTCTTTAAGTCATTTAAACATGATTTCTCCATTCTACCCCAAAGTTTTGTTTCTATTCCTTTAATTTGTTTTATATCATTTAATAAAAATCTCCAAAGCCTTGCCTGAACCACATAGAAAATAAGCTTTTTCTTTTATCGTTTTGTTTTTGCCTTTCCCCACATTTTTTTCTTTTATTGAAAATAGATTTTTTCATACACTATGTTCAGATTATAGTTTCTTCTCTGTCTACTCCTCCCATGCCCTCCCTTTTACCCTTCCTACCAGACATATTCACCATCTCTTTCTCATTAAAAAGGAGCAGGCTGCTAAGACTTAATTTCCAAACATGACAAAATAAGATTTCCAATTTTCATAAAGTTGTTCATTTTCTATTGCATTTTAAATATCTTAAAACACTAATGCTTTGAAGTCACCATTTGGCAACCACATATCCAGGGTGAATTGATGCTCAAAGCATTTATGGAAGTGACTTCTTCAGAAGCCCACTGCTCTACCTGAGGCCATACTCATATCCAGAAGCCAAAGACCTCACTCACAGATATCAAATGATTCCTCAGAGCCCTCCCAACTCTGCAACAGCATTCCCGCCCATAGCTCAATATTCCAGCCCAGGATTCCATTATCAAAGGCCAGCCAGATGCTTGGAACCTAGAAGCACTCTGCTCTACCAGAAGCCATGCAGGTAACTGGAACCCCAGAGACTATGACAGTATCCAGAACCTCAGAGGCCACATCAGTACCCAGAACATCAGAAATCCCCTGCTTTACCAGAGACTACAATACCCTAAACCACAGAGGCCAAGCAATCTCTCCTAATTCAGACTGCAGAGGACATGCCATCACCATAAACCCCAGAGATAACACAGTCCTCCAAAACACTAGCAGAACCACTCTAAGGAACAAGAGCTATTGGTTCACCAGAACCACAGGCCACTCTGGCAAGAAGAACTAAATGGAAACAGAAACCAAGGGAAAATACATCCATCCAATAAAGATAAACTTAGAAATTAGGAAAGTAAACCTAAATTACCACAAACCCACCTGCATGGAGACCAGTGAAAGAACACAATAACAGCCAGGGCAATACAGTATCACCAGAACCTGTTGTGGATAGCCCAGGTGCTGTTTGTATTTTGATGCTAATTCTGTTTCCCCAAGAGGGGCTGCCTGGGAAAAGGAGTGAATCACATACTCAGGTGACTTCCCTTGAACCATCCTCTAATGAATAATGATTTCTAGAAATCAATGGGTGAGGAGTAGCAGGACTTCAGGGTCAGGGAGAGGAAGTGGGGAGGCTGGAGGGAGATTTGGGCTTTTGAACAGGGATAGCCTGGAGGGCAATATGTAGCTAACAAGAGGCCCCGGGTTTAGATGGTGGATTTACCAGGATTTTCCTCTGGAGGATTTATATTTAAAATGGCTTAGGATGCTGCTGCACCCAGCGATTGAGTTACCTGTTGATTCTGAACTAAGTTTGTGTGGTGTTTTCCTTCACACGGTGACTTAACTCGGTTATAGAGAGAAAGGTATAGCAGCAAAGCGTGGGTTTGCTAGAAGTGTACTCAAAAAGGCCATGGGAATTTGAAAGCATGGGGCTGGTGTGGCAGCAACCCACCAGGGAGAATTTATCGAGCTGGGTCTCCACCCAGATTTGGGAGCTCAGGTCATAGAGTCTGCAGCAGAGCATGGATTTTTTTTTTTTACTTTAATTTCCCGCTTAAAGAATCCAGCTATCTTACTAGGTCAAGTCCTACACACACACACACACACACACACACACACAAACCATGAAAATCAAGGTTATGAATATGATGGAGGCCCTTAAAGATTAAATCAATAAATTAAATAAAGAGATTCAAAAAAACAAAATTAAACAATAGTAGGAAATTTTTTCTTATGAGCCGGGGGTGGGGAGAAGGTGAAAGAAATTAGTAAAACTGTAAACAAACAAACAAATCAAAAACAAATATACAACCAAATCAAATTCAAGCAATATCTTTCTTCTAATGCAGCCTTATAGAGGATATTTGAATGAAAAATACAACACAAGGAGGGAAACCACACCCAAGAAAACACAAGAAATTAGTCATCTCACAACAAACTGAAAAGAAGAGAATCACACATACATAATACCACCTCCAAAAATAAACATAATAGAAACTAACAATATTGGTCTTTATTATCTCTCAACATCAATGGACTCAAATCCCCAATAAAAAGACACAGGCTAACAGACTGGATATATAAATAGGATCCAGCATTTTGCTGCATACCAGAAACATACCTCAGCAACAAAGACAGACTACTACCTCTGAGTAAAGGCCTGGAAAAAAGTTTCCCAAGCAAACAATCCCAAGAAAAAAAGCTGGAATAGCCATTCTAATATCCAATAAAATAGACTTTCAACCATAAGTAATCAAAAGAGATGGGGAAGAGCACTTCATTCTCATCAAAGAAAAAAAATCCACAAAGTCTCAATTCTGAACATCTATGATCCAAATGCAAGGGCAACCACATTCAGAAAAAAGGTATTGAAATTCACACAATAATAGTGGAAGACTTCCAAACGCCATTCACATTAAAGATCACAACAGGTCATTGAAACAGATACTTAACAGAGACACAGTAAAACTAACAGAATTTATCAACAAAATGGATATAACAGATATCTACAAAACATTTCACCCCAAAAAGTGCCTTCATACAGACATTGGAGAAATCCTATATTAGGAACTTGACAGCATACCTGAAAGTACTGAGCAAAAAGAAGCAAATACAACTAAGAGTAGAGGGCAGGAAATAGTCAAACTCAGGGCTATACTCAACAAATTAGAAACAAAGTGAACAATACAAAGAATCAACAACAAAGAGTTGGGTTTTTTTGTTTGTTTGGTTGGTTGGTTTGGTTTTTTTTTTTTTTTTGAGAAAATCAACAAGATAGATAAATCCTTAGCCAGACTAACCAGAGGGCACAGAGACAGAATCCAAATTAACAAAATCAGAAAGGAAAAGGGAGATTTATTAGCAAAAACCAAGGAAAATAAAAAACAAAACAAAACAAAACAAAACAAAAAAAACCACCAGATCTTAATTCAAAAGCCTATATTCAACAAAACTGGAAAATCTAGTGGAAATAGAATATAGAAAGATATTACATACCAAACTTAAATCAAGATCAGATAAACTGTCTGAACAGTACCATAATCCCTAAGGAAAAAGAAGCAGTCTTTAAAATCTCCCAACTCCAAAAAGCACAGGGACAGATGGTTTTAGTGAAGAATTCTACCAGATATTCAAAGAAGAGCTAATACCAATAGCCCTCCAAATATTCCATAAAATAGAAACAGAAGGAAGAGTTCCTTTTCATTCTGTGAAGCCACAGTTACTCTGACACGATATCCACACAAAGACCCAACAAAGAAATAGAACTTCAGGCCAATTTCACTTATGAAAATAGATCCAAAAATACTCAATAAAATTCTCACAAAACAAATCCAAGACACATCAAAACAATCTTCACCTTCATCAAGTAGGTTTAATCCCAAGGATTCAGGGATAGTGCAATATAGAAAAATCCATCAGTATAAAACATTATACAAACATACTAAAAGAAAAAAAAATCACTTGAGCATTTCATTAGGTGCTGAAAAAGACTGTGACAAAATACAGCACAACTTCATGTTAAAAGTCTTGGAAAGATCATGAATTTAAGGCCATACCTAAACATAATAAAAGCAATATACTGCAAATCAACAGTCAACATCAAATTAAATGGAGAGAAGCTTAAAGCAATTCCACCAAAATCTGGGACAAATCAAGGATGCCCTCTTTCTCCCCATGTATTAAATATAGTACTTGAATTTCTAGTTAGAAGAATAAGACAAGAAAAGGAGATCAGGGGGATGCAAATTCAAAAGAAAGAAGTCAAGGTATCACTATTTGTGGATGATATTTTAGTATACATAAATGACCTCCAAAATTCTACAAGAGAACACCTACAGCTGAAAAACAATGTCAGGAAAGTGGCTAGATATAAAATTAACTCAAGCAAATCAGTATCCTTCATTTACACAAATGTTAAACAGGCTGAGAAGAAATTAGGGAAACAACACCCTTCACAATAGTCACAAATAACATAAAATATCTTGGTGTAACTCTAACCAAGAAATTGAAAGGTCTGTATAACTTCAAGAATCTGAAGAAAGAAATTGAAGAAGACCTCAGAAGAGTGAAAGATCTCCCATGCTCATGGACTGGTAGGATTAACATAATTAAAATGGACATCTTACCATCTACAGATTCAATGCATTCCCATGAATATACAACACAATGCTTTATAGACATAGAAAGAGCAATTCTCAACTTCATATGGAAAAATAAAAACCCAGGATACCCAGCAGAATTCTTAACAATAAAAGAACTTTTGGGGGAATTACCATCCCTGAAGAAACATTCTGTAAGGCAAAGGTCACTATCAATAGAACAAAACTGATACCTACAGATTTGGAAAAGATCTAAACTAATCCTACATGCCATAGAATGCTAATATTCAAAATATATAAAGATCTAAAGAATGGTCAAGAAATCCATTAGGAAATGTTTAAATCATCAGGGAATTGCAAATCAAAATGACCCTGAGATTCCACCTTACATTAATCAGAATGGCTAAGATCAAAAATAAGGTGACAGTACATGTTGGTGAGAATGTGGAGAAAGAGGAATACTCCTCCATTGCTGGAGGGATTGCAAGCTAGTATAACCTCTCTGAAAATCAATCTGGAGGTTCTTCAGAAAATTGGAAATAGATCTACCTGAAGACCCACTATACAGCTCCTTTGCATTTATCTTAAAGGTGTTCCACCATCCCACAAGAACAACTGGTCCATGATGCTCATGGTAGCCTTGTTCATAACAGCCAGAAACTGAAAGCAACCCAGATGTCCCTCAACTGAAGAATGAATGCAGAAAGTGTGGTTCATTTACACAATGAAATACCATTCACCTATTAAAAATGAGGACATCATGAATTTTGCAGGATAATGGATGTTACTAGAAAATACCATCCTAAATGATGTTAACCTGACCCAAAAAGACATGCATGCATGGTATGTATTTACTGATAAGTTGATATTAGCCAAAAAGTACAGAATATCCATGATATACCCACAAATCCAAAGAAATTATATAACAAACAAAGGCCCAAGTGAGGATGCTTCAATCCCACTTAGAAGGGGAAATAATCACAAGAGGAATACTATACCCAGCAAGACATTTCATCACCATAGATGATCAAAATAAGATATTCCATAAGAAATAAAATTAAAATATTTTCTATCCATAAATCCAGACCTACAAAAGATATTACAAGGAAAACTCCATCCCAAGGAGGCTAACTACACCTATGAAAACATACAAAATACATAATCTCACAAAAGCAAAAGCAGGGACGCATTCATAAACACACACACACACACACACACACACACACAAACACACACACACACTACCAATATCAAACTCCAAAACAAAATATCAGAAATTCATAATCATTTGTCATTAATATATCTCAATATTAATGAACTATATTTCCCAATAAATAGACATAGGATAACAGAGTGGAAGTGAAAACAGGGTATATTATTCTGCATGCACAAAAAACACCTACCTAAGAAAAAAGATAGACATTCCCTCAGAATTAAAGGCAGGAAAACATTTTTCAAGCAAATAGACACAAGAAGCAAGCTGTTGTAACCATTCAATATCTAAAATAATTGACTTTCAACCAGAATTATTTAAAAGAGATGGGGAAGGATAGTTCCTATGCATCAATCGAAAGTCTCCCAAGATAATGTCTTTGTAAAAGTTGCCTAGGTCATGATGTCTCTTCACAGCATTGGAAACCCTAACTAAGATGGCCAGGAAACAGAAGCTGGATAGCAGAGAAACAGCCTAAAACCAAATACAATCAGAAAAGAAAAAAAAAAATCAATGAAATGTTTCCTAATCATATGCTATACTGGAAGGTCTTGCATAATTGTCATCGGAGAGTCTTCATCCATTAACTGATGGAAACAGATGCAGAGACCCATGGCCAAAAATTGAGCAGAACTTGGAGAATCCTGCAGAAGAGGGAAAAAAGGATTGTAGGAACCAGAGGTCTCAAGGACACCATAAGAAAAACACACAGAATGAACTAACTTGAGCTCAAAGGGGCTCAGAGACTGAACCAACGATCAGGAGGCTACATGGTTCTGATATAGGCTCTCTGCTTATATGCTATGGCTGAGTTTGGCTATCTTTTAGGACTCCTAACTGTGGAAAGAAGGGCTCTCTCTGACTTTTCCTGATTTGGGAACCATTTGTCTCCTACTGGGCTGTCTTTTCCATCCTTAATATGAGGGCAGGTGCCTAATCTCATTTCTTCTTCATATGCCATGTTTGGTTCATATTCCTGGGAAGCGTGCTTTTTTTCTAAAGGGAAATGGAGGAGGAGTGGATTTGGTTGGGCAGGTGCTCTGTAAGGACTAGGAGGGGAAAAGAAAGCAGAAACCTCCACCGGCGGCCGGGGACCTCAGCTTGGGCCACAGGGCCCCATAGCCGATTAGCGCCTGGAGAGGGATACCCTCCCGGGAGCTTGGAAAAGCCTGGAGTGGGCCCAAGACAAGCTCCACAGCTCACCAGGAATTGCCACGAACCTGCAAGACACAGGGACTGAGGTAGGCAGGCATAGAAACCCCCTGGATCCCAACAGCGGCGGCTGAGACAGGAGAAGTCGGCCTGGGCCACCAGGGTTCCATAGTCAAGCAGTGCCCGCCAGGAGAAAGTTACTCTCCTAGGAGCGTGGAAAAAACACCTCTCAGAGAGAGCTGGTCTTCAAGGAGTATTGATACAGAGGCCTGCAGGTGAGAAAAGCCATAGCCAGAAAGTAAGATCAGCTAACATCAGAGTTAACAAGATGGCAAAAGGCAAGGGCAAGAACCTAAGGAACAGAAACCAAGGCCACTTGGCATCATCAGAACCCAGCTCTCCCACC